>OZ020553.1:31762987-32328404 GCA_963971465.1 Lepidochitona cinerea
ACTCGAGAATATATGTACATAACTGCACCAGTTGTCACATTGCCTCGGCCTTTTTGATTTCAGAACCTTATCTTTTCCTGCTATTAGATTTTGTTTGTTTGTTTCTAGGATATTGAAGCTTGGAGTAAACTATGTGAGAAGATCAGTTCTAAGTGTTATATTATTGGTGACTTTATATATCATAGACCAGGCCGATTGAAGGATGAGGAATTACTGAGTGATGTGAAAACAAGTGGTATTGTGTTTCGCCTGGAACAGATGAACACAATTACTGATATCATGAAATGTGCCAAGAAAATGGAAGGTTAGTCACATAAGGTATTCACTACCGGTACATTAAACAGGAATGAATATTGTCTGTGTTCTGATATTTCGTGATATCCGGTGACAGATGACACTCTTTCCTCAGATTGATGTTTTCTGTTTTGTTTTACTGGGAGATCGTTGTTCACTTTCTATCAGGTCATCTAAATGTTTCAAGTTACATTAAAAGTGTTTCATTTCTCTAACTATTTAAAGTGACATGAGCTGCCAAAACTTTTTACTTTTTTCATGAATTCTTATTGTCAAGAAAATACCAAGTTTTTTGCACAATATGTAACATTCATGGTCTAATAATTGATTGTGCAGTGTATTGAAATGTTGATTGTTATCTATTACAGAAGCGTCCAACCAGATTATCATATCAACATGTAGAGGGGAGACAACTGATACATTCCTAACAGATCTGGTGAGTTACACAATGTTTGTTATTCACGTTATGAAATAGTCTGTGGAATCTTTGTTTGTCCTGCTCTACCTACATGTATGTGGGATGGTTGCCAGTTACCAACGGAAGGTCGTGGGTTTCCTCCGGGCATAGAGCCCGGTTTCCTCCCACAATAAAACTGGCAACGCCGCCATATAAGTGAAATAATCTGGAACGCGGCGTAAAACACCAAACAATCAATCAATCAATCTTTGTTTGCCCTGCTCTATAAGGGCTGCTGTAAAAAGGTCTAATACTATTACCAAAGTGTTATCTCAATATTTAAATTTTACTGCCTGTTTCATAACCTATTTTCAAGGAAATATTTTTAGAAATAGGAATTAGTAACCGTCAATTAAATGACTATTGATTGATTGTTTTGAGCTCATATTTCAGTAATATGGTCACATTGTTATCTTTATTTTGGGATAGTACAAAGAAATCCCTGATATTTGACTGGTAATTGCTCCTTCCTTACGGAAAAAGGACCTTGATGGCTCTTAGTAAAATTCTATGTGGAAGAGTTACTGGGTAATTCTTGGAGAAAAGGTCACTGTTTCCTTCTGTCCAAGAGCCCAGTTTCTCTATACCACTAACCCTGGTAATGCCACCATACATGTGAAATGATCTTAGAGCGTAAAACATCAATTATTAATTCAGTCTTGCAACAGATACAGTATATAGCTGCAACAGAAAACTAGAAAAATGTAATTATTATATTTTATTCTGTACAGGCTGTTGGACTTGGTGCCAAATTTCTAATGGTTGGTGCTCCATGCCGTGGTGAAAGGGTAGCTAAATTGAACAGACTGGCTCAGATTGAGGACTTGCTTGTTGTCAGTGATGGAGTGGAGATATTAGGGGAGCACAGTTACCCTGATCTTACAGCTCCAACTCCAGCTGATGTACAGATACCAGAGGAGGACGAGTCCGGGGAAAAGACAGAGAATGTAGTGGGTAATGAGGTACAGCAGTGATATTCCCACACGGAAATATAGGCATATCATCAGCAGTTTTACAGAATAAAAACAGGTGCAGCAATCCTTGATACAGATTACATAAAATAATTGAATGGAAACAGACACATTTCTCAGATATGAGTATCTCAGTGTATCCACAAATGCTGTAACAACGTGTGCATTGTAAAATTTTATTGAAGGCAATGTTTGAATAGTACTGACGTCACAATTTATGAGACATTTGGGGTGTGTTGTTTTAAGTTACCACTTTGTTACATGCCCTAGCAGCAATACACATTCCTACATGCCTTTGTACTTTTCTGGGGAGTATTCTATTCGTAGGCCATGTTGACCGGTCAGTAGGCCCCGATGTTATTAAAAATCTATCTATTGTGGTGGAAATTTCTTCTTCTGGTTCCTAACCAAACTAATTGCAAAACAAGAGATATGGTCCTTATTCAAAACTCTTTCAATGTCCAAAATCTTTAACTAATAAACCTCATCACGTATGTATTTATCCTTCTTAAATATTATTTATAGAAAATGTAAGTTATTTTGATCACAAATATATGTTAAGTTTGACAAGCTCTATCTTTGTTTTATTCTTCTAATGGAAAAGTTGATTGATTGATGTTTTATGCCACACTCAAGATTATTTTACTTATATGGTGGCGTTGCCAGGTTTAGTAAGGAAGGAAACCGGGCTTATTGCCCAGAGGAAACACCGACCTTCGGCGAGAACCTGGCAACTCTCCCACATATGACGACCAAGTGAAAATTCACTCGAAATTTTTTAATTATTTTGTCTGAGTGGGAACGGCATTGATGGGAAGCCTGTGTCAGACTGAGGACTAACATTGACTCCAACCGACTGAGCCACTCTCATGGTAATGTAATGTTTATTGAAGGCTTTATAGGCATAATAACATTGTAAATGCTGTCTTTAATCCATCTCCGAAATATTCAACTGTCAATAACAAGAAATAAAGTACAAGCAAACGTGGCCAGGGAAGTAAATTTAATGAAAGCTTTGAATACAGATTACTTCTGTAAGGAACAAAGCAGCCTATTGTGAAGAAAAACAGAACTTTGAGGAAGCTACATGCATTTCACATATCAATCCATGTCAAATTCTTACAATAATATATCCTTAAATCTTTTCTAGTATTATGATACACAATGTACATGTATAATGTTGTAAAAATAGAGGATTTTTAAGTTTCAGTAAAAAAAATACCAAATAATGGAATGAGTAAACATTTATATAAAAATCCAATTTTAGATTTTATCAACAAAACAAACATTCAATCTCAACAATCAATTCGGTTTTAAAATTTGGAAAAACATTCTACACTATTTTTGACTGTATAAAAAGAGAAAATAGTGATCTATATTATGTTGATAACGGCCAGTCATTGCTTATTAAAAGAACAAGAGTTTGGAAGATCTATCAGTCTGATCTTAACTCCCTTGTCTGCCCACTACCTAGGAACCAAATTACATATTTTCCCTTTCTTTTGCCATTGTCATATTTTGTTCAATATCAGTTTATCGGACACCTTGCCATGGCTGAAGATCTGTACAATTTGTCAAAATATAACAAAGTGTTCCAGAAAATCTTACTGATGACAGCAAAACTCCTGTATGTCCTAATGAAATATCATGGGTTTCGGTTTATTACAATACCTTATGATTGGGTAAAATCTAAATGATATACCCCTTTTTAACACAAGAAACTTGCCTCCATGGTTGTTTTAGTCAGGAGTATTTTCCCTGTACCAGTGTGTTTTAGTGTATATAAATATAGTATGTTGAAAGTGGAGATTGTTGAAGTTATCAACTGTCATACATTATTCTTACAAATAACACAACTTTTGGTTTTCAATAAAACTGTTTCTCAAAGCACTTTTAATTTTGTGAAAAATAAATGAAAAGTTATTTTTACCACTGTTTACAAACTAGTTACCTAAGTTTAAATATGACACAAAGTAAAACATATGAATTTCGGTAGATAAACAATCTCAAACTTGGTTCAGATTACCAAGTCTATACATAAAAATTAAAAAAAAGAAACTCTATATAACAACAGAATACCCCATCAAAATGCTTAATTACCAGTTAGCCTTTATTGGAAACATATATTCAAAATGGGGACAATAAATTGTTGTAAATTAAAAAAAACAAAATACAAAACTATTGAGACCAACTACCTTCTAGGTGGTTTGTAGTTACTTTTTTCAAAAATCTCATATCTAAAGCTAAAATATAAAACTTAATGAAAATATTTTAGAAAAGTGTATTTTAAAGACGTAAATGTATATGTAAAAAAAAATAATATGCAAATGATAACAAAAACAGTTACAACCTTTGATTAATACCACATTCGGTAAATGTAAATTGGGGAATACAAAATAAAATGGTTTGTAACACAAACAAAATATGGCACTAATTATCTAAAACACTTTTTTAAAATTCATATATATATTTTGTACCAGCTCATGAATGGTTTAATAGCAATAAATCTACTAAAACCTTGTTTGTAAATTGATTGTTGTTTTACGCCATACTGAAGATTCCAAATTCCCTTATGGTGTGAAGATGTGGGGATTTAGTGGGCGAGGAAATCACCAACATAAGGGAGTTGTTAGTAGAAGTTGAAAGAAACATATGGATTTTGTTCTACATAAAAGTGTATTTTCAAAAATATAATGTTTTTAAAAAAATACATAATAAAATCTCTATTGAGCATTGAAATATTAATTTATCTAAAAATAATTTGCTCTCTTATATTTTGTTACTTCACAGAAATTCTTGTGGACCTAAAAATACCAGAATGGTAATAAAACAATAGAGCTAACAACTATAAACAAGATGTTCATGTAATTGGACATGTTTTATCTCGGAGAGGGGGGGGGGGGGGGGGCGGTGCGGGTATCAAAGTTCCATTAACATTATTTAAAATATTTGATGGAAAGTGACATTTCCAGGATAACTGATGTGTAAAAATGATTTATCGCATTGGGCTTACGTATTTGTAATGCCCAGTACCTGATTATCTCCCTTTAATAGTCAAGCAAATTAACAACTATAGAAATGTAAAACATGGTTATGGATGGATGGATGTCAATACTGTGGAGTTGACGTCTCAATTGTTAAAATACTGGATTCTCTTCATCTCTGAAATTAGAACAGAAATATTTGTAAGATTGGTATCAATCACGAAAATCTTTATTACTCTTTTGTGAAAAATAGCTGTATTTCAAGAAAAAAACGTATCAACAATTTTGCTGCCCTTGACATAAAAAAGAAAATATTTCCACACTGGAAATTAAAAATTGGTTATCAATGAGAGAGTGAGAAGATTAAATGTTGTTTTCCATATTATTTCAGCTTTTTCACGATCACATTGGTTACCAAATATCTTCAAAATAGGACCTTATTTTGGTATTAATTATACATTATATATATGATAATGTATTGTTATAGAGAATGAAACATTTCCTACCTGTTGATGGAAATTTGAGATTCTCTCTCTTCGTCGACTCTACTTAAATTTTTCTCTGAAACTGAAAAATAAACAAAAATATATATTACACTGAATACATTTTTGATAGTTATTAAATTCTTCTAGTCAAAATTTTGATTTTTTTTTCATAAATAGTACTGATGTCAAAATTCATTTTAAGTATATTGAAAAACTTAAGTATTGACATTGAAGTAAAAAATATTTGTTAAGTTAGTTACCCACACAAAACGAAGATGTCAGCAAATTACGAGAGAAAAGAATTGGCAGCTTATGCCACTTTTAAAACAAAATTAAAAACAACTACAGAATATTTCTTTCTGGATTAGTTCTCAATATTTGTTCTCTGCTTTGTAAATGTTAGCAAGAAACTAAAGTAAAATATATTGCTGATATCAAAATGTACTGCAGTTGACTGAATAAATAGAAATCTATACTAAATGAGTGACTTGAATCGGTGATTATACAATACCCAGGGTGACCAGAGAGTATTGTGGGAGGAAAATTTATGGTATGTGCCCAAGGGGCTGGGGGGGGGGGGGGGGGGGGGGGGGTGAAATGCAGCGCTTAAATAATTAAAGGGTTAAAAATAGGGAAAATGTAATAAAATACTACCAGGCCTTGAATTCCAGGGAGGTCTCTGCCCCTGGGTTAATGCCCACTATCTTTGCTTCTATGGCACACCATTTTGTCTGTGCCATTGCAGCAAGGCTAAAGCGAACAAAGCCTTGAAAATGGACACCCTTAATTTCTGAAATTTGTCGCGCCTGAAAACCCTATGCTTTATGCTACACATTTGCCAAGTTACAGTGATACACACTGTAAGACTTCTACAAACTACCTACATGTATATGTACACGGTATGGGTGTAATTAGCTTACATTGATTTTTCACAATTTTCAGAAAGTTTGGAAGATCAGGAAGTAAGGTCAAAATGATTTTTAATAGACTAAACATTGGATTCTCTTGCTGTTTATTTATATTCAACTGGCCAATTTTCATTAGCGCAAGTGAGGCAGATTGAAAAGAGGATAATTTTTTATGGGTGTGTCATTTGACATAAAATGCCAGAACCAGGATAACACAGGCAGGGGTAGGGACAATCTTATGTATGGGGTGGGGAACATTCTTAACCAGGTGAGGTGATATATATTATGGGCCCACTGCAAAAAAACAGAATGAAATAATATACTTATGCTGGCGGGCCATAACACGGACTGTAAAATTCATAAGAAAAAAAAATATATTGAAAGACACTTACTTTATATGGAATCGGTAAAATAAAGATTTGTAGAATTTCCACAGAAACATTGGAACATTTAATTAAAAAAGAAGTGAGAAGTGACCCATTGTCTGTGAAACAGATGTAAAACTATTAGTAAAATGAGAATCAAACATGGTGACAAAGAGACAAAGCATCAAACCTTTATCTTTGGTTGAGGATTCGTTTCCTTTGATTCTGTTAAAAGTTTGAGTGAACTCTGACCTCTCTGTATCCTCTATAATGTCCCCTTCACTGTGGTTACGTTTGATCTTTTTCTGAAATCAATCAGGTATGTATAAAGTCCCCTCATTCTTGTAAAAAAAATAAGGTTTGCATATTTCTAAATCCAAATTAAACAGGAGGGGTTAAGTTAAAAATTCATGCGACTATTAAAACATATTGTTTGAAATGTAATTTGGAAGAGAAAATAAACTTAACCGATGTTAGTACTAACAGTGAAATGTCAGTTTCAAATAAACAGAAGCTTGCTAACCATAAAGTTTGTTTTTCTTTATTACCTTAAAATATAGTGAATACTCAGATTCAGAAGCTTAAAAGAAAGACAAACACAAAACAAATGGATCACTTATAACTGTTATTCTATGAAATAAAATAAATTAAAATGAACTTACAAAAATATTTTGGAGCTCATCCATGGCACAGTTTTTAGGACTGCTGTCAACTTCATCTGGGGCAGAGGGCTGGAAATAAAGGGGAGATCACTCTAATAGTTAATTAATGCAGGGAGATAATTCATGCAAACAAGCACAACCCTTCAAATGTAAAATATCAAATTGCATGAGGAAAAAATAGAAAAAATAATGATGCAAAAAATGTGTGTTGAATTGAAACAGTCTCACAAAGGGAATGATTGCTGTTTCATGTGACACTAAATATCATTTAAATTATATGGTGGAATTTTCAGGTTTTATTTTGGGAGAAACCCTGGGCCTTGTTCAGAGGGACCCCCGAATTTCATGGGAATCACTTAAGTTGTTCAGGAAAACTTAGTCAGAAAATTACATGTATCACCTTTTCAGGAAACTGAGTAGCAGTTCAATTTCTGCCCAATTAGTGGAAGGCTATTTGGTTCAAGTGGCCAATGCTTTACCCCCCTCACCTCAGACACAAACTGATACACTTAGAAGTTCTGTGATATGATTTTGACAATTATTATTATCTAAAACAAAGACCTGACCAAGGAAATGGAAACCCTGAGTTTGAACGAGTACCTGGCAACTCTTCCACAAAGGATGATCGAGTAGAAAACTCAACCAAACAATTAAATGACAGTGTTAGATTCAAACTTATGACCAATTGAAAGAAAGTTGGTGTTGAACTGAGAGACTATGGCATAGCTACCTGGCACCCTGGGTTACAATTATAAGCTGTGTGATAAGACAGTTTTCACTTACCCTTCTCAGAATATTATTATTATTGGTAGATTTGAGAACAGGTCTGCCTCCCTGTATCCTGTTCATCATTTCTTCAATAGCTTTGGCGTAACTCTCACTGGTTTTCACACCACCAACTTCCACTGGAAAAAGATTCATTGGAATTCAACACTAAAGGATCTGTGAAAACCTTAAGCCAATACATGTAGGCATGTAACTGTAAATTGACTAAACATCTATCTAAAACATAATGTTGAAACAAAACAAGCTTTCTGTAATATCACTGGGTGTCAAAGATAAAATTTACATATTTTCCTTCAACATTTGGAAAAATGCTCACATTTGAAATCATAGTTAATTTTTAACACTGTTTTGGTTGTTTAACAGAACACTTACAAAATGTCGTGTATAAGATCACCTCACTGAGAATGTATTCAACAGATAGTAACAGCACGACATTATAAGCTAAATGTGTAGGCATACAGAATCACAAGAAGGACGTATAAAGGTAATGTAAAGTGCAGGATAATTTCCAAGTACTTGTATGTTAAAATTGGGGAAGCTTTCTCTACACATACCCTTGGAGTTTTAACATATTACAGGAAATAATCTGAAAGGTTCTGAGACCATGCAATGAACCAAACAAACATAAAATTATCTGATCTATGAAAAGATGGACGTACATTTCTTTGCCTTCATCTGTCTCTTCTCCCGGATGATATCTGACACATTCCTACACAACGGTCATAGCAACACCATATTAGATCAAATGCATAAAGAATAAATATGGTTTATATGTTAAAAGGATCACATTTTGTGCAGCAACAAAGTAAAGGCACAGCCATGTTAGACAACCATAAACAACAAAATAAAAACATTGAAAAAAAAAACCAGACATAAATTAATAGAAGGATCATAATTTGTGCAGCAACAAAAACAAAGCCTTGAATAAGTAACACAACCGTAATAAAAAAAAAAACATTGAAAAAGAACAGAAATAAATTAGCTAGGAAATTATGTGCATATGCATGCGTGGAGGATCACTCCGCCCTTCAACCAGTATCGAGTGCCCCTTCCACATAGGCCTCAATCACGAAATTGCTACGCGATAAAGTTCTCAAATTCTTTGAAACAAAGCGAGACAAATCTTTAATTCTTCCAAATTGAGCAGGTAATAAGCCATGGAGACATACATACAATTTACATATGAATTACTGCTACATTTGTGAGATGTATAAATCTTGTCGCTTGTCTTTAGAAAATGTTTGAATTGTGATGAGGTGTAGTATTGCTTACTTTTTAGTTTGTGCAAATTGTACAGGTATAGGTGGGGGTGGAGGTGGCCTCATGGCATTCTCATATTTATCTTCTAACGTTTTATCTGTAAATAACACATTTAGTCAACAAACAAAACAACAACAAAAATCAAATTAACATAAACAAACAAAGCAGTAAAAGAAAACAAAACGGTAAAGAACATTGTTATTAAAGTGCACCACATGCAAGTAAATAATGTCTCATACTAATAAACAGAGGTTACTATAGCCAGTTGGGTCTGGCCAAATAAGAACCCAATTTCAACAAAACAAACAAATGCATTAACACCCATTAAATGCATATTCTTTTAGCTAAAACATAACTAGAAAACATCATTATCAAACCCAATTAAGTATCCAGTTAGTGTTTATACATTAAAGTGGGATGAGCTGCCAAATGTAGATACAATTTGGCTGAAACAGATTGATTGATTGATTGGTGTTTTACGCCGCGCTCAAGATTATTTCACTTATATGGCGGCGTTGCCAGTTTTATTGTGGGAGGAAACCGGGCTCTGTGCCCGGAGGAAACCCACAACCTTCCGCTGGTAACTGGCAACCATCCCACGTAGGTCGTTCGAGTGAAAACCCAGTCAGAAAATTTTCCAATTTTTGGACTGAGTGGGATTCGAACCCGCGACACATTGGTGGAAGGCTGTTTGGATTGAGCGTCCAACGCTCTACCTACTGAGCCACGGAGGCCCCCGGCTGAAACAGAATAAGCTGATGAGAGCTTTCCATTGATACCAATCTTTGAGATGCACCATAAGGTAGTTTTTATAAGCAAGAATACACCTGAATTGAACTCATGCATCCCTGTTATTTAAATCTTATCTGTTGTTTGAGTGGGATTTAGAAGTTGAACTGTCAATAAACACGGGGTTGGTATGGATAACAAACTTCTTCGTTTATTTTTCTGACGATTCCCATGTTGTTCTCATTTATTGTTATTGACTTGAAAACGAAGTAAGTATCTACACTGAAACATCGTCAGAAAAATAAATAAAGAAGTATGTTATCCGTACAAACCCCGCGAGTATAAAATCTTATCTGTTATTAGCAAACATTTTCTGATCCTACAAGTTACTGGTTTTACCCATATTATTTATTTCAACATTAATACTTTATTTTTTTAATGACCATCAAACACTCAACTTTTAAGAATCAAATTTATGAAAAAGTCTAAATATTGGCAGCTCGAACCCCTTTAGAACAGTACAAGATTGATGTATCAATGTATCAATAAGCAATAAGGTAAAGACAAAACCAGTATACAGTAAGTGAACTTACATTTGTTGGTCAGATCAGTGTATTGTGTATTAAACTCCTCTAATTTCTTCTGAAGCGATTCATTCTCCTGTTCTAATCTGACTATGTCCTCTTCAAGGGAGACAACTTTGTTACCTTGTTTAGCTTCATTCAGTTCTTCTGTTAAGGACTGCACCTGTTTGATACAAGGCAGTTTTCAATTGATTGATTGATGTTGATTGATGTCTGATTCAAAGGCTGATAGGATGCAAATGCAGTCAGAAACTTCTTTCCAGATTGATTGATTGATGTTTTACCTTACAGTTTTGATATGGATAATATCAATTTGTGGGTTATTTCACTTAAGGGGCACCATTGCCACAAAACAGGCCCCTTTGCCCAGAGGCAACATTGACCTTAATTGACAGGTACAGTACCTTATTAGACGAAAGTCAACCATATGTAAGATGTAAAGCTAACCTTATGAAACGTGCAAAATATACAAGCATTCAAGAAAGTTTTTTTTAGTTTCAGATTTCTTTAGTTTATGTGATTGGTATTTCACACGACAAACTTCCACACGCTTACATCACTCAAGTGTATATGGTGACATTGCCTTGTTGATCAGAAAAGAAGGAATGTGGACTTACTGTTGGTAAGATCAAACTTCCTTCAAGTAAATAAGAGCCTAGGTGAGTATGGATTGGTGAATGTTCTGGTGTTTAAATACAGTACACGGTATTATTCCACTTATCTGAGTGGTTGACGGATTCATTAGAAAAGTAACTTGTTCTCAGGAAAGTCCAGACCTGATGTTGGTAACTGGATAGAACTACACAATACTTATATCATTGAATGTTTACCTCCGTGGAATGTTTCTGTTTTAACTCCTCCAGTTTCTCATTCACTTCCTCCACTGCAGTCAGAGCATTAACCAGTTTTTGGTCAGAAGCCACTGACATCAGTAAAATAGAACTCTGACGTTTCATGGCTTCAGTTTGACCATGCATCTGTAAAAAATAGGATAATGTTAGGCCTATTATTTATCTTCATGTTTTAAATATCTTTTACAGAACAAAGGAAGAGAGTGTCAAACATATTTAATATTTTCGATCAACGAATTAAAATGCCACACAGCGATTGCAATATCTTAAAGAGGCATGAGCTGCCAAAATGTTGATATTTTGATATTTAAACAGAATGTTAAAATTATTGGCTATTTTTCTCAAGACGTATAATTCAAAAGCTTTTTAGTGCTTCTAGTCTCAAAAATTTACGATAAAGTATTCTTTTGAACGAACTTTGGCTTAGAATGAATGAATGGTCGTCCTGGTTTTGTTAAATTTTGTTTACTTTAAGTACACATTTTCGGTTCGTACATGCCACATACTGTATGGATTTTCCTCATTCCAACACCAATCATTTAGTTTTTCGATGGCCTTTAAAGCCTCTTACTCTCGTGCCGATCAGAAATTATGAAAAAAGTGTGAATTTTGGCAGCTCCTGCCACTTCAAGGATCCACCGAGAGAGATTCTTCTCCCATCAGTGGAATTTATCATTTCTTTAACTAAAGACAGTTTTGTAAATTGTACATATATAATGTTTTTAAGACTTTTCTTCAAGTTTGATTTGTGGTGACATTTGTAGACAACCAAATCTTCTGTAGGTCAAATCTGGCAAATATATATGTTACAATACCTTTTTGGCATATTCTTCTGCCCTTGACCTACACTGCATCTCAAGGTCATATTTCTTCCTCAACGACTGAAACTCGGTATAAGCTGCCTCTGAACCTATAGTCAATAAAAGAGTAAAACAATGTTAGAAAATAGAAATAAGGACCATTTGAATAAAAAAATTATTTGTTGAAAGATATTTGAGATAAATTTGATGATTTTATCAATAAATTGTATCGCTTGTATCATTAATTCCCTTCAAGGGTGGCATTGTCAATGTTCATTGGGTAGAAACTTGCTCCACTGCCCTACAGACACATTGGTGACTCAAAGGCTGATAGGATGTAAATGCAGTCAGAAGGTTCTTTCAAGATCAGTAAAATAAATTAGCATTTTATAGCTTGTTTGTAAAGCTCTCAAATAAGGGCATGAAATAATGTGTTATCAGTCAGTGGGGGTACAACATACAAATAAAATTTGATAAAATAATATTATTGCACCCACAATAGGCCCACTATTAAAGAAAGCCAGGGAATTTAAGAGTGAATGTTACTCACAGTTTGCCAGTTCTTCTAAAGCTTTTTCATGTTGTTTCAAAGTCTTTTTAGATTGTTCAAGTTCATTGACTGTTTTCTGGAGCTAAGAATGAAGACCACAATATTACACAATTAGCAGGTCCCCAAACTAACATATTCAAACTTTTCTTTTACATTATAACCCATTTGAATCCAAGATACGCCAAAAATACATGTATGAAATATGAGGATAAAGTAGAAATATTTCATACATCTGTCAAAACCTGCAAAATACTTTGAACTGGTATTAATATCAAACATGGCAATCCTTTAAATAGCACTTAGATTAATTCACTTGGAGACTAAAGTACTCAAGTTTATGGGTGACATTTTAATGCAGTTCTTACCTTACTATCAAAGTAAAATGGTGCAAAATAATTAGGCCTTAGCATGAAGTCAATTATTGCGACCAACTGAAGTTTTTGACATCTGGGGCATGTTTTGCAAAGCGACGTAGAGCAAGTTTCTACTTAACTGCCGTAGCATCCCATGCTGTCGAGATAAGTTGCTATTTCAGTTTCATAAAAACTTACGCTACACAGCTTGGTGAAACAGCCCCCTGTACTGTACCAATATCTTTGTCAGGTGTTATCGATCTATGTACGTACAGTAAACATATTGGGCCTCAGAATGAAGGTTTGGAACACTTCTTAGGATCTTCTTAGAATGAGATGTAACCCAGAAATGACTGAGTTGTTAAACGGAGACTAAGACAAACTTAGACAGGCATGAAGCCAAGGGTGGAAGAGGCAGGAAGTTTGGATACTTACCCTCAAAGCCCCTTTGTCTGCCCTCAATTTCTCTGCCTGAAAACCATCCTCATTTTCCCTGACCTTTCTCTTCAGCTCTGTTATTTCATCTTCAAGCTCTGAGTAAGAAAATCACACACATAATTGGTTGATTGATTGATGTTTTACACTGCACTCAAGATTATTTCACTTATATCGCACCATTTCCAGGTTTAGTGTGGGGGGGGGGGGGGGGGGCAGGCTCTTCGCCCGGAGGAAACCCCCGACCTACGGCGAATAATGAGTGAAAAATCCACTCAGAAATTTTTCAACTTTTATTTGATCTGAGTGTGATTCGAATCTGTGTCGCAACGATGAAAGGCCTGTGTCGGACTGAGGGACTATCCCTCTAACCCCACACAGAATTGGCAATTAATTATGAGATATGAAATCAAAAGATAGTTATTAAGAAGTTTTGTCTGTTTTATGAACTTTCATCTATAGACATTAACTAGTTAGGACACATTTAGATATTGTCTGTAATTTAAAAGGACATGTTGTCCAATATTGTTGACATTTTTCATAATGCTTCTGCTAGTATTATTTTTATGTTGTTTTTTTATAATCATGACAAAATGTATAAAAATTCGAAAGACGACAAAACAACCGGCCAGGTTCGTTCTGGAGTGTCTTTTAGAAACTTATTCCTGGCTGAAACTAAAAGTAAACAAACCAGCTTCAAAGGAATTCAACACCTTGACATTATGTGTCCAGCAGTAAAATGTGAGAACTTTCTTATTTTGTAATTGGCAAAAATTGGCAAATAGTAATTTGGCAAATTTTGTGCCTTGAAATATGTCCCAAAATCTATGTAACAATAGATCTTGCTTAAAACAGAAATAAATTACCCTTTATTTTAGCATTCATTTTCTCAGCATGTTCCTTGTACAGGTCAGCTTCTTTCTCAACAGGAACCACTCCCCCTGTTTGACTGAGAAATGCTTGACTCTGACGACGTAATACTTTGTTTTCTTTTGTAATCTAAAAATTAGAAAGAAAAGGTATAAAAAGAACCATTAATTTGAATAAAAAATAATACAAAACTAGACATCATGGTTTGAATTATCACAGTTTTAGTTGCTGGGGAAAGGGTGGGGGTGGGGGGAGTTGGGTAAGCTTAATGAGGAGCAGGGCTTGGGCGTAGTCTGTATGTCCCAAATTAGTCTTCACTGTCAACAATCAAAAAGACAAGTTTACAAGATGATCAGATATATTTGGCCTAACATATTTTTTAAACTTTTGTTTTCTCTAAGAGGGACTCCTGGCTCAGTTGACTGAGCCATAGTCTCTTTGTCCACTGGCCTTCCATCGACGGGTCGCAAGTTTGAATCCTAAGCAATTTAAAGAATTGATTGATTGATGATTTACACAGGACTGAAAATTATTTCTCTTATACGGTGGCGTTGGCAAGTTAAGTGGCTGACGAAACTGAGCTCCTTGTCCGAAGGCCCCCCCTTGACCTTCAGGAACCTGATAACTCTTCCACATACATGTACAGCGATCAAGTGAAAAACCCACTCACAAATTTTTCAATTTTATTTACTTTACTTCGGATTCAACATTGTAACGAATCAATGGAAGGCCTATGCCAGACAAAGAGTCGGAGCCTTAATTCCGCAGACTTAAACCAAATTTCTGAACAATGGTACATGTAGGCCTAGTCCGCAATATGTTGAGTGGATTGAAGGATAAATTCTGATACGCCCGCACGGGCTTCTTCAATACCACGTCAACATAGGGTACATTTGAAAAATCTAAGACTTGCTCTCAGAATTTTTTAAAAATGATAACTCGCAATTTTTAAACATTACTCACCTAAAATTTTGTCAGAAAGCTTCTTTGATAATCCCTTCGTAGAGCCAAACCATCATTTGTGATCATACGCATCGCCAAACAACGAAATTCGCTAAGTTTAAATTCCCTTTGCGTTATCACCGACTTTCCCTGACAGCCGTTACCGGTTGTAGTGGCGAGCATGAATTGAAAGTTCGCGGTAGATGGCGGTATGATCGCCCGAGAAATTTTTAAGTCAACAGACGGAATTCAAACTTAGCGAAGTTGGCTGCTAACAGATTTTAAGGTCATATATGATGGTTTAGCTCTACGAAAGGATTATCAAAGAAGCCTTCTGACAAAATTTTAGGTGAGTAATGTTTAAAAATTGCGAGTTATCATTTTTTAAAAATTCCGAGAGCAACTCTTAGATTTTTCAAATGCACCCTATGTTGACGTGGTATTGAAGAAGCCCGTGTGGGCGTATCAGAATTTATCCTTCAATCCACTCAACATATTGCGGACTAATGTAGGCCTACATTTATCAACAAGTTTCAAAGTTGCAATTCTTAAGAAAAAATGTCTGTAATTGTTTAAAGAGAAAAATATTAACATTTTGGCATTCCATCGCAAGTAAAATCTTTTGACTTTTTTAAGTGATTCTTCTAGCTTAAGAGAAAGCATTTTAAACAGCATCAAGTGGTTGACCTGCATGTACATGTATTATCACTTCGCTTCACAAGATATTCAGTTTCACTTTAAGGGAGGAATTCACAACAGTATCTGGTTGGAGTATTTATGATAAACACTGACCATAGTTTATATGTACAGACACTGACAGGGTTTTATAGTCTGTCCAGATGATGTCAACACTAATAGATAAGCCATATGGGTTGGGTTTGTGTGTTTAAGGTTCTCTTACAATACTGACCACACACACAAATTTTACACTCTGTTAAACTCATATTTCTGTGTAAGTCTACAAATAAAGTCAAGTTCAAAAGACAATTTCCATACCTCTTTACCACCTGTTATTTTCCCCACAAATGGGTAATTAACTTACCCTTCTTTTGGTTCCTGACAATCTTTGACGTAAATGTTAAGCACAAGGCACAGTTTTATTGTGATTACTATGGGGCATGATTATTATGGGACACAGTTTGATTTTTAATCTCCACCAAACGTGAATGTATTTTGTATATTGTATTGAATATTTGGTAGTGAAAATTTAAAAAAATTAGCTTTGAAATCTAAATTTTTGGAAAAATTCTAACACCCGATGTATAAAACCCTGATGGAATTAAACAAAAAGTGAAAGTTTTACGATAATGTTTGAGTTAGGAATGGATTTTTCTGTGATAATCTGGCATATTTGCCATGTAAGACGACAGTTTTTCATGTTAGACAGTGTTTTTCTATAAAAAGAAATTTTCATGGAATCAATATTGCAGAAATATTGACAGAAAAAGCCATTTTTGGATCTAAATGTAATGTTTAAAGAGATACGCTTACCTTACTCGCATAATTCTCCACTTCAGCCCTACAGGTGGCTTCAATGCTGTATCTAGTCTGCAGGTCATCATACTCATTGTAAACTGGTTCAAACACTGAAAATAACACAAAACGTCAACAGGTATAGAAAACGTAATTTAATATCATAAAACTAGACAAATCTATGTTAGCTTTGTAGTTCTTCTATATCAGGGTTTTATAAAACCTAACCAGGATGAAATATTGTAGAATTACAATAGTATTCTTTTTTTCTCAGTAGTATGGACTGCAGTAGATAGATCTATTACAGGATGGTCTGTGTTCACTGAATTCTTCCTGTACAGCATTGGCAATAAAGGGAAATGTTGTAAGTCAATAAAAGAAGAAGAATCAGGATGACACATTTCCTAGATACAATGAATCAATTGAAATAGGTGATTTGCCAATTACTTTCAAATGACGTAATTTAGCGACGTAGACCAGACAAAGCATCCGTCAGTTTTTAACTAAAAATTGTCAGCATTTTTGCAACCTTTTTTTGGGAAAGAAACTCGGTATTGTGACAGTTCTGAAATAATCGAGTGATGAGAAAAAAAATTTGAATGAAAAGGGAGCTCGACTGAATATAACTGAAGTCTAATTGGACAGTGGGTTTGTTTGGTCTAAGATTGGTGCCAAGACCTCAAGTCATTGTTGCACAAAAAAACTGGCAAATGGTCTATTGTCTATTGGATTTAATTTGGGAATTCATTCTCCTTCTACAATTTAGAATGATGACCTATTAGCAGTGTAAAGGAGGCTCAGTAATCACTCCTGTAACTTAATCACAAAAGTTAATCACAAAAGTTAACAAAACAAATTTGGATAAATAAAAAGTTCAATACATCTTGGCTAGTAGTTATGAATAAACAAAAATTGAACTTTGTAAATGTAGCCCAAGTATTTATGTGAAAAAAATACATTATGTGAAGACTCTTTCCTTAAAAATTTAAGTAGGCCTTTAAATGAAGGAAGGGAATAATCCGACCCAGGTAGCCCTACTCATATAGGGGCATGAGCTGGCAAAATGTTGATTTTTTGACATTATAACAGAATGTTGAAATTATCGGCTATTTTTCTCTAGATATATAATTCAGAAGCTTTTTAGTACTAATAGTCTCGGGAATGTACGATAAAGTATTGTTTTGAACTAACTTTGGCTTAAAATGAATGAATGGTTCGTATAGGTCACGTACTGTATGGATTTTCCTCATTTCAATGCTAATCATTTATTTTTTCGATGGCCTTCAAAGCCTTTTACCGTCGTGACGATCATAAATTATGAAAAAAGTGTGAATTTTGGCAGCTCATGCCACTTTTCTGCCAGATTTCTTTGGATGTAACACTCAACCTAAGTTAGCCCATCCCACCTAGAGTCCTATCCCAATGACAGAAGCCTGAGAGAGGTCCAAATACTTTCATTCACAGGGTAGTAAAATAAAACCAGCTTTGCCTACATCAGTTTAGTTCCATTCTATGGGGACAACAGATATGATTCTTGGACAGTGGGTAATTTAGGAGAGGAAGGCTATGGTTTACTGGTCTGGTCAAGCAATAAAACCAAGCCTGTAAAGTACACTAGGATCCTAATCTGTTTTTATGAAGAAACAGTACACTATCTCCAGATGCTAAATGTGGAATCAAAACTTCTGTATTTAAATACAGATAGACTTCCAAGGGATACTTCTAATAAACACAGACATTTAAAGTGGCATGAGCTGCCAAATATAGGGAATATTTTATCAAGAAGTACAAAGAGCATTCTGTTAATACCAGTTATGGGGATGTACCTTAAGGTATTTTTATAAGCGAGAAAATCCTACAACAGAACTCATACATTTCAATTATTACAATTTGTCTGTTGTTATAAGTACAAATCTTGGGTTCAAATGGATTTAAATACAAATATTTTCTGTTTCAACCTCAAGTACTTCAAACAAACAACTTTTCTTGACTATATGTAGGCTTATTAGAGTTTATGAAAAAAGTCTGAATTTGGGCACCACCTAAATGAACTTTGAATGTATCGGGTAACTATGTATATTTATAGTCGCAACTGATTTGTACTGATAGCAAATTTGTAGGCTCTACAGTAGGCCCTACACATACAAAGACTAGAAATACTTAATACATGTATTCACTGTTATGATGAGTTGATGGATGTAGGTAATAATTCTATTGACAGTTTAACAAAACTTAACATTGAAAGACTTACAATTTTTCATTTGCGCAAGTTGATCATCTTTTTCTTTGAGCCGAGCCTGCAGTTTCTTGTACTGTAACAAATAAAGTTATCAAGTTTACAAATAATTAAAGATAAATGAAATAAGAAATAAATTGTATCTGTAGTGTTTATGTACATAGTAAAGGCCCGTTCCCACTGTGCGATTAGTCGTACCGACTTGTAGGATGCGATTAAATTAAATGCTTTTAATTGGTCTATACTATTTGTCAAACAATCAAATGCATCCATTTGAATCGCATGAAAGTCGGTAGCCTACAACAAATCGCATTTACACCTTAGACCATAATTGCAGTAATTCAGAAATGGACAGGTTAACAATTTCTTGAAGGATTGCAGACTATGGATTAAGAAAATATATAACATTAAATAATAACTACTTTAGGGAAAATCCATGGAAAAATTTATTTACAATCGACTTAATAAATTTAACAAAATAAGAACTTAATTTTTTTAGTTAAAACAAAACTCTCCGATAATGACAATTAGGGTATACTTGTAATAATAATTTTGGATGCAAATATTGCGATATTGTTGGAAGAAAAGAACGTTGAAAAACAAGATGCTATTCATCTCCACTGGCTCACTGATTATAACCTTCACACAGTTTTTCATATCTGGGGATAAAGTTCCAGTGGCCAACTTCTATCGAAAATTTATGATTTGTTGTTCTAAACTTAGACAATGTTAATGCTTATAGTTTTGGTAAAATTAACAATTAAATTTATAAAATTTAATTCATACTTAAAACTTTATACATAAAAGATATACTACAATGACAGTAAAGATAGACTTGAAGGAAGTGAGGAGCTTTTCTCTTCACAGCCGGATATAAGGTGATAAAAATGCTGCAGGAATAGGATCTTATTAAGAGGTCCTTCAGGCTTTGTTAAGAAACAGCTTCCTGCTATCAGATTTACTCATCCGATCATTCCTTTATAATACCCGTCTTTTTAAAAAAAAAAACGTAAAATGCATCTGTAGTGTTGAATAACTAAATCTGAATATCTCTTTGAAAGAGGACAAGGATGATTATTTATACTGTACTAGAAAAGTTATATATAGGCCTATTTATTATTTTGAACCCATGGTAGGCAAGTTTCTATAACGTTCTTTTTATCGTACTAAAAAAGGTAAATAGACAAAAAGTTTCTATAATTTTCTTGAGATGTCCAAGATAAAATTTAGTAGTTGGTAAATTAATGAATAGGCCCTATCAGAATGTCTGTAGACTTCTGGTCCAATATGTCTTCAAATACTTTAGAACGTAAACACACTGACTTTTGCAGATAGGATCTTTTGAGCTAAAAAAATGTAGGTTTCCATTGTACATTTACATTAAGATCAAACTATAGCTGATAAACACAAAAAATTTAAACACTATTGATTAAAATCATTATAGATTGGAACAGATTTCAGTCCAAATAAAGCCTACAGTGTAGATCTACGTGCTTTATTTATAGCGAGAGGCCTTGACATTGACCCTGGTAAGCAATTGAAAATAAAACCTGTTGGTAAACAATTGAAAATGAAACCTGTTGGTAAACAACTGAAAATAAAACCTGTTGGTAAACAATTGACAAGAGATCAGTGAACTGATCTTAGCCCACCATAGAACACTATCAGAAAGTGAGGCTGCTTATAAACGGATCGCAAATTTGATATATGAAATTTATTTCTTCAGTTGGTGGGTGGCTGGACAAGAACAAAGTTTCTTCGGTAGATAGTGGCTGTTATCTGAAAACTCAGATAACTTTCTTCAAGGAGGCCGCACATTAACGCTACTTACCGGAGCTATATGTACTTGCACACAGGCCAGTCAGTGATATCGCTTGTTTGAGTCCTGTACACAATTAAAATTTACAAAATCCAAAACGATTGTACAGATGTTACCAAGATGCATTGAGTGTTTGTTTACAAATCAAAAGATAATGTATATCTGTCAAAAATAGCCCGTGAAAAGTGAAGAACGGGCGACGTATCACTCGACTGATGAGTAAAAATTTAAACATGACGAAAGTCAGTTTAAAAATTAATGGCAAAAAATGTCCCGATCGTTCAGAAATTAGTGAACTTATAAAAAAATCTTCATGCACGATTTGATATAAATATATGATTGAATAAAAACATTTCATTTACTTTATTGGTAAATAGCATTTACAATTGCGAAGTCAGTTGCTGTACATAGCTGCCTGAATGCAAATTCGATCGGCAAAATAGTGATTGTACGGTGCCGTGTATTTCATTTCATTTTGAAATATTCCTTCCTTTCACACTCCGAAAAATACAATATGGATCTTCTTAAGTGTCTTAGGGAACACTCTCCTTTAAAAATATTTATTATTGTTACATTTTTGGAAAGAATTTAGGCGTTTAAAATCCAAATTCGAGAAGGCCATTTTACCGACTTCAAACAAGCCGTGGCGGCCGGCAACATGCATAGACAATTCTGTTTCTTATAGTCGCCCTTGGAAATCTGAAAGGAGTCGATTTTGATACGTTTTAAAATGACACGAGGATTGCAATTTCACTCTGAGGTTTAATAAAGCTCCGATAAATGCCTTTTTTCCACTACTCTGGACTAGGAAATTCCAAAATAACGTCCTCAGTGCCAAAAATAGCTTATTTGTCTTTAACTGGGCCATGCTTTTAAAATGCCTGGTAGGGACCCGGTGATTGACAGCGGGAACTCGCACTAGCTAATTTCACCACCCGATTTTAGCACTTTTTAATCATAGATATTTAAATATCTCACTCACTGTCAGTATATTGGAGACAAGGAAAATATATATTAAGATCTGAAGCTGTAAATATAAGGAATTCCACAAGCTTTTATTGTCATATTTAACATTTTCTTGTTATATACGTATGCTTGAAGTGTCCGTTCTCACCTAGACAAGTTGGAAGTTATCAGTGAATTGCGCGTCCGTTAAAGTAAATTAAACCTCTTTAACCGTATTCACAGATTGACAAAACAAAACACAAAGCAACCAACAGATGCAACATGTGATTTTATTTGTGCATTTTCAAAATCAGTTGAAGTTGTAAGAAAAAAAAACCATACGGCGTCAGTGGGGTTTTAGCCGACTTTTCTGCTGTCGCCATAGGCCTACGATGTCTTCGGTAATGAAGCAGGCTAGCACTCTAACGCCAAATGGCGACAGCGGTACCGAATGTGTTAAATGAAAACGTCAACGACGAAAAAAATACATGTTGCATAACTTGACCATATGAGGAAGCAACACAAAAAAAAATCATCAAGATCCGCCTGGTAGTTTTGTTGAGTCCGCGATCACAAACTATGTAGATAGAAATCACAGAAAAAACTACCGGCCGCCATTTTGAATATGCAAATGAGCAGCGAGTGCATAACAAGGCCATAGGGTTAACCTGCGTATAACATTTTACGAACATCCTTTCATTACTTTAGAACAGTGATAAAAAAATAAAGGCCAGTGGCCGCCATTTTGAATATGCAAATGAGCACAAAAGTGCATAGTGCGCAACGAGACCATAGGGCTAACATGCGTAAATTAGTTTACGAAAATCCTAGCCTTTCTTTACTTTAGGAGAAAAGTGAGAAAAAGAAGAAAAACAAAATGGTCGCCCAGCGGCCATTTTGATATGCAAATGAGCAAAAGAAATACATGTTGCACAACTTGAACTAGACCATAAGAGGAACGTGCGTGTGAAATTTAAAGAAGATCCGAATAGGACTTCTCTTGGAATCGCGGTCACAAGAGAGAAAAGCGATAAAAAATAGAAAAACAAAATGGTCGCCTAGCGGACATTTTAATATGCAAATGAGCTCAGAAAAATAGATGCTGCACAACTAGACCATATGGGGAACCAATACAAAAACATTTCATCAAGATCGGCCTGGTGGATTTCTAGATTCCGCGATCACAAACTATGTAGGTAAAAATCACAAAATGACCGCCAGCGGCCATTTTAATATGCAAATGAGCAAACCAACTAGATGTTGCACAACTAGACCATAGGAGGAACGTGCGTGCGAAGTTTAAAGAAGATCCGACTAGGACTTCTCTTTAAATCGCGCTCACAAGAGAGAAAAGCGATAAAAAATAGAAAAACAAAATGGTCGCCTAGCGGCCATTTTAATATGCAAATGAGCTTAGAAAAATAGATGTTGCACAACTAGACCATATGAGGAACGTGCGTGTGAAATTTAAAGAAGATCCGAATAGGACTTCTCTTGGAATCGCGGTCACAAGAGAGAAAAGCGATAAAAAATAGAAAAACAAAATGGTCGCCTAGCGGCCATTTTAATATGCAAATGAGCTTAGAAAAATAGATGTTGCACAACTAGACCATATGGGGAACCAATATAAAAACATTTCATCAAGATCGGCCTGGTGGATTTCTAGATTCCGCGATCACAAACTATGTAGGTAAAAATCATAAAATGGCCGCCAGCGGCCATTTTAATATGCAAATGAGCACACAAAATAGATGTTGCACAACTAGACCATAAGGGGAACATGTCTGTAAAATTTGATGAAAATCCGACCAGTAGTTCTCTTGGAATCGCGATCACAAGAAAAGTTTACAGACACCGGACGACGGACGACGGACGACAGACGACAGACGACGGACGACGGACGACGGACGACGGACGACGGACCACGGACAAAAAGCGATTTGATAAGACCACCATGAGATCATGGTGGTCTAAAAATGAAACCTGTTGGTAAACAACTGAAAATAAAACCTGTTGGTAAACAATTGAAAATAAAACCTGTTAACAAACAATTGACAATAAAACCTGTTGGTAAACAATTGAAAATAAAACCTGATGGTAAACAATTGAAAATTTAACCTGTTGGTAAACAATTGAAAATAAAACCTGATGGTAAACAATTGAAAATAAAACCTGCTGGTAAACAATTGAAAATAAAACCACTGGAAATTTAATAACATGAGTAACAGCCTGCTTTACTTTGTGTCATATAAATGAAATATATATAACTCTAGAGTATGTTGCCACGTACATCAGCCTGAGTATGTTGCCATGTACATCAGCCTGGGTATGTTGCCATGTACAACAGTCTGAGTATGTTGCCATATACATCAGCCTGGGTATGTTGCCATGTACATCAGCCTGAACATGTTGCCATGTAATTAGTCTGAGTATGTTGCCATGTACATCAGCCTGGGTATGTTGCCATGTACATCAGCCTGAGTATATTGCCATGTACATCAGCCTGAGTATATTGCCATGTACAACAGCCTGAGTATGTTGCCATGTACATCAGCCTGGGTATGTTGCCATGTATATCAGTCTGAGTATGTTGCCATGCACATCAGCCTGGGTATGTTGCCATGTACATCAGTCTGAGTATGTTGCCATGTACATCAGCCTGGGTATATTGCCATGTACATCAGTCTGAGTATGTTGCCATGTACATCAGCCTGAGTATGTTGCCATGCACATTAGCCTGGGTATGTTGCCATACACATCAGCCTGGGTATGTTGTCATGTACATCAGCCTGAGTATGTTGTCATGTACATCAGCCGGAGTATGCTGTCATGTACATCAGCCTGAGTATGTTGCCATGTACATCAGCCTGACTATATTGCCATGTACATCACCCCGAGTATGTTGTCATGTACATCATCCTAAGTATGTTGCCATGTACATCAGCCGGAGTGTGTTGCCATGTACATCAGCCTGAGTATGTTGCCATGCACATTAGCCTGGGTATGTTGCCATACACATCAGTCTGGGTATGTTGCCATGTACATCAGCCTGCCTATATTGCCATGTACATCACCCCGAGTATGTTGTCATGTACATCAGCCTGAGTATGTTGTCATGTACATCAGCCTGAGTATGTTGCCATGTACATCAGCCTGAGTATGTTGCCATGTACATCAGCCTGAGTATGTTGCCATGTACATCAGCCTGAGTATGTTGCCATGCACATTAGCCTGGGTATGTTGCCATGCACATCAGCCTGGGTATGTTGTCATGTACATCAGCCTGAGTATGTTGCCATGTACATCAGCCGGAGTATGCAGTCATGTACATCAGCCTGAGTATGTTGCCATGTACATCAGCCTGACTATATTGCTATGTACATCACCCCGAGTATGTTGTCATGTACATCAGCCTGAGTATGTTGCCATGTACATCAGCCGGAGTATGCTGTCATGTACATCAGCCTGAGTATGCTGTCATGTACATCAGCCTGAGTATGTTGCCATGTACATCAGCCTGACTATATTGCCATGTACATCACCCCGAGTATGTTGTCATGTACATCAGTCTGAGTATGTTGCCATGTACATCAGCCTAAGTATGTTGCCATGCACATTAGCCTGGGTATGTTGCCATACACATCAGCCTGGGTATGTTGTCATGTACATCAGCCTGAGTATGTTGCCATGTACATCAGCCGGAGTATGCTGTCATGTACATCAGACTGGGCATATTGCCATGTACATCAGCCTGGGTATGTTGCCATGTACATCAGCCTGACTATATTGCCATGTTCATCACCCCGAGTATGTTGTCATGTACATCAGCCCGAGTATGTTGCCATGCACATCAGCCTGGGTATGCTGCCATGTACATCAACCTGGGTACATCAGCCTGAGTATGTTGCTATGTACATCAGTCTGGGTGTGTTGCCATGTATATCAGTCTGAGTATGTAATATGAAGAGTATAAAAATACCAATTGAATTTGTGCCACAAATAAAAGAAGAAGATATCGTCAATATTGTTTCTAAAGTGGGATTAATAAAAAGGCTTTTTGGCAATTAAACTTACCTGTGTTTGATTTGATTCAAATTTTCTGAACAGTTCATCATAAGCACTAACACCTGTAAAAATAATAACTCTTGTTCTTATTACAGGTATATGACATTCAATCAGATTACCATCTAGTGAATAAATAGTTGGATAATTAAAGGCAATTGCAAAACACACTGAATACTCAGTTCAAAATATGAGAGATTGCACAACTACTGTTTTATAATACCTGATATATAAACCCAAGTATAACCTTATCAATGTGTTGTTTTGTTTTGTTTATTAATCGTAGGTTGTGAGATAGAGTTTATAACCATATTGTTGGTTATAACTGTGCTGTTTGTCGTAACCATGTTTGTTAAATTGTATGTTGTGAAACATAGTTGATAACCATGTGGTTTGTTATAACTGTGCTGTTTTGTCATAACCGTGCTGTTTGTTAATCATAGGTCGCAGGTTCGAATCCCACTAAGTCCAAAAAAAATTGGAAAATTTTCTGACTGGGATTTCACTCTAACGACCTATGTGGGATGGTTGCCAGTTACCAACGAAAGGTTGTGGGTTTCCTCCGGGCATAGAGCCCGGTTTCCTCCCACAATAAAATCGCCGCCATATAAGTGAAATAATCTTGAGCGCGGTGTAAAACACCAAACAATCAATCAATCAATGTTAATCATAGGTTGTGAAATGGAGTTTATAACCTTGTTGTTTGTCAATTGCAGGTTGCGTGATGGAGATTATAACCCTATTGTTTGTTAATAGTAGGTTACGAGATGGAGTTTATAACCATGTTGTTGGTTGTTTGTTGCACAGGTTTTTCTGTGGTGGGGGGGGGGGACCAAAATTTATGGCGTTCAATCTCAGTCTACCGATGCTCTTGCCATAGTTAAGATGTGTAACCATTGTCAATGTATTACAAAAGAATTCCAGAAAATTCTACTGACTAAGGTATAAAACTCAGTCGTCAACCAAATGTAATATCATAGGTTTAGTTCATTACAACAATTGATGGGGTATAAAGGTCTAAATGATATACTTCTTTTTAACACAATTAGAAACTGGTCTCCATGGTTATTTCAGACAAAAAGATTTTCCCAGTGCCAGTGTGTTTTAGTGTTCATAAATATATATATTTTAGTGTGTTTTAGTGTTCATAAATATTTATGAACACTAAAACACATAGGCATGGGGAAAATCTTTTTGTATAAAATATTTAGTACGTTATTTTAGAAAAGAAGATTTTCCCTGAGCCCGTGTGTTATAGTGTTCAAAAATATATATATTTAGTAGTGCAATGCTTAACCATTTTTCTCACACTACACCCCCAATAATTTCACTCCAAGGCAGTGTGTTATTTTTGTCATAATCAACGTGTGAAAATATGGATGAAATAACGCTATGACCTCACGAAAGAAATGTCAGAACTGACGTCACAAAAGAAATATGTCATCAGTCATTTTGACGATAGATGAAGCGTCTAGCACCAACCTTATACTGAAGGGTCTGTGATGCTATCGTCATTTGTGTCTCTCTTCGGACAGCCAATTTTGTAAAGACAGCGACGTCACATATTATTTTTTAATTACATGTAAAGCTGCGTTTTGAAATAAAATGCTCGGCGGATTGATGCTTGGTAGATTGGGGGCTTGGTGGATTGAGGCTTGATGGATTGAGACTCAGTGGATTGAGGCTCAGTGGATTGAGGCTTGATGGATTGAGGCTTGGTGGATTGAGGCTTGGTGGATTGAGGCTTGATGGATTGAGGCTTGGTGGATTGAGGCTTGATGGATTGGGGCTTGGTGGATTGAGGCTTGATGGGCTAGGGTTTGGTGGATTGAGGCTTGGTGGATTGAGGCTCAGTGGATTGAGGCTTGATGGATTGAGGCTTGGTGGATTGGGGCTTGGTGGATTGAGGCTCAGTGGATTGAGGCTTGGTGGATTGAGGCTCGGTGGATTGAGGCTCAGTGGATTGAGGCTTGATGGATTGAGGCTCAGTGGATTGAGGCTCGGTGGATTGAGGTTTGATTGAGGCTTGGTGGATTAAGGTTTGATGGATTGGGGCTTGATGGATTGAGGCTTGGTGGATTGAGGCTTGGTGGATTGAGGCTCAGTGGATTGAGGTTTGATGGATTGGGGCTTGATGGATTGAGGCTTGGTGGATTGAGGCTCGGTGGATTGAGGTTTGATGGATTGGGGCTTGGTGGATTGAGGCTCGGTGGATTGAGACTCAGTGGTTGTTTTGGATGTCATGGTTATCACTTATTTTATATAAGGATGTACATTAACCTAACTAAATTGACATTGGTTAGGTGATTTGTTCTCCAAATATTTTAGAGCCAAATTAAATTTCAGTAGGTGGTGTGAGACTGTTCGAGTCACCCAGCTACCCAAAATTGATCTACATGTATACTGTAGCATGTAAGCATACTTCTATGACCAACTTTTTACCATAACATTTTCTTTATTTCCTGAAAAAAATTTTTTTAATGTGCTTGGAGACTCATTTGGTCACCAAAGTTACAAAAAAGTATTTTTAAGACAATTTAGCTTTCTTGTAAAACCACAGACCAAACAACAACCACTTCCTCAAACTAGTACTACTGAATGCTCAAAGGACTGTTTCAGTGGCCACTAATATTACATGAGAGCTCAATTTCATTTCCGTGGTGACACACTGTCTACTCAAAAGCAACATTTATCATAAAGAAATTAAATGTAACTAGGCAATCGATTTCGAGACACGATCTGGAGACAGACAGACAGACCTACAGACATTGGCATACCCTGTAAAAAATAACAAATTCTCCAGAGATTATCATTAGACTAATCAGAACCCTCTAATTAAAAATCAATAACATATATACAGAGTAGAATATCTACCAGACTTCAAATATACATTTCAATAAATAGTCCTAATATAAAAAGCTATTCTAGGACTGAATTTTTACAGCTCAGTGATTTCTGCTGAATCAGGAGTGAGCATCACACTTTTTATTGTGACTTTTTTTAATGGATAAACCTGTCAATGTTTTGTTTTAAACCAGGATGTTGTCAATGAACATCTCACCTTTCAACCATACCTATCTTTACCCTGAGCATAGAAATGTTTATTAGGTGCCATTAAAATATGTTTCTTTTTACATTATTATTTTTTGTACACAACACTGTTTCAGATATATTGTCTTTAAACATTGTATTTTATTCTCGCTAAATAGACTACAATTCTGTTTTTAAACGAGAAATAGAGTTTTTATAGTCATTTTAGGGCAGATCTTTGACATCCAAAAGTCAGTTAATGTTAAATTATGTCCTATCTCAATGAAAGTCATAATAAATAATTAAATAAGATATTTAATACTATTGAATTAGGAACCATCCGAGATTATAGGTTCAATCAAAGGAGATATAGAAATAATAAATCTATGAAATACAAATTTAAGAAAACAAAACATAAATTTCCAGTATATGGAGATAGTAAGGCCTACCATCAGCTGCCAAAGGTTTCAGAATTTCCAATTTCTTCTGACTTTCTTCAAACTTTGTCTTCCAGTAGTTAACATCCTGTTCCTGTTGGGAGTTCATGGTTTATCTCCACCTTTCATTCATTTATCAAAAACAATGTTGTAACTTCAAGTAGGGGCCTATACTATATGGCCCAGTCAGTCAGTGGTTATCACTGGAGTACACGTGACCTATATGAGTAATGAGAAAAACAGAATAGTTCACGTATCTGATATGTTAATAATACGCCTACAGTAAAACAAAACATTCAAATGATAAAAACTAATACAATTTAGGCTAGCCTACATCAGTGACACTAACAGTTAAACTTAAAAAACGATTAAGGCGTCTAGTAGTATATAGACTAGGCTATAGTGACACTTGGAGTGAAATACTCCGCTAAACTGACGTTAATGCTGTGACACTGACAGTAGGGCCAACTTCACTTACCTATCGACTGGATATCAAAGTTGACAATAAAAACCCAGGTAAAACTTATGTTCTCTGTCCCTACGTCGTAGTCTGTCGGTGACTGTAAATATGACATTGGAAGGGGATCATGACAACTCTATGGTTTCGCCTGTCTGTCTGAAATCGTGTCAACAAGGAATAAAATATCATGAACACGGAAGCTATCACTTGACCTCAAAAACAAATCGTCTGCTGCACATTCTGAAAGGTACGAGGCATTCGCACATAATCCAGGCCACAACTTGGCACAAGAAAGAGAGCGTTTTAAAGACTGATAAGACTGGGAAATATGTTTCGAGTATTTCAAGTAAAAATTAGGCCAAATAAACAACGATAACTTAGACTCGGCTTTCGTTGAAAGACACGATAGGCCTTATTTCGGATTTTCTAAATACGTATGCAGGTAGCGTAGCCGAGAAATCTGGGCTCTGCGGATTTTTTTTTTTCCGTAGCCGAGGCTCTGCGGAATTTTTTTTCTCCGTATTCAGAAAAAAAATTTCTTCAGAGCCCAGATTTCTCGGCTACAGGTAGCGTAGCCTAGACTGTAGAAGCCCACATGTGATGTGGATTGTGGGCTCATCAGCTAACTTCAATCTAGCCCGGGTTTCTGACATGTCTGACTCCAAAATAACAATTTATTATACTGAAGGCCGTATTTTGGATACGACCGTCAGTGTAAAAAAATAGTCATTTTGGAGTCAGAAACCCGGACTAACTTCAATCCTCTGCATAGGCCTACATATATTTATGATCACTAAAACACACGGGCACAGGGAAAATCTTATAAAATAACCATGGAGACAAGTTTTCTAAAAAGAGACTGTAGGCCTATATTGTGGACTAATAACCCTTTAACACGATCTCCATGGAGCCTGTCGCTGTAGGCAGAGCTGCTCCTTTCAAGAGAAATTTCTCATGGACTAGGCTACTAGTATGCCTTCTGAGTTGGTGACTTAAATGGTTTTCACTCGAACGACCTAGATGTGGTGTGGTTGCCACTTGCCAGTTACCACCGGAAGGTCGTGGGTTTCCTCTGGGCATAGATCCCGGTTTCCTCCCACACTAAAACTGGCAACGCCGCCATATAAGTGCAATAATCTTGAGTGCGGCGTAAAACACCAAACAATCCATCAATCAATCTGAGTTGTCAACTTTAAGTCTTTATTTTGGAAGTGCGTGGCGTGAGCTACCAAAGTTGTACTTTGTTTAATGAATTCTGATTGTCACAAGATTGGAAAACTGTATGATTGACATTGGTATTAGGAAAATCCACGCATTCTGACTGTGGCCTTAGCCGAGAAATTTCGGCAGAGCCAAGATTTCTCGGCTAACTGTGGCCTATATATACAAACGGAACTATGGTTCGAAAAGTATACAAACTTTAAATATTAAACCAGGACGAACGTTCATTATTTTAGATTAAAACCCTTTCTTGTACATTCGCACGACAAGTATCACTAAAAGCTTTAGAAAAATAGACGAAAATTTGGTTTTAAGGGGGGAAATATCAACATTTTGGCAGCTCATGCCACAGTCCTTTTTTTCTTTAGTACAGATCTCGAGTTGCATGGAATTAACGAAAATATTCACACAGACCGTTTGCAAATGTTTTTTATCGAATTCGAGCTTAAGTTGCAAACGGTGTGGTCGACGTTAGCGATTCCAGATTGATTTGAACAGTTTAGAACTTGGGAACCCTTCCATTACAACAATTCTAACATTTTGGGGTTATTTTGTATTTTTGGTTTGGAAATAAAAATTTGATGTGTAGGCCTATTTGTATAGCTACAATCGTCGTCGGAACCCACGATTAAAATTTACGCTCACGCTGAGTTTGTTGAGAATTCAACCCTGGGTATCCGAGGATGAGCTACAATATGCCAATAAGAAACTTGTCTCCGTAGTTATTTTAGACAAGAAGATTTTCCCTGTGCCCGTGTGTAGGGGCCTAATAGAGTTAAAAAATACAATATGCCAACAAACGCCAAGTCTGGGCTTGTACAAGCTATTTACTAGATAAGATATCATATGACAATTTCAACTCATTGTCGCCTTTTTGCTTGATCAAATCTAGCCCTAGGTGACTATCCTGCCATTCTGTTGAAAAGTCACAGATCCGTGCCGTTTGCCATGGCTCTGTAGGACGGTTTGAACTTTTGGTTTTGGTTCGAACTTTTATCAGGCCTTTCCATGATTAAATAACATACTTTATTGACAGTTTGGGTGTCCCGCTTGCATTTCCAATGGTTAAAAACTTTTTCTACGGTCCGTTTGTTGGCATATTGTATTTTTAACACTATAAAACACGGGCACAGGGAAAATCTTCTTGTCTAAAATAACCACGGAGACAAGTTTCTTAATGGCATATTGTAGCTCATATAGATTTTCCTCATTCCATTTCGATGGCCTTTAGAGCCTCTTACAGTCGTGACGATCGGAAATTAGGAAAAAAATGTGCATTTTGGCAGCTTATGCCACTTTAATCTGTGATTATATACAACAGAATGGCAGGATAGTCACCTGGGGCTAAATCAAACCAAGAAAACATGAACTATTAAAGCTAACACCTCACGTTTTCTTCTCGGAGCCAATCGGAAAAAAGAAAACAATCAATTATACCATTAAGAAAATAGGAAAACACAAAAAACGACTCACCACTTTCTTCGAGTCACTTACCTATCTGCTAGTTTCGCCTAGATTTTTTGCGATTTTTTTATGGGCCATGATGACGTTTATAAAATACCGTACACATCTATTATGTTACATACACAAAACCAATTTTTTGTGTTTTGTCTGACGAGCAGCCGAGAATATGCCACACGCTCAACCGTAACGAACTAGAATCGCGCAAGGTTATTCTGCATGGTCCATTATCAACAAATAAAGCAGACAAAGGAGTCCCCAAATAAAACTCCCCATCCAGCAGTCCGTGGAAAATAGAAAAGTTACCAATGGCCATCATCATTATTGGTATTAATTATTAATCATTACCTCATATAATATGTGCGCAACTTTAAATGCAATGTTGGTGGTTTTGGCTTTGAAAGGCCCTAAAAATTTAACATTGTTGGCAAAATGGCTGAACGTGAGCTGCAGATTTCGTGATAGAGAGAGAGAGAGAGAGAAAAAAAAACCCACTACTATGTAAATGTAATCGCACATACGCAATCGTCTTTGTTTTTTATTTCAATATAAGCCTACCCACAAAGACTAACTAAATTCAGTGTCCACTGGCCACTACAGTCAAATGAGTTCCAACAAGTATTGTGTATAGGCCTATTAAATCTAATCATACCCACCATCACTATCACTGAGAACGTAATTGGCCCCTGTATACAAATAAGCGGACACTTGTTATCAAGCGACTGAAACAGCGCGGACGTGATTAAAATCAATCTTACGTCTTCAAAGAATCAAAGACAAAATGACAGGATAATCATCAATCTTCATCAGCTCTAATGATAACTAAACGGCTGATCAGCGAAAGCTATAGCCCTATAACTCTTGTCTATCGTGATCTTAATAAAACTGAAACATTTCTGAGTGGATTTTTTCACTCGAGTGGCCGTATGTGGAAGAGTTGTCAAGTACTCGCCGAAGGTCGGGGGTTCCCTCCGGACAAAGAGCCCGGTTTCCTCCCCCACTAAACCTGGCAACGCCGTGAAATATTTATGAACACCAGAACACACGGGCACAGGGACAATCTTCTTGTCTAAAATAACCATGGAGACAAGTTTCTAATTGTGTTAAAAAGAGGTATATCATTTAGGCCTTTATACCCCATAAATTGTTTAATAAACTAAGCCTATGGTATTTCATTAGGTTGACGACTGACAGGAGCTTAGCCTCGGTCAGTAGAATTTTCAAACAATATGTAACAAACAACAAACAAAACGGTTATAAACTCCATCCCATAACCTACAATTAACAAACAATACGGTTATAAACTCCATCTCACAACCTACGATTAACAAACAGCACGGTTATGACAAAACAGCACAGTTATAACAAACAACCAACGATTAACAAACAACACGGTTATTAACTCTATCTCACAACCTACGATTAACAAACAACACGGTTATGACAAACAACACAGTTATAACAAACCAATGGTTATAAACTCCATCTCACAACCTACAGCTAGTTATAACAAGCCACATGGTTATAAACTACATCTCACAACCAACAATAAACAAACAACGCACGGTTATGATAAACAGCACAGATATAACGAACAAATGGTTATAAACTCCATCTCACAACCTACAATAAGTTACAACAAACAACATGGTTATAAACTACATCTCATAACCTACAATTAACAAACAATACGGTTATAAACTCCATCTCACAACCTACAATTAACAAACAGCACGGTTATGACAAAACAGCACAGTTATAACAAACAACCAACGATTAACAAGCAACACGGTTATGAACTCTATCTCACAACCTACGATTAACAAACAATACGGTTATGACAAACAGCACAGTTATAACAAACCAATGGTTATAAACTCCATCTCACAACCTACAATTAGTTATAACAAACAACATAGTTATAAACTACATCTCACAACCCACAATAACCAAACAACACACGGTTATAAACTCCATCTCACAACCTACAAATAACAAACAACAAGGTTATAAACTCCATCTCACAACCTAACATTAACAAACAACACAGTTAAGACAAAACAGCACAGTTATAACAAACAATATGGTTATAAACTCCATCTCACAACCTACAATTAACAAATAACATGGTTATGGCAAACAACACAGTTATAACAAAGAACATGGTTATAAATTCCATCTCACAACCTACCATTAAACAACACAGAAAGTTGTTATTGATGGTAAATGTTCCCCATGGACACCGGTGATATCCGGTGTGCCCCAGGGGTCCTTAGTTGGGCCTCTGTTATTTGTTATGTATATAAATGACTAAAGCAAATGTACATCTAATTCAAACTTATCTATCTATGCTGACGACACAAAACTCTTCAAGTCAATAGAAACCCAAATAGATACCCAACTTCTTCAAAATGACCTTGATAATATAACATCCTGGTGTAGTTCTTGGAAGCTTAATCTTAATGCTAAGAAATGTGCTGTAATTAAGTTTACAAATAAACGTAACAAAATTGTAAATAACTATTTTATAGATAAGTGTCAGTTAGAACGAGTTTCTGTTATTAAAGATCAAGGTGTTACTTTGTCGTCCAACATCGTGAGTAAAGCATATCAGATTTTGGGTTATTTAAAGAGAACATGTGTCTCATTCCATAATACGGACGCCGTCAAATCTGTATATGTTTCCCTAGTTAGATCTAGTTTAGAATATGCGTCCCCGGTCTGGTCTCCATATCCAAAATATCCTAATAACAAAATAGAGCAGGTCCAAAAAAAGTTCATTAAATATTTATGTGTTAAAGGTAACCGTCAGTACCACTCATACACATATGATGACCACTGTATGTATTATAAACTTCCACCTCTCTATTTACGGTGACAATATGCTGATTTACATCTTCTTTACAAGTATGTTCACTCCACTGTAGACTCTCCGTATCTTGTGGAGCAAGTACAATATAATGTACCAGCCAGGATTACCATAAACACTCAGTGTTTTAAACAGCCTCTGGCAAGAACTAACGTTAGAAAATCTTCGTTTTTTCCTTGGGCAATCTCAACATAGAAAGCCTTTCAAAAACTTAACCCTACCCTGGATATATTTCAAAATGTTTCATCTTTTAAAACATGTGTAAAATCCTTTTTATACAAACAACCTGTAAGATGATTTTAACTATTTGTGATGTGTATAGGGACATGTGTTTACTTATCTAAATAAATGTATCTTTCGTTATTTTTTTTTCATTTAACTTATTTGATCTTATCTTGAATGTTTTATATTATTCTTTGTTATTATGCTCTTCTACTATTTGCTATTGCTATTAGACCTGTAAGTGGGCCCCTGGCCTGTATGCCCCCTGAATTCAATAAACATAAACAACACGGTTATGACAAACAAAACAGTTACAACAAACAACATGGCTATAAACTCTATCTCACAACATACAATTAGTCATAACAAACAACATGGCTATAAACTACATCTCATAACCTACAATTAACAAACAACAAGGTTATAAGCTCCATCTCACAACCTACAATTAACAAACAACACGGTTATAAACTTGATCTCACAACCTACAGTTAACAAACAACACGATTATAAACTCCATCTCACAACCTACAATTAACAAACAATACGGTTATAAACTCCATCTCACAACCTACAATTAACAAACAATACGGTTATAAACTCCATCTCACAACCTACAGTTAACAGGACAAAACAATAAAAATATATAAAAGAAAGTAATATATATACAACGTTTTACAGTAAGTAAAGGATACAAAGCACAAAACGGAATCGCACACGGTTTGCTAGAAGCTTTTCGGATAGATTTCCTTTCTCAATGGCCCCAGAAACAAGTCTAAAGGTATGTTGAATTTCTTGAGTTTATATGGGAGAATGACAGGAAATAAAAAGGGCTTGGGTAATTAAAGAGTAGTTTTTGTAAACAAGGGGAGAATAAGCTAGCAAAAGGACATATGGTTAGAGAGTGCTGTGGTATTAATATCATGTGGTTTTGGAATAAAGGAGCTTAAAGGAAATTATAGTAACTGAGTAACAATATAAGGTAATCTAGGGTAGGGACACATAACCTATTCTATATTGAATGAGATAAAACTGTTCAAATGTTGAAATACAGAATTCAAATGAAAGAAATAAATTTTATAAGAAAACTGGCCAAGTGGTTAAAGATGAAAAAAGGTAATAGTAGATTATATAAGTAAAATGTGGATCAAGGAAGTTCAACAATGCTGCAGACTGCTTCCAACCGTGTGGAAATGTGTGGGTAATTTTTGTTTAAAAACAATGGTTATTTTGAACCCCTGGAACAGCCAAATATATATATTTATGAACACTAAAAAACAAGGGCACAGGGAAAATCTTCTTGTCTAAAATAACCATGGAGACAAGTTTCTAATTGTGTTAAAAGAGGTATATCATTTAGACCTTTATACCCCATAAATTGTTGTAATAAACTAAACCTATATGGTATTTCATTAGGTTGACAGGAGGTTAGCCTTGGTCAGTAGAGTTTTCTGGAATCCTTTTGTAATACATTGACAATGGTTAAAGGCCCACTTGCCGCCGTAGCCTGTTTAAATTTGCTAAGAAAACCAAATTACATGAGCTTACTACGACTAATACAACTAAACTTAAACATAGGACACATAAAACATGTCTAGTTAGCTTTAGAATGTAGAAATGGGGTGAAAAACAAACGAAGAGTCGAAGTCTGATTACAACAACAACGATCAGTGTCGGTCAACTTTCGTGTTGGATTACCCTCATTTCAGGCCTTTTTATCTGTGGTTTACACTCAAACAATTATCAGCAGGCTTTTCCAGTCGCTGTTAACCGATCGTCAGTCTGTATTTCTCAGATAAATAGGCCTACGTAAAATTACACTGTGCCGTTAGTTCACTCACTCGACTGAAACATAAAATCGCCAAAAGGGGGCAGTGTGGTTTGTTTACGTTACGGGCACCTAACAATTCACATTTTCAAATTCAAATTAAAAATACAAAGTGACGACCAAACTTTTAAATTTTGGTAAAAATAGAAAGTTCCTAACTTATATTGTCTGGGAAAAATACAGAAAACGGACTTTCTTTTTTAATGTAAACAATATTCCTGATTTTCGCGGCAAGTGTGCCTTTACGCATCCTAACTATGTCAAGAACATCGGTAGACTGAGATTGAACCCCATAAATTTTGCCCCTCCCCCCCCCCCCCCCCGGCATAGAAAAACCTATGTAACAAACAACAAAGAAAACGGTTATAAACTCCATCTCATGACCTACAATTAACAAACAATACGGTTATAATCTCCATCTCACAACCTACAATTAACAAACAACAAGGTTATAAACTCCATCTCACAACCTACGATTAACAAACAGCGCGGCAAGTGAAATAATCTTCAGTGCGGCTAGCCGCGCCCATGTGTCTCTTTCCTGTTTTACTTACTTTTCGGTCAGGAAGATACAGTGCGGCGTAAAACATCGATCTATCAATCAATGGTGATCGTGCTTGAGTTCGAGTCAAGTTCGAAAATAGCTTATTCAAATAGCCCGCGACTGCGTGAAAATGCGAAAACACTTGATTGATAACAGATGTTATGAGCTGTATGTCAGCACTAAACTCTTTTGTCTGTTTTCTAACTAGGAACCAAATTACATACGTTCGCTTTCTTTTTCCCATTATTATTATTTTGTTTAATTTCAGTTTACCCGATTTCTTGTAATAGCTGAAGATCCGTAGGCCTACAACGTTGTCAATATATGACAAATTACTTCAGAAACAAAATTACTGACCAAAGCAAAACTCCTCTCTGTCGTCAACCTAATGAAATATCATGGGTTTTGGTTTATTACAACAACCTATAATGACTGGATATAAAGGTTCTTTTAACACAACTACAAACTTGGCTCCATGGCTATTTTAGTCAAGAAGATTTTCCCTGTGCACGTGTGTTTTAGTGTCTGTAAATATATTATCAACTGAATACATATACAACTGATTCGTGGTATACTATTAAAAGATATCATGGGGAAATGAGAATTTTACCAAATCCCAAATGGTGACCGAGAAACTCTTCAATAGTGAAAACCATACGTTTAAAAAATTACAAAGATTGCACCAAACATTATCCTTCTGTTGTAGTCTGCAAGACATCTCCGATACTACTGGTCAGAAATAAACCACAGTTGCCTGTCTCCAGGATATCTCCTAATCCGTTCGTCAGAATTTTATAAAATTTTATTTTTAGTTTATAGTTGGGAACATTTGTAAGTCGTCAAGTTTTGTGGTTTCGTCCGTTCGTTCCTCTGTTAGACTCCAATTCGGGTATTTTGATCGACTGCATGCTGCTTGTCTGCAAGATATCCTGAACGGCTTGTCAGAATTTTATGAAATTTTATTAATATCTTATTAGTGAGTACCTTTGTAAATGAACACCTTTTGGTGTTTCAATGTCTGTAGTTTCTTAATTCCATTAGCTTCAATTTCGGATATTTTCGGTTATATCCGTTGGTGGTTGTTTGGGCAGAACTACTTGTGACCATGTTCGGAAGTATCTTTCTGTAGGCCACCAAGTTTTGTATGTGTGCTTGTTAACCTAATAAATATTTTGAAAACCACATTGTGTAATTGTCTTCATGGGTGTGTGTGTGTGAATTCGATCATCTTATAGAAAATTCCACCAAGTTGGTTTACAGATATTTCGCAGACAGGCAACAGTCTACGAAAATATACGATTCAGAGGCTGACTACGCTAACGGACACCAAATCTTAACTGACTGCAAAGGACCCCGCAAAATGGTTGTAAAAATGTTTATCCTGACCGAAGACAAATGCCTGGCACACATGACCAGAATCTACTTTGGCCAATATGGATTTTCAGCTGGGCTTCAGCGAGTCTCCTGAGGAGTTGGACAATCCTGCCAAGAAAGTCTTCCCATTTCATCGATGATTGTACGGCAACGTTGTAAACCGGGCATTGACTTTGGTAACGAGTATTTGGAATGTGACTTGCGAGTTTCACATACCAAATGGTATCACTTTGAACTGGAACGAAGCTTGTGACGCGATACAGGCAGACATGTCTGAAGCACTTTCCGGAATTAATTAACAAACTTTATTAACCTTGGTATTGGGAAATAATCTGGTTTAGTAACGATGTTCCCTTTGCAGGAATCCGTGCGCATCCTGACGTAGATGTCAGTGGTCAAATGTCGAAGGACTTTTTAAGGATTTGCTATAACCAACTTTGGAACATAACCTATTTCTGAAGTGACCACTGTATTGTGTATGTTCACATTAAATCCAAAATTGAAAAACGAACTGGTCTGGAATTATGATGCCGCCAATTGGGACACTCGGAAATTGATTGGGACGCTACGTTTAGTGACGATGTGGATGAATCATGTTCCCGTATTTCCCCCAAACACATTTGAATCGGCACAACCATACATTTCGAACAAGGAAGTTACCATCTGTCCCACTGACAAATCGTGGTTAATCCTGAACGTAAAAATGAAAATACGTAATAAACTGTGCAAAAAGTATCGTTGGTTCCAATCCAAAAAAAATGAAATCATATATAAACGTCCGCGAAATCAAGTTAATGTTTTAGTGAGGAGTGGGAAACAAAATAACCAAAACAAAATGATAGACAAAGTTGAGAATGGGAATTACAGGTACTAAATTGTGCTGGACAATCTGTAAAGCTGTTCTAGGTGAAAAAGTCAATATTTCGTCTTTACTACCTCTTACTTTTGATGGTATCCAAAATTAAAAAGCGAACTGATGTGCCCATGGCACAGCATTTTAACACTTTGGTTCAATCGAGAAATCATGCTCATTGAAAAAAATCCCTTTTTCTCACTTCCGCTGCAGATACCAAGCACAAACATTTGGAAAGGGAAAGTTTTTGGTTACAAACTGTTTATCCTTTGGGGTTGAACTTGGACCCGGGAAGATGCCATTTGTCTAGTATAACAAGGCCAGCATCGATATGGACAAGATAATAGTAGAAGAATACAAAGTACTTTAAAGTAAAATGACTCGACCTCTAACACAAAGGGCCTTGGTGTTAGAGGTCGAGTCACTTAGACCAGCAATTGCATATAGGTCAAAGCACCCGGTTTTTTCAGCCAAGGAAATTGAAGAGCTGGGAAGTGGCTTACATAGCGATAGTTTTGTACCTGGGTTATTTGAATATTGGATTGAAACTTATGCCGATCTACGGTACATGCTTTAAACTTTCAATCAATGCCTGATTGCACACTTTAGTGTGTGTTTTTAAATGTTTCACCAATTTTGAAAATGCTCCAGGCTAAAATTGTAAAAATGGCGGTACCAATGTTGAATTGTGTCTGGCGTGAAACCGGCATGCACTATGTCAACTTTATTTGGTTGTCAAGGATGTTTCATTTGTTGAGCTATTTCAAAATGGAAAGGGCAAGCTTGAACGAGATTTTGGTCATTATAGCCACAACTCAAAACGTTAACATCACCGCAAATGGTGAATGCAACTGTATCCTGTAACCTATAAAAAGAACAAGAGTTTGAAAGATGTACCGGTACTAGTTAGGCCTTGTCTCCGTTGCCTGTTTTCTACTTAGGTATTCTGGGGGAACCAACATTTTCACTTTCGTTTTTCGATTATCTTATTGAATTCAATCTCAGTTTACATATATCTTTGCCATAATTGTCAATATATTATAAAGTGTTCTAGAAAATTCTATCCGTCGCCAGTCTAATGAAATATCTTAGGTTTTGGTTTATTTCATCAACTTATGATTGCAGGGTATAAAGGTGATGATATATCCATTTTTAACACAAATAGAAACTTTTCTCCATGGATATTTTAGGCAAGAAGACTTTACCTCTGCCTGTGGGCTTTAGTGTTCATAAACACACCATCTCCCAGTGTTTTAATGTTTATAAATATACCACCAAACCATGAAATCTTGCTGTCTAACCTGGACGTGGAACCTGAAGGTTTTGTACGGAATCCTCTATCGACACTAGTAAAGCCACCGGTTCAGACATTATCGGCCCACGAATTCTGTTTGAGGCCCGCTCACAACTTGCACCCATCTGCTTCAATTCTTTCTCGACAAAGGCATACGCCCTCAATGCTGCAAGATTGCAAACGTAACATCTACATTTAAATCTGGTGACCACGCCTACACAAACAATAATTATTATTGTCTTATTTTTCCTTTATGTTGATTAAGCTTGCGAAAATTTCTTCTATTTCTTAGAGCTTAATGTATCTTCTTGCTAGTATGGGTTTTCCCCCAACAAATTAACTGTAATTCAACTTGTATCATGGTTGCGGCGTTTTGCTTTTGATGAGCAGTCCTCGACAAATCCGATACCTAGTGGACAGATAGTAAGCGGGGCTTATTAAAGCGTTGAATAACTTCCCGATTTTGGAAGTTGTTGTATGGCTCTCTTGACTGGGTATCAGAGACTAAACACGTGCTAGTTGATTGACAACGTCATTCACTTATACCATGATACAAGTACGTTATTGAATGACTCCCTCGAGTATGGAAGACATTCTGAGAGGTGTGGTTAGCTCGTGCATTCGTACTCGAGTCCAACCACTCAGATATCTTCCATACCCTCGGGAAGCCATTCAATAACTCTAACTTATTGACTTGTACCACGATATAGACACGGCCTTGGACGATGGCAAAGACGTTCCTTGGACGATGGCAAAGAAGTTTATCTTCTTGACATTTCAAAGGCCTTTGATAGTGTGACTTGGTCACTAAATTAGTTGGCATGGCTGGTCCACTTTTAAATAGGATAAAGAATTATTTGACAAAAGGACAACAACGTGTCGTAATTAATAGCACGGGTTCGCTTCTTTTACCATTGACTGGTGGTGTACCTCAAGGATCTATTCTAGGACCGTTGTTATTTCTTATATATGTATCTATGATTTGCCTAAAAACATTTTAAATAATGTTAAACTTTTTGCAGACGACATCTGCCTCTACGTAATATGGGATGATCTGCAGAGTTCTGTAGAAAATTTGCAAAGAGATCTATAAAATCACTGGCAGCTTGTACTCAGTCTTTGTGGATGGATTTTAATCAACAAGAAATAAAGTCACTGGCGGTCTCCAGATGAAGATCTCACTGGTGTTTTCCAAGGATGCACCATTGAGTTTGTGGTGTCACATCATCATCTCGGGCTTACTCTCGCCAGTCTCGGGAATTGTAATCAGCATTTAGACCAACTTTATTATGAATTTTCCAATAAAAAGTATATATGTTTCAAATATCAACTTAGCAGACAAAGCTTAAAAACCATGTTTAAAAAGTTTTATTCCCCCGTTTCTAAAGTGTGCTAAAATAGAATGGGACAAAATCAAAGATCATTAAGTCGAAACAGATTGGGAAATATTAAAAAAGATTGTATTCCACTGATCATCGGACATTAAAAACAGACTCAATATCCACCTGATTGTAATTTTCCCCAACACCAACAGTTTTTCCCTGATATTACGTTGGCCAACGTAAAGGAAACATAATACCATGTTGACTATGCAATGGTTGCAGTTCTCTGATCGAGGACCTGTTATAGATACCCCAAATTGGACATGTATATTTTCTATAGAAAGTGCTTTACATTATCTGCTTGTTTGTAAAGAATTCGTATTGCCGCACACGCTTATGATTGATTGGATACGGTTGAATGATTATATTGGCAATTTGTCACCTACATGTACACTGTTGCTTTTTGGCTCTTATAGATTCCGTATAGATATTATTTTTTTCTAGTTTTCTCTTATTCTTTTTACAAATTCATAATACAGTCAAAATGTTTTTTTCTAATATACACTGTTGGCCATAAAGTTGGAATAAATCATTTTAATATCTGACTGTGGAATTATTTCAACAGTATGAGTTATTGAATGCACAGAATGGGCATAGATATCCACATTGATAGATTGGCCGTTTCTGCACATATTACCGTATATTATGAAGCAAAGAACCGCTTATGAAATGTACAATGGGCCTAAAAGAGAAAAATGGGCTCAATGAGAGAATAATTGAGGACTTTATTGTAATCGCTCGTGAAGTTAATTTTGACAAACATCAACTTATCAGTGGAATTCAAACTCAAGAATTGTAAGGACACAGTCTTTTTAAAGCGATCCAGTGACTAATATCGAGTATGACAACCCCTTGCCCGAATCAGGGCGCCAAGGCGCCGTGGCATACTGTCCACAAGGTTGTTGATGCTTTCAATGGGCAAAGCGTCCCACTCATTAGTCAGTGCTTGGGCTAATTCTTGCACATTTTCAGGAATGTTCTCCCGCTCATTGATGGCTCGCCCTAACGCATCCCAGGCATGTTCGATTGGGTTCATATCAGGGGAACACGACGGCCACTGTAATTGCTCCACCCCTTCTGCCCCAAGGAATGCTCGTACTGCAGCGGCCCTATGAGGTGTAGCGTTGTCGTCTTGTAAACGAAAATTGTCTCCGTAAGCCATTCGTGCATGTGGAAGAAAATGGTTTTCAAGAATATCAACATAGACGATGGCGTTGACGTTTTCACCAGGCACCACCAAAGGCGTTTTTCCACCATAATGTATTCCAGCCCAAACCATTACTGAGCCGCCACCCACTTGAGTCATTTCTTGCACACAATCATCTCTGAGGTTCTCCCCACGTAATCTACGGACCCTTTGCCTCCCGTCTACATGTTTCAGACAGAAGCGACTCTCGTCCGTAAAGATCACATGTCGCCAATGTCCGAGCTGCAATCCCCTGTGCTCCCTAGCCCAGCGAAGTCTACGAACTCTATGATGAACCGTTAGGCGTGGGCATTTGGTCATTCGCCTTGCTCGGTAACCATGGTTAAGCAACCTCCGATTCACGGTTGTGCGTGAAACATGGATTCCATAGTGTCGTCGCCACAAACGACGAAGATGGCTCGTTGACTTTTTCCGGTTCCTGCGACAAAGGTTAAGCAGTCGACGATCATCCCGTACGGTAGTCAATCGTGGCCGTCCTGGAGATTGACGTGGACGCAAATCACCCACCTCTCGATGGCGTCTGAGGATTTTACTGACTGCACTCTGCGATATGCCTGTAAAATTGGCGATATCAGATTGTTTGTAGCCTTCCCGTCGGAGCGCAACCACTCTTTGGCGTATTATCATCGGAGTTGCACGAGGCATAGTCGAAATTCCTACTGCGTCACATTTTGTTGCATAGCTGAAGCGACAACTCAATTTAATCAAGTTAGTTCCAGGTCTCCTTGGCGCACGAAAACTGGGATAATGTCATACATATTTCTTTTATTGCTACCAGCAGAGCGTCATGTTATATAATTCCCATATTTGCATACAAATAGATTTCGCCAAGGTAACAGAGACGCATTATGGATATATTCGTGTCGGCTTATATTATTTGTGTCATGATCAATAATATTAAACTTGTAGGATAGATAGGAAAATATTTTATTCCAACATTATGGCCAACAGTGTAATATTACCTTTAATTCCGTATCTTTCGTCCAATTCTTAGTTGTTATCAACACAACTAGTTCCACGTGGATGCATACATGTCACTATCTATACAGCTAATACTTACACAGTTTTCATTGACAATCTTTGTCATAATTGTGACTATCATCCTTTTCATGTTTCATCCAATTGTGTTTCCAATTTTCGTATCATTCTGAAGTTGTCTTTCTTTCATTTGCAACTATTTTCTCTAAATACCTGTTCTTTTAAAACTTTCCCTTTCGAACAAAAACGTCTATCATTTTCTTGCTCACTCTTTATTTTCTAGTTCTTTTTCATATTGTAATTTCTGCATTTCTATTTATTTTGTCCATTGTTTTACTTTTATGTTTAAACAAACTACGATATTTTTGTTTCGGGCAAATTTAAGACGCTATCGCCAAGCACTTCAATTTCAAGCAAGTGTTTAGCAATTTGACACATAACGATTAGTTCGTGTGGTGATTTTTTATGCTCCCAACCACTTTCGGTGTCCATATAATCGCCACCTCGGCAGTTCATCTGGAATCTTTCCCCGGTGATAACTTGGTTAATATTGGCTGTTTTGAGGATTGCCTTGTATTTATTTATGATCACTCAAGCAGTTATAGGCACAGGGAAAATCGTCTTGACTGCCCTTTGTTTCTGAACATCATTAAATTTTGCCCTAATTTTTCTCCAAGGGTTTGATATATTTTTATATCTCGCTCATTGAATTTCGAAATATCCCGGGACAATGTCCCAAAATTTGTTACGAGACACATACAATGAAAAAGTCACATTTTTCTTCCCTAAGACAATGTTTACATTTTCGAAATTGAATTACCAGCCATTTGAACATATAGTGTTTTAATCGGCACCTTTTAAGCATGTTCTTTCTTAAAGGGGCATGAGCTGCCAAAATGTTGATATTTTGACGTAAACACAGAATGTTGAAATTATCGGCTATTTTTCTCAAGACGTATAATTCAGAAGCTTTTTAGTGCTTCTAGTCTCGAAAATGTACGATAAAGTATTGTTTTGAACTAACTTTGGCTTAGAATGAATGAATGGTCGTCCCGGTTATTTAAATTTTGCTACTTTTCGAACACGTTTTTGGTTCGTACAGGGCACATACTGTATGGATTTTCCTCATTCCAACGCAAATCATTTAGTTTTCCGATGGCCTTCAAAGCCTCTTACTGTCGTGACGATCGGAAATTATGAAAAAAGTGTGAATTTCGGCAGCTCATGCCTCTTTAAGATCATGTGGTGCCAGCTGTGAAAATCATTGTATAGTAAACCGTTTTGAAAAAAATCTTACTGTCTTCATTTAGAGATCGTTCACTTTTTTGTGAAGCAATGCATTTTCAGTACACCGAAAAGCCAATTTCTTAACCAAAAATGAAAACGGTCTCTCGATGAAAAAAGGCAATATTCATAACTTAGTTCAACAGCTGATTATACATCCTAAAGGGAAATGTATATGATAAAAAGCTCTACCTTTTACATTTTCAGGTAACAAAAAAATATATACTCCTAAAAATTAAACGGCCTCTATTAAAACGAGTAAAGGTGATTTATTAATATATAATATCTTTTTAATATCAAGGCGCACCGTTATACGTATACAACGTTAGAGCACACCCTGGAAGTATTTTGAAAAGAATTCCTTTTAACGCAATAGTCTATTGTGTCCCAGAGCAGAATGAAAGATAATTTAAGCACTTAATTTTCCTTTGTTTTGAGTAAATCCGACAAATTTGCAAAATGACGCAAATGGTTGACAGCTATTATACTTTTGGTTAAAATTGCGTTATCAGATAAAGTTACATTATCCGCTAAAATTACATTTTCGGTAATATGTAATATGGGTGGGTTACGAAGGCCTCAATGTGAATGAAAATAACATAGGTTCAAATGGAAGACTTCTAATGTTGACGAATTCGTTTTGCTAGTGAAATTTCATATGACGGACATCATTTCTTTTGTTTAATGAACTTGCGCAATATGCCCGCTTCAGTCAAAGGGATTCAGATTTGATTTGAAATCCAAACTTTGAAATTGTTACTTCTTCAGCTTTTATGTTTAGGCCTATAAAGGGCAATACACTCGTGAGCATTTCCCATCGTGAACTCTAACACACAGTAAATCATTTAGATCACAAACGAATGCGTTGAATATCAAAGCAAGCTGGTTTATTTTGTTATTGTCGGCACGCTCTTTTGTTGTCATTGTACTAACGGTTGTCAGATCTAGCTCTCAACAGTTCCAGATAAGGAGTAATATCATTTTAACCCGTCCCTGATGACAGATCATCTGGCCCAGCGAGCTTTGTTTACTCTACCGACTTCTGGCCAGCTGTGTGTCTCCTGGTCGCAGACTCCCTGGTGAACCTTCTTCTGCCTTTTTTACGACGTGGATTTTATGGCTTATTTACCACCAATGATTCAGGACCACCCTCTAAACATTAACACAAACTTCCTACCCTCCTAATTTCACTCCATCAACTGGGAAATGGAAGCCCAGAATGACCACAAATAATTTCGCATTTTACAGACACCAAATGTCAAGACTGAGGCAAATGGCAAGCAGTTTTACTTTTTATCCAGAAATTCTCCACACCAGTGCCTGGTCCGAGTTGGTGTTGGAGTAGACATGGTCATGACGACGCCTTACTGAGTTGGTAGTGGAATTGACACGATCAGGACGGCGCCTTACTGAGTTGGCTGTGAAATAGACATGGTCAGGACGGCGTCTTACTGAGTTTGCAGTGAAATAGACATGGTCAGGACGGCGTCTTACTGAGTTTGCAGTGAAATAGATATGGTCAGGACGGCGCCTTACTCAACGGGCAGTGAAATAGACATGATCAGGACGGCACCTGACTGAACGAGCAGTGAAAACTGATCAGGACGGCGCTTTACTGAACGGGCAGTGAAATATACATGATCAGAACGGAGCCTTACTGAACGAACAGTGAAATAGACATGGTCAGGATGGCGCTTTACTGAACGAGCAGTGAAATAGGATCGAGATTGTCGGGGCTGTCTTATCTGAGCTGGCAGTGGAATGGGTCTATAGAAGGTCGGAGTGGTGCCTTATCCAAGCTGACAATGGAATAACGGTCGGATCAGCACCGGGTCAGAACGGGCAGTGGAATAGGTCAGGAGTGCGCTTCCTCCAAATATGGGGTTTGTGCTTCTACAATTTGGGCGCCCAAACCAGGGCATGGGAAAAAAACTTGCGATTGTTGCTTTAAATATTGAAAACAAGTAATATTGCTCTGCACATTATTTAAAACATAAATATTAGGGATATATTAGATAGAAATGGTGGCTTAAAGTAGGAGTTCTCTACAGGCGGCCTTCATGGGCCCTGAGATAGTATTGTCAAGCCTTACTATGGTTGCTCAAACTTTTGCCCTAGATCAGACAAAGTCGGGGCAGCGCCACGACCGATTAATGGCCGTGCAATAGACAAGGTCAGGACGCCGCCTGACTAAGCCGGCAATGGAATAGACAATTACAAGGACAGCGCCCTATCCAAGGGGTAATTGTATTCATAATGTATAGGCATACATGTATAATATAGACTTAGCGCTTGATCTGGGTATTATTGAGGGATCAACATCGAATGTCTTATCCACAGAAAAGTTTCTCGGCGTGCGGTCACAAGGGCTTGTAACGAAGCGGTTACTTTAAACAAGACCCTTTTAATATCCCAGATTTCAGGTGACGTCATGAAGCTTCAGATCTATTGATACTCTATTCTTGTTTGTGTTATTCTGGGGAGGAATTACAGCATGATGGTTGTCCGTTTAACCATATAAAATTTGATCCCAAATTTAGTTATTCTTCTCACAACTTTTACCTCAAATCGGTCATTTTGGGCTATTGCAGTAATGAGCTGAAAAAGGAGATAACTAGTAGAAGTTATCGGCTTCCATACATCGGCTGACCCATTTTGCACACGAATACAACCTTCTACATGTCAATTACCTAAATCCAACCTTAGCAGTATTATTCGCGCCGGCGCAATAAAAATGAAACTTACATCCAATCAGATCCTGCGCATATGAAAGCATGCCTGATTTAAAGCGGTTTCAGTCGTCTGAGAACGCAATCATTTGTTCAGAAAGTTTGTCTTGAGAGAACTGATCTCTAAATGGATATGAAAATGATGGAAAACTTGAACTTTAATCACCTAATCAGTGGAAGTATGCGACAGAATTTGCCTAACGTGCCGGAACCAGTCTACAGCAGTTGCAACACGGAGAAAACTTGGAACCCATTAGAAAGCGATATGTTTGATTTGGGCTTTTTACCGGAAAGGTTTTCGTTTCAAACCAAATTAGCAAGGGATGATTTCGTAAACAATGGAATCGAATCGGAGCTGGACGAATTCGACATGTACCAAGCAAGGCTGAGATCTTTTGTGACCAATCAAATTCGTTTGAATTCCATAAGACCCGTGGACTGTGAAAGAAAAGGGAAGAGGCCTCAAACCTGGTTTTCTAAAAATACAGTGTGCGTGTTCTGCAAAAACAATAAAGAGACCCTCTCTGTATACGGCACTCATGTTCTCAAAGATTCACTGGGTCGGATCACGTGTCCTATATTGCGTCGATATACGTGTCCCATTTGTGGCTCTTCGGGGGAGAACGCCCACACCATTAAGTATTGCCCCTTGAATTTGAGTTTCGAAACAAATGACGGGGCATCCAGAACAACAAGAACCTCTCTAGGTAAAAGGCGACCATATAACCTCCAGAAACGGGGTAAGTTATATTTATACGCTATTATTAACATTTTCTGGAGCCTGTTTCGCTGCGTAAGTTTTGACGTAAATGGCATTAATTCAACAATCTCCATTCTCATATTTGTTAATCATCAAATTGAATATCAGATTATCTAACAAGGAGGTAATTCACTTTAGTGAATTACCTCATCTGCCTCCTTGTTCAATAATCTGATTTTCATTATGTCGTCAGAACCAGCAAATGTCAGAATGTAGATAACGAGTCGGATTTAACTTGTTGAATTAGCAAGGAGGCAGGTTTTTGGTGAATTAAGCAACCCATACTCTTGAGATACGTTGCGTAAAAACTAGCCGAGAAATCTGGGCTCTGCCGAATATTTTTTTTCGTATTCGTCATAGGGTGATTACATTACTAGCCAAATATAAAATGAGTCGCCCTTTAGACCGAAAATCCGGGCTACGTAAAAACGGTGCAAATATAGAATAGGTCCGTCGTTTTTAACTTATTCAATAACATTAAATGTCTACAGGTACCTCGTTATTTATGTTTGGATATTTATTGGTCGGTACGATGACCAATAAATGTCAGAAATAATAAATAACGGAGTAAGACCTTTACTAAAGTGAAGTACGTAAAAATTTACTCTATATGCCGCTTCGTGAAACAGGCCTGCTCCAGATCACTTAATGCGCGCGTTTTTCTGAAGCACAGGGGCCTGTTTCACAAAGCGGCGTAGTTGTATTTTTGCGTAACTTTCATACTTACGTATCTCTTCAGTATGGGTTGCTATGGCAGTTACGCGAAAACTTGCGCTACGCCGCTTTGTGAAACAGGGTCTACTAGCGTATCTTCACAACCGTTCATGGTATAAACACACGTGTGCGGCTGGATTAAAGTTGTTTGGATGCGCCCACAATATTAGAATAACTTCAAACCATTCAACATTGCGGACTAGTGCGCGGCTAGGTCAGTCTGGAGTACCTGTGGAATGAAGATATAGAATAAATTTATTTAATATAAAATATCCGAGCCTTCCGAGGCAGACTATTTCGGCGGAATAGCGCACGATCCTTTCTGTATCTGGGTCGCTGGCATGGAACCATATCCGAGCCTTCCGAGGCAGACTATTTCGTCCGAACAGTGCAGGATCCTATGTTTGGGTAGCCACACATATGTGTCTCATCCTGTTCTACTTCATACTTGCCGGTCAGGAAGTTTATTGTTTGGGTAGCTAGTAAGACTCGCTGCACTCGCATGGAACCATATCCGAGGTTAGCCGCACTCATGTGTCTCTTTCCTGTGTTACTTACTTGCCGGTCAGGGAGAATCCGAGGTAGACTTTCAGCGGAATAGCACAGGATCCTTCATCTGGGTATAAAGACTCACCTGAAACAAAATATGCCGAATTCCTGTTCAAATGAAATAAAATGTGCTCAAATAAAGGTAAAATTATGTTGAGTATTTCACTAAAGTAAAGGTCTTACTCCGTTATTTGACAATTTCTGACATTTATGGTACCGACCATAGGTACCCAAACATAAATAACGAGGTACATGTAAACGGAAACCTGTGCGGGCATGTCGTAGTACCTTAAATCCACCAACATATTGCGGAATAAATGAATTGTAACCCTTTCGAAATTCGAATCGCTCATAATACATTAGTAGCCTACTTCCATCATTCGTCTGACATAAGCCTACACGCAGAGATCAAACGCATGCGCGAAACGCCACGTCTTTTTTGGGGTTATTTCGACGGTCTGTGCTTTTTCCCCAATCGCTATAATATCATGTACAGATTAGACTTTCTCTAACTTCCATGAGATGGTGGCCAGTTACCACCGGAAGGTCGTGGGTTTACTCCCGGCATAGAGCCTGAACCGTAAGCAAATAACACAGGAAAGAGACACATGAGTGCGGCTAGGTTTCCTCCCTTAATAAAACTGGAAACGCCGCTACAAGTGAAATAAATTAATCTTGAGCGCGGCGTAAAACACCAAAGTTGAAACAAACAATCTAACTTCATACGCCAACCCACCAGAAAATGCTGTAGCTAATAGTATTCGTCCGACACCGACAATCAAATGCTACGTATAAGTGTTTGATAATAGTTGTCCGACATACCTGCGCTGCCATTCTAGACGTGCTAATTATTGCTGTTGATGATTAAAATTATATGGAGTTGATGTAATTTTTACTGATGTATAGCATTAGTCCGCAATATGATAATCCCTTTTACGATTAATTTGCAACTTCATCTCGTGGTCTGTAAGTCGGGCTAGTCAGCAATAGGTCTTGCGAATTACAAATGTATACGTTATGTTACCGTGGCGTCGAAGAAGCCCATCGGTCCCATCAGAATAATTTCATCGGCTTAACATATTGCAGACTCACTGCGTTTGTAATATATAACGAGTATTAGTTACTATTTTATCGGCCCCCACCTACCGACTTGTTTCAAATCATACTCGTCGCTAGATTTCCCTTTGTACTTGTTGACACTGTATTGAAAAATATGGGTAGGGTATGGTACATTTGAAAAACAGATTTTTAACCGTATTTTCAAAAAGTTTACACTGGAAATTACTTGCCCCACCTGAAACTATGTCAGAAAACCCCTTCTTGTCTTGATCTGCATCTTTGTTTGTGGCCTTGTTCTCCGTAAGCAACGAATAAATTCAACCCACTCATCAGATTATGGGCCATTCAATCCATTGTTGGCGAAAGGTTCCAGGAGGAATCGTTATCGGTTGAAAAGATTTCAAGAGCGCGGACATTATTAATCAATGAAGATGAATTTGTTGCATCCTCATATTATGATCTTTATGTCAACATATGTTAACTTGCCCAATCGTCATTAAAAATAATCTCCACCATTATTTTTACGAAAATTTTGTCCCAACATAATTATAGTGCTATTTATCAAAATATTTTTTATATTGCAGATGCGTAAGATGAAGCGGAGGTCCCTCGTAAGCTCATTTTCCCACCTATTGAAGATCGTCATGTAGAACAAAGATGATCATTCCAAATGTTATACTGACTAATTCCGTATCTTTGGCCGGTTTTCAATACTTTGTTGATTGTGATTTCGATAAGAGTTTGGAATTATTGATTGTGATTTCTATAAGAGTTTGAAATAATTAAGATTTGCATAACACATATACATTTTGTTGATTTATTACTGATGTTTGCAAATTGAACCTTGAATTATGGACTTATCATATGCAATTTTGACTTAAATCGTCTTTATCTTCTGTTGACAGTGTGAACTTAACGCCGTAGTTTATACTGTTTTATTTTTGATATGCATTTTAATTGAAGTACACAACAGTAATGGAAGGCTTAATTGACCCACCAGGCTATAATGTGTAATTTAATTCATTGTTTACCAGCCATATTAAACAGTTTAATTACAATTCTTTCTTTATAATCTAATTCCTATCAATGGTCTGGGGTTCGAATAACTATTTTATGGTGACATTTTCTAACATTTACACCTCTTAAAATCTTAAGAATTTTATAAATTTTCTACATGGCCCCGGGCCCTATATAAACGATACTTGTTTAAAGTACATTTGTTTGTACAGTATTATATTGGTTAGCTGTTTTGTATGAGTAATACCAAATCGATATGCTAGCATGTGGTTCTTTCTTTATCACTTGGTCCACTGGTTTCTTAAAAATGTAAAAGACCTGGGGTTTTTTCTTGTAAACTGGCTTTCATTTTTTTCTTGTATAAAAAGTTCCATTCTTTTTATGGTATACAGGTTCCCATTTTTTATGGTTAACAGATTTCCATCTTTTTCATTATTCAAAACAGGTTTCCATTTGTTCTTGTAAACACGTTTCAATTTTTATACGCCCTCTCTTAAAGTGCGTGTATACTTGTATACCATTGTCTGTCCGTTGTTCCCGGGTTCGTGTCCGCTCCATAATGTTAAACCTATTGCCTGCATTTAATTTATTTCTCTGAGTGTAGACGATGTGTCATGTACCCGAATTAAATTTGGGTCTCAATATGTGTGGTGACTAAAACTGTCACCAGTTTTTTGGCAATGAGTAACTTGGTTATTATTGCAAGGATTTAAAAAAAATGTTCAGTTATAACTATAGCTGATGAGTAGACGATGTGTCCGTATCAAAAGAAAATTGGGGTCTTGCTGTTTGTGGCCACCATAACAGTCACCTAGCCCTTTAGCAGTCAGTAACTCTGCAACTATTGCATGGATTTTAATATTTTTCCCGGTTGTAACTATATCATGAGTATAGACGATGTGTCCAGAACCAAAATTAAATTGATGTCTGGATATTTGTGGTGACCAAAACAGTCATCCAGCCTTTTGGAATTCAGTAACTCAGGAACTAATGCAGGGATTATTTTTTTTCAGTTATAACTAGCTTGTAAATAGACGATGTGCCCCGTACTAAAAGTAAATTAGGGTCTCACTATATGTGTCGACCAAAACAGTCACCCAGCCTTTTGGCATTCAGTAATTGAGGAAATGCCTGTGGTTTCACAGTAGAGCCTAATTGTATCCAAACAACTTTTTGATAACCATGGTGACCAAACGAGTCGCGGAGCACTTTCTTTTGTTTTATCCGCAATGAAATGAAATTGCTGTTGTACGCCTATATGCTGTAGTGTTGACACTTATGCAAGTATTCTTCCTGACCGGCAAAGTAAGTAAAACAGAATGAGACACATTAGTGTGGCTATTATGCAAGTAGCTTAGGTTATTACAGATGCCAGTCTGCCTGTCTGTGCCAATTATAGTTGCCATATATAGGCAGCCAATAGGTAGGCGATGCATCACATATTAAAATTTGTGATAAGTCACCTAGTCCCAGTCTTCTTAAGGTGACTGAAAGATTCTTCCAGCCGAAATTTTGTTTAAGGCAATCGTTAATATTTAATATGAAGATAGTGTGCTACATTGTATTTACCCTTGCGGGGGTATTATGAGTTTCTTAAGCTCTTGTTTTTCTTGTAAAGAGGTTAACAATTATTGTTGTGTTTCCAATTGTCTTTGAACATTTTGGTTTTGTTGTTTTTGTATGTTTTGAATAATTAAAACTGGAGTTAAAAGTTACAAAGGTCGTTAATTGTTTGCGTTCATTCGATTACAGAATGGGGAGCGCTCAAACGGTTTTCGGGGTTTTTGACAGAAATTGCAAGTTAGTCGGCACGTTCGCTTTGTCACTAGAAAAAAAACCCGGGTTATTCAGTTGATGCTTTGATTGGGTTGTTCGCCAAACTGAAGAATATTTCGTTTACTGCAGCTTTGTCGAGAGATTGATTGATTGTTTGGTATTTTACGTCCCGCTCAAGATTATTTCACTTATATGGCGGCGTTGCCATTTTTTGTGGGAGGAAACGGGGCTCTATGCACAGAGGAAACCCACAACCTTCCATGGGTAACTGGCAACCATCCCACACAGGTTGTTCCAGTGAAAACCTAGTCAACTAATGTCCAATATTTTTTTTTGACTGAGTGGGAATCGAACCCGCGACCCATTTATTGGTGGAAGGCTATTCGGATTGAGCCTCCAACGCTCTACTTACTGAGCCACGGAGGCCCCCTTTATCGAGAGAACTTCACGATGTGAATAAACACGACTGACAGTAGCAGTCATTCCAAACGACAATCTGAATTCAATTGAAACTTGTTTCAAATATATTTTGGCGATGAGATAACTTTTGTTGAATAGTTATCCCGTATAGTTCAACGTAATTTGGGGTCGGGGGGGGGGGGGGGGGGGGGCTGTTGAAATGGGCCGTCCGTCCCGATTTAGTTTCCGGAGCAGAACTCGAAAACTATGAGGCATAACTCATCGGAACTTGATGTATGGAACAATTATCATGTGAAGATGTGCCTTTTGAGGTTTTCAACTTCTTGGAATTTTTATTTATTTTTAATCGTTTCCATGGAAACATAACTTTTTATATCTTACAAATCTTACAGGGAATGGCACCACTTCCCGGCGTAGCCAACAAATGAAACATATCATCGTGTAAAATCAACAATTTAAACATTTAAAACAGTTGAACACTTGTTCTTTTAAAACTTTCCAACCTATACCAAGACTTATAAACCCAATCTGCAACTGTGACCTTCTCTAGCAGTTTGTATATCATATGATAGCTGCAGCCATTGCCACCAATTATTGTAGAATTTCGGAGTTTTGGACGTCACAGACTGTTGTAAAAAGTAAGATACACTACATCTCTGCTTCAAGAAAGTAAATGATACAGTATTTTACCAGTAGGCCATAGTTTCTTTAAGGAGGGGGATATAGCCGACTTTGTCTGCTTGTATTTGGTTTACGCATTTCTTTCTCTTGGTTGTTATAAATACCCTCAACTATCACCAAACATCCGTAGTCATGATGTCAGTGCAAGTCATCTTTGATTCATTAGAAATATATGCCACTTACCGACTTGTGTCAATGAGAAATAGACATATGCATCCCATACATTGTCTTGCACAATACTTGAAAAGTAAAAAAAAAAAAAATAACGGATGTCCCTTCTGATGAAGTTTATCTGTGTCCCGTCGTGATCCAATATGTGATTGGAATACTGAGCAAAGGATATAGTACTGATCTACAGACCAAATTCCACTCGACAACTATGTCGCAGCTATGGAATAAAAAATAAAAAAAGCGTTGGACGGCAAAAATGTAGATCTACCTTAAGTTTTCGTGGATCTACATGTACGTCGCCCGTCCGTCTCTGGTTCCCTTTCGCTCTATAATTTGAAGAGTTTTTATACGCCCGGCTTGAAAAGCGGGGTGTATTATGGTATCATCTCCGGCAGTCCGCTTTCCCTTCCGCTCCATAACTTTTAAAGTTTTGATTCCATCTGCACAATTTTTTCTGAGTATATACCTTATGGGTAGAAGGTGTGTCGCAAACTCTTTTCAACATCACTGGTTACAGAATATCGGAGTTATATTGGATTATGTAATATTCCCTTCCACTCCATAAATTCTAAAGTATTGATTCCATCTGCACAATTTTTTCTGAGTATATATATACCTTATGGGTAGAAGGTGTGTCGCGAACTATTTTTAACATCACTGTTTACATAATATGGGAGTTATATTGGATTATGTAATATTTCGATTTCCCTCTTTAAAAGAAAGATACAGGAATATATCTTAGACAATGTCCTATTGTAATGGGTGACTGATGCGGACTGGATGGCTAATGTGTTTTGTTTACAACGACCCTATAAAATAATTATTATGTGTTAAAAAAATGTAATATTTGCTTTTTTGAAAGTTCTATGGGATAGAACAAGCCCTACGGGGTTTTATTCCCACCATTTCTTCTGTTTAATCACCATCTTACACTACTGTATATATAATATGGTCAATAAATGAAATGAAATGAAATGGGGCTGCTGAAAGCACCCATCGGTTCATTTGGTTCAATTCCCTTCCGCTCCATAACTTTCAAAGTTTTGATTCCATCTGGACAATTTTTTCTGACTGAGGATATAGCTTATGGGTAGAAGGTGTGTCAGCTTCCTTGGATAATTTAGTGATAGCTACATGTATGGTGGCCAAAACCTAAAAAGTTTAGAATTATAATTATTTCTCTGTTTTAAAGGCTCTTCAATTCAGTTTTATTACCCATATGGTAAAGCAAATATAGCTGCTTAAAGATATGTTTGACAATATTCATAAGTGTAAGTGTAAACAGATACGACTTGTATATATACACACCATTGACCATCTCAGAGATTAGACTCTCTGGTCAGTGATGTCTTCAGCAAGTGATTGAACCCACTGACCAGTCAGAATTAGCTGGACTCCAAGCTGAAGACCTGGACATTTAACACCAGATGAGATTTCATATTTGAAGGACCCATTGCATATATTCAAAAATATATATATGGAAGGATTTGTTTTGGTATGGCTGCAGTGACTGTGCCTTTCCGGGCGTATTTTAGGTTTCTCGAAACTCTTGTTATCTGATCTTAACAATTCTTTCACAGCATGTACCTTGTGGGTAGATGGCGTGTCTTCAAGCATTCGTGACATTTTCGTTGCCTAATACGGCATCTATATTGGATTATGTAACATTATCTTTTAGTATATATCTTCGTTCCCTTACACTCCATGGCTTGAAGAGTTTCGACCCGATCTTGCATATCGACTAATACTTTCACTAGACGATGCAATAAGCCACAATGAAGTTTACCTCGGCCATAATTCAGCATAATTCAAATGAAATTTTCAGAGTTGTCGTTGGAAAGTTAAGAGATCACCCAATCCTAGTTAAGAATCCAAGGCTTCTACTACAAATGTTCATACCATGCAGTTTTCGTGGCCTAAAATCATCACATGACATCAACGCCCTTAAAACAGAGAAAATCTACTCTTGAAGAAAACACTCAAGTCTGAAAGTGCTTCTCGGGCAGAGAAGGGTTCACTAGGCAGAAGGTTCACAAGCGGTAACGATATCATCGGCCTCCAAACGACAATATAGGCCTACCCAGACCCAAGGATAGTTTCTTCAGTATCATTTTACCACGAGACAGTATCCCTCAGTCTTTGTTGGTCTCTAGTCTAGGCAGTGTGCATATAGGAATTTATGGGATGGGTGCCTGACTCAAACGGAAGTTTTTATTCTGGATTTCGCTATGAATTCCTTGTATTTTTTCTCACAAATGCAACTCGCTTTCCTGAGCTACTCGCCTTGATTTTGCTACAATGTGCCTCAATGTTTATCTACGCTGCAAGTCAGTAGAAAAAAATATATGGGATGTTCGGACTAGTGAACCTTCGGACTAGTGAACCTTCGGACTAGTGAAGCTTCGGACCAGTGAACCTTCGGACCAGTGAATCTTCGGACTAGTGGACCTTCGGACTAGTGAACCCTCGAACTAGTGAACCCTCGTTTTGGTACCCGAGGCGTTGTGGTACTCGACAAATTTCGCTTAGAAGTAGGCGTATTAAACGAAATGGAGAGATACCGTTCGCTGCCATGGGAACGTGGGATTTATGGAATCCGAAATCAAGGAATCGGAGTTATCTTTAAAGGCCAACCTGCCGCGGTAGCTCCTTTGACTTTTGTTGAGAAAACCAAATTTCAAGAGCTTGCCACAAGTAACACTAGTAAAATAAACATAGGACAACTAAACCATGTCCACTTAGGTTTACAATGTATAAGCGAAGAATCGAAGTCAGATTGCAACAACAACAATCATTGTCGGTTAACTTCAACCGTATTCTCGCGGGATCTCTTTTAGACGTGGCTAAGATAAACCTCGCACGCCTTTACCGGACATAGCGCAGGGATTTTTTTGCGTGCGATCTAGGGTATCATTTTTAAAAGCTATCAGATAAATATAAAAATCCTGACATCACGCCGTACGTGAATATATACTTTGAATTTAAGAAAACGTTAAACTAGTAACGAAAACGTAGAGTCAATTTCACGAAAGAATCCCATTTTGACGAAAACATGCAAAATGGCGACGTTCCCTGTCGATCCGATTCACTTTGAACTGGCCACTGTGCTAGGCTCCACGGGGCGTTTCCGATAGCTGCTAGTGTTTAAATGTGCTATGTAACTAATGATAGCTCTAGCTAAGTGTATGAGAGTAATAGAAAGCAACGTAGATGCGAGCAAATGCCAGGTAAATTCTATGATGTCGACTACTTAAAAGTCACATGATCGATTGACCTATGTGAACTCTCCAACCCCATTCCAATGGATATTTCTGATAAAAATGTCGACTATTGGCCTTAGAGGTTAAATCTTGACTGGGGTAACTTCAAATTTTAGATTGTGTTAACTTAAATGTTAGATTACCCTCATTTCAGGCCTTTTTGTCTGTGGTTTACGCTAAAAAATTTATTAGCAGGCTATTCTAGTCCATCTTACCCTATCCTCAGTTTGGATTTTCTTAGATAAAGTAAGTAAAATTATATTATGCTGTTCGATCTCTCACACGACTCAATACTTTACGGCGGTTTTGCACACGCGTAGGTTCGGAGTTTGTTTATATTGCCGGTAAAACTTAAAATTTTTGCCTAAAATTAGAAAAATTCTGCAATCTAAATCTGATGCCCTCATTCTGACTTCATAGCTAAATCAAGTCTTTTCATACTCCTACTATTAAAGTCCACCGGCAAATATTGCAGTTATATAGTGGCCTGCTACGTGTATGTAGGAACGTAGGCAACGTCTTCGACAGGCCCTGTAAAGGGTGAATAAACTAATTCTTTTGTCATTTTGCATTTCAAGCCTTAAAGTATTTCTGTAGGCATATAATCTATATCATTGTGGGCAGGTTGATTTTATTCGCACCCACAGATACCGAAATTTGCGCCTCGTTCATGTCTTAGGCGTTTTGCCATTCTGGGTGGTTTCCCTTGGGTTCTGACTGTAGAGGTCGCTAGGTAGCGTACCGCAATTGTAGAGAACCGGATTGGATGTCAGCGGGAGCAGGCGTGTTTTGTTGTAAAATCAATTGTTATTCAAACTTACTTCGATTGAACATTTAACCTGCAAGATAAATCTTAGAAAGCTGACGGATAGAAGTATAAGGAATAATTGTTGAGGTAAATACTATTTTTCATAACTCTTTTTGTTAAGCCATGGTAATTACAAACAAACTGAGATTATTCGAAACAGAGCCAGTGTATTTTACTGAAATAGCTCGAATGCGTTACGTAATTTAAATTATACCAGCGTACTTCGAGAAGGTATTGTTTTCATAAGTGTTGACGCATTAAATAGTAAGGATTAATTGACACAATTAGTGTACTTTCTTTTGTTCTAACTGATAACCTATTATTCTTATCAAGGGTTAGCGTTGCAGTGAAAGTTGCATTTATATTTGCAGCGACGGTGGCATTTGTCAATGGCCGTCTCGCTGTCCGGTTGCTCGTGCTAGGAGTGTTGTGTAGCTAGGCCTACACGTCGTTTAGGTAATTAATACTTTTATGATATTTTTCGCTTTAGATTTCACATTAGTCTCACACATGAAACGATATGTCACTTGTGATCATTCGTAATCACATATATCACATATTTTTGTATTGCAACGGTTGTTCTCCGTTAATTTTGGATAAGCAGTTTGATAATGTTTTGCCATGAAAAGTTAATCTTGAATACTTGGTACCCTAAAATCGGCAATGGTTATTTTTGCGATGTGCCGTTTTACTCTAACTAAGCTGTTTGTAATATTATCTTCATGCTGGTAGTTAATTGAGTATTTTGCATTAGTTAGATTTTATGCAAATATTATGTTGTTATTTTTATTTTTTTTCAACTGCTAGTTGCTGTTTAAACATTTTTCCATTTTCTTTCCTAAGCTGTTGTACCACTGGCCGTTAGTAACTCAGTCTGTAATTTTTGTCGGGTTAATGTTATTTTCTAGCAAGTTTAAGAAAAGCCAGAAACCACGGGAAGACGTAATTTTAAAATTCAGTCGCGTACCTTGTGGATTTGTTACTCTGTGGCTGCGGATAGACCTACTGCTCGGATGCTTCTCGCTCATTCGCTGTGTCAGTTTTCTACGCGTTTCGTTCTAGTATTCCGCCCTGGCGACAAAGCGCGTTTTCGTGTTTGTTTTATTTTTTTTAATACTTACCGTTTCACCGTTAAAGAATCCCTTGTCAAAAATAAGTATGGAGGCAAATAATTTAATTGAGGTTGAAACATCAAGTGAGCCGACTTCACCGGATAATGCAGGTATGTCTGAATTGCAGGAGATGATTGCGAAATTGCGAGACGATCTTAAGCAGAGTAAGGAATCTCAAAAACAGGTAATATATGTTCCTAGGGAGCGTAAGTTGAATATTTTCAGTGGATCCAGTAGTGATGCGGAAAATTGGCCTGTAGAGGAATTTGTTGAAGAAGTTCATAGAGTTTTTGCTGCTCGTAATTTCTCTAAAGAAGAGAAAATTGATTTTATTCTGAGGCATTTAGAGGGTCTTGCACGGTCGGAGGTTAAAGCTAGGCCCAACATTGAGCGCGAGGATCCCAATAAAATTCTCCAGTTTTTAGAAGACACATTTGGCGAAACGAGGACGGTTTCTCAACTGATGGAGGCTTTGTATCATCGCACTCAAGCAAACGGCGAGTCGCTGCGATGTCTTTCGCATGGTTTATCCAGAATTCTGGACTTAGCGATGAGACAAGATCCTGATTGTGTACATGACCGGGATACAGCTTTGAGAGATCGGTTTGTAAATGCAGTCTATGATAAACAGTTACGCCGGGAATTACGACGTCGCGTACGTGAGCGACCTTCGACTACCTTTCTGGAAATCAGAAACGAGGCGATGATCTCCGCAGAAGAAGACGAAGAAATGCAGCGCCAACCAAAAAAATCGGTTTTGTCACGTGAAGTCAAATCTGATGAAAATTTATTCACCTGCAAAGAACAGTCCATAACTTCAAAGGACATTAATGTAGCCCTGCAAGAAACGTTATTATGCGCTCTGGACAACCAAACGAAGGCGTTTCAAGAGCTAACGACAGAACTTCGGAAGCAGTCGTCTTACAGAAACGATAACAGATTTTCCGACAGGGGACAAAATGTATCCGGTTACAAACAGCCGACGTATGATGCTAACAGGAGGCTTATATGTTACAGATGTAATCAACCGGGTCATATTGCCAGAAATTGCTCGCGTAAAACAAATCGACCAGAAACTTCATCTAACCTGAATCCGGAGGCGTCAAACTTCCACCCTCAGCCACAGTGAGCCGTCTGGCTGAAGGGAATGTCACAGGCTCGTCACAGGAAAAGAAAATTCATGATATTTATAATAACGCAGTTGGCAATTGCGTAACGACTACCGTAAAGATTAATGGCAGTGAGATTTCTTGTTTATTAGATTCGGGTTCTCAGGTAAGTACAATCACTGAAAGTTTTTACAACGACAAACTCAGGGGAAGGAATTGTAAGTTGATCCCAACAGGTGAGTGGCTTACATTGACAGCAGCAAATGACACAGATATACCTTATCTTGGTTATGTGGAGGTACAGTTTGAGGCACTGGGTAAGATATTGCCGGGGATGGGCATTCTTGTTGTCAAGGACCCTTCAGATAAGGTAGGTAAGCAGCGGAAATTGGATACTCCAGGTTTGGTAGGTATGAATATTATTTCCAGGTGCATGGATCTTCTGAAGCTGCCAGGTGAGCATGCCAATGAACAGGTCTTGGACGATTGGGGTCAAGTGTTTAAAGTTGTTGCCCAGCAACAGAGACAAGATTGTCAATTGAAAGGTGTAGCGAAAGTTGCAGGAAAGGTTCCGGTACTTATTCCGGCATGGTCGGTAGCAGTAGTTCGTGCTACTGGTTTGAGAAAAAGCAAGGGACAGTCTGAGGATATTGTTATTGAGTCTCTTTCTGGAAGAGGCCCTCCACAGGCTCATGTTGTGAGCACATACAGTTCAACTTCGGGAAATCATTTCCCATTAAGAGTTGCGAACATCAGTAATGAAGATCTTTGGTTAAAACCAAGAACTTGGTTAGGAGCAATATTTTCAGCTGACAGCATTTCGTCGTCGGGAACGGACGAGTTTATAGAAGATGAATCTACTTCTGTTGAGTTGGATGAGAGCGAAAAATGGAACACGCTGATGCGAGGTGTCAAAGAATTGGATTTGCAAGATGCTGAGGAAGGTCAACTTTTGACTTTGTTAACCAAGCACAAGGATGTATTTGCTCTACACGACGAAGATCTCGGATATACTAACGAGGTGTTGCATACTATACCAACGGAGGATAATGTTCCGATAAACCAGCCTTGTAGGCGAATACCACCAAGTCAATTTCAAGAAGTTCGCCGTCATATTCAACAGCTGTTGGACAAAAAGGTTATTCAAGAAAGTCATTCTCCTTATGCCTCACCCATAGTTATCGTACGCAAGAAGAATGGAGATATCCGCTTGTGCGTCGATTATAGACGTTTGAACGAGAAGACGCGACGTGACGCTTTTCCGTTACCGCGCATTGACGAAACGTTGGATCACTTGGGAGGCGCGCGATATTTTTCCACTATGGATTTAGCTGCAGGTTATAATCAGATAGCCATGGACCCTAAGGATGCATCTAAGACGGCATTTGTCACGCCCTTTGGATTGTTTGAGTTTCGCAGAATGCCGTTCGGGCTTTCAAACGCGCCAGCGACATTCCAGCGCCTTATGCAAAAGTGCTTTTCTGCAGAATTATTCGAATATCTGCTAGTGTATTTAGATGACATTATTTTGTACTCGAAGACTTTTCAAGAACACATTGAACAGCTGGATTCGGTTCTTACGAAACTAAAAAAGTTTGGCCTGAAGCTATCGCCATCAAAATGTTCCTTTTTACAGAAAAAAGTCAAGTATCTGGGTCATGTGATCACAACTGAGGGAGTTTCTACAGACCCTGAAAAAATTGAAACCGTACGAAATTGGCCTATACCCAGAAGTTTAAAAGAACTTCGCAGTTTCTTAGGTTTTGCGAGCTATTACCGCCGGTTTGTAGCTGAGTTCGCGAAAATAGTTCGACCTCTCCATGATTTGGTAGGAGAATGCCAACGTTATATGAAGACTCACACGAAATTTGATTTCCAGGCGAAGTGGACACCGGAATGTGGCAAAGCATTCGATTTGATCAAGACCAAGCTTACTAGCGCACCCGTGTTGGGATATGCGGACTTTGAAAAACCCTTTATCTTGGAAACTGATGCCAGTCACGAAGGACTAGGGGCTGTCCTGTCCCAGGAGATAGACGGGGTACGCAGAGTCATATCTTATGCTTCCAGAGGCCTGAGGCCTAATGAGAGAAACATGTCAAATTATAGTTCCTTCAAGTTGGAGCTCTTAGCTCTTAAGTGGGCTATAACAGAAAAGTTCCGAGAATACCTGATGGGAAGCCAGTTCGTCGCGTACACCGACAATAATCCTCTGAGCTATTTTCACTCAGCGAAGCTAGGAGCCGTAGAACAACGATGGGCAAGTCAGCTTGCCATGTTCAACTTCAAAATATTATACCGGACGGGGAAATCAAACGTAAATGCGGACGCGTTGTCTAGGAAACCACACACAGACGAGGAAGCTGTGAATGTCCAAGAATTATCAGATGTTTCAGAGTTACGGATAGGGACAGAGATTCCGCCGGAAGTTTCGTCCGTAGTTGTCTCCAGTCAGTTCGTACAAACCCCATCTGCAGCTGATACAGTATCTTTCTTGTCGACTCTACCAGGATATACAAAGGATGAAATAAAAGATTTTCAAGCGGCGGATCCCGTTTTGAAGGAGTTTATACCTCTGTGGAAATCCGGAACCAAGCCCGATGGTTCGGAACGAAAGCAACTCTCCGGTGAGACACAGTATCTTCTCAAGCAGTGGAACAAGATAAAGGATATCGATGGAATCATCTACAGGGAGGTGTGCGATCCTAAGTTAGGCAACTTAAAACAGCTTCTTTTGCCGGTAGCACTAAGAAGTATTGTAATTAACTTCTTGCATAATCAGTTGGGTCATCAGGGAATCGAGCGGACCACCGCACTGGTCCGACAAAGATGCTATTGGCCGTGCATGTTTAGCGACATCGAACTATGGTGTAAGAGTTGTGAAAGGTGTTTAGTCTCTAAGATGCCACAGCCCAAAATACAAGCACCTTCCGGAAATCTATTGGCTAGTAAGCCACTTGAAATTTTGGCGATAGATTACACATTCTTGGAAAGAAGCAGTGATGGTTACGAGAACGTACTCGTGATGACAGATGTATTTTCAAAATACACCGTAGCCGTACCAACGAAAGACCAGAAGGCTGTTACCACCGCAAAAGCTATTTTCAAAGAGTGGTTCTGTAAGTTCGGCGTACCGGTAAGAATCCATTCTGATCAGGGAAGGAATTTTGAATCGGCAGTTGTACAAGAACTGTGTCATTTATACGGGGTGAGGAAAACCCGCACCAGCCCGTACCATCCACAAGGAAACGCTCAGTGCGAGCGATTCAACCGAACGTTACACGATCTTTTAAGAACTCTTGATCCCAAACAGAAAAGGTGTTGGACAAACAGTCTGTCAGAAGTTGTATTTGCTTACAATGTTACCCCGCACTCAGGAACTGGTTATTCGCCTTATTTCTTGTTATTTGGGCGAGACCCAAAGCTGCCAGTTGACCTCTTCTTAGGTGGGGTAGATGAAGATTTGTCCGATGTGAGTGATTGGTTGGATGTTCACCAGCGTAATCTGAAGGAGGCACACGAAAAAGCAATCAATCGACTGCAGATAGAAGCGGACAAACGGAAAGAGACACTGGATCGAAATATGAGAGGTGAAAAGTTTGAAATTGGAGACAAAGTGCTCATTCGTAACCGTCCAAAAGGAAGAAACAAAATTCAGGATGCGTGGCAGATGCTTCCATTCAAAGTTATTGACAGATTTGGGCCAGAGGAGCAAGTGTACTCCGTGGAACCGATTGATCACAGTGGTGGACCGCGTAATATACACAGAGTAAATTTACGGGCTTGTCCGGATTCTCTGGTCCCCCACGAAACGGAAATTCCTGTCCGTCCTTCTCAAACCGACATTGGACCTGGGGATACGTTTGCACTTCTGACGGAAAGTAGCGATTCAGAAGATGATGGTGTTGTTATGGTAGTGACTGAACAGAAGCCTAGGGACGATAATCGAGAAGTCGATGAAGAGATTGAAAATGAAACTGAAAACTTAGAAGAACCGGTGTGTATACAACGTCCTGTTCCGGCACCTCGACGGACAGCCCGTACAACTGCAGGTAAACACCGTAATCCTTTAAAGGAACCCCGTTCTATTTTCAGTAGATCCCAAACTACGGAGAGGGTAGACAACGGCGATCAGTCTGACTTTCTGTTACAGTTAAGTACAACTTTATTTCGAGAGGCCAGTAGTGCATTTCAAGGAAATATAGTCAGGTAAGCAGTTAGTTTTTAGGTAAACTAGCACGTTTTTTGCGGTTATGGTTTAGTTTATCCGGACAGTTGCGTGTTTAGTTTTTTGCGAATCCAGGGACTGGACTTCGACTGAGCGGGGAGGGATGTGGGCAGGTTGATTTTATTCGCACCCACAGATACCGAAATTTGCGCCTCGTTCATGTCTTAGGCGTTTTGCCATTCTGGGTGGTTTCCCTTGGGTTCTGACTGTAGAGGTCGCTAGGTAGCGTACCGCAATTGTAGAGAACCGGATTGGATGTCAGCGGGAGCAGGCGTGTTTTGTTGTAAAATCAATTGTTATTCAAACTTACTTCGATTGAACATTTAACCTGCAAGATAAATCTTAGAAAGCTGACGGATAGAAGTATAAGGAATAATTGTTGAGGTAAATACTATTTTTCATAACTCTTTTTGTTAAGCCATGGTAATTACAAACAAACTGAGATTATTCGAAACAGAGCCAGTGTATTTTACTGAAATAGCTCGAATGCGTTACGTAATTTAAATTATACCAGCGTACTTCGAGAAGGTATTGTTTTCATAAGTGTTGACGCATTAAATAGTAAGGATTAATTGACACAATTAGTGTACTTTCTTTTGTTCTAACTGATAACCTATTATTCTTATCAAGGGTTAGCGTTGCAGTGAAAGTTGCATTTATATTTGCAGCGACGGTGGCATTTGTCAATGGCCGTCTCGCTGTCCGGTTGCTCGTGCTAGGAGTGTTGTGTAGCTAGGCCTACACGTCGTTTAGGTAATTAATACTTTTATGATATTTTTCGCTTTAGATTTCACATTAGTCTCACACATGAAACGATATGTCACTTGTGATCATTCGTAATCACATATATCACATATTTTTGTATTGCAACGGTTGTTCTCCGTTAATTTTGGATAAGCAGTTTGATAATGTTTTGCCATGAAAAGTTAATCTTGAATACTTGGTACCCTAAAATCGGCAATGGTTATTTTTGCGATGTGCCGTTTTACTCTAACTAAGCTGTTTGTAATATTATCTTCATGCTGGTAGTTAATTGAGTATTTTGCATTAGTTAGATTTTATGCAAATATTATGTTGTTGTTTTTTTATTGTTTCACAGGGCGTGCGTATACTTCTACTGCCCCTTTGTTTAGTTCTCTTTTTTTTTGTTTAACAAACAAAAGCCCTTTTAATTGGCCACTTACTGAAAAGTGTGGATTAGGTCCTACTGCTTAGGTTTTAGCATTCAGGCCTTTTCTTAAGAAAGGTTTTATTCGTGTTTTTACGAATTTGGTTTCATACGACTTATAGAAATTCTGCTCATTTGTGGCTTAACTGTGGTTTCAAATAAACTCTGAATTTAAACCAAGAACGTTTGTTATATATTGCGACGGGCCACATCATTTATCACTATACCTTCGCGTTGTCTATGAAAGTCTAGTAATTTTATGTGTTGTTTATATTTCTACTTTTCACCATTATATTTGTTAATTTATCTGATTATTTGTACCTGTCCGTCAGCGGATGATTTATAAAATAAATATTTGAATTGAATGTTCTATATGTTCCAATGACAGCAAACAATGAAGAGTAGAAATAAGTAGGCTACCCTTTTGGGGGCGATCGAAATGAGAATAAAAGTTGACCTGTCCCGGCTTCCATATTCCATCGTATACTACAGACTGATACTAAGTGTCTGTTTTGTTGCTTGTCAACAACTGTTAAGTTTGTATAAAAGTATCTGATTTTTTCTACATAGCATCCAATTGCAACATATTTTCTTAACACATCCGGTCGAATGTTTGAACGCAGAATTTCATGGTCGGTAAATAAAGTTCCGTTCGAAGGGCATTAGATAGGCCTATACATCGGTTGACTGAAATGACGGCTGATTATTCATATAACCAGGAATTCGTGTTTGGTTATAAACGGGATATTGGTTTTTGAAAACATTGGCGAATCCAGGGTGTTAAAAAATCACTATATTTTTCGAGAGGTTTAGGAGTTATAGGGCCCACTGACTGCAAAATTTCCGAAATGTTCCCGCCAACTGCATGTGTTATCTTGGCAGATCAATTTCACGACACTCAACATTCAGAGATATCGATAACATATGCCTACTCGTAAATTTGGGTTCTTTACCAGCACAAAGAAATTAAAAAATAGGCCTACATTGACAACTTTCCAGTGTTTGAACTATTTACAGAACTATATTTATATGTTATTTAATAACAAGTGGAAAGTTTTCATCTTTTTATGGTAATGAAACACTATATACTATTTACATGCTATTTGTGAGAGTTTAAAGAATGATACCACGGACATTTTTAATTCATCTTGGTACGAAACTACCAGCACGGCTTTTCAGGAGATAAGAGTTTAGCTAAATAGGCATGGCCCCGACAATTGTACTTTTCAGTGATTTTAAGCCCTCCAAATAGACCTTGTCTATCATTTTTGTCTGGTCTGAAAAAACTAACGGTTCACCTACAAGAGGGGAGGGGGGGGTGGGGGGGTGCTAGAAAGTTTAGATGAAACAATATGCATGCTCCTTACATGCCTTCTGGGAAAGATAGGTGAACGCTATACCTTTCTGTTCCTGTTGGAACGACACTAAACACATTGCGTCCTCAGTGAGGGCATAAAACTATAGGTCAGGTATTAGCAAACATCACAAATTTTAATAATCCGATCCCCCTAAAATTGGCGAAAATGGAATTGCAATTGGCCAACAAGGGCGCGGACCTCTACGAAAACATACCTGTAGACATTTATATCAATTTGCCCGATAGGCCTTTACTATTAACAACTAATTTTATGATAGAAATAATAAGCAATTTTTCTCTGGCAAAGATTTCTGAGTTCAATTTATCAAAAAAACAAGAAGAAAAAAAAAAAACAATCGATTTTTTGGGGTTGGTAGTGGTTAGAACGCATATCTGGTGATCAAGGAGCCAATATAGTTCAGGGAGCTTTCTGGTTTCTCTGTTTGTAGACTTGTGTAATAACAGGGACAACTATTGGCTAAATTAGCGTTTCTCAAAGTGGGCGATGAGACCTCGTTGGGGGGCGATAAAAACAAAAAACGAGAAAGGGGGGCGATGAGGCCTGTCAAGGGGGCGATGAACAGTGACACACACTAAACTTTAAAATTTCACATTGGCAAACTTATTGACACGCATCAAATCCACCCTTCTCATTAAATACTTGTAAAAGAATCTTGAAAGTGTCGGCAAAACTGAGTAAAGCGCATCAATCGTTTTTAAAAACTTAAAAACCTATTTACGTGCAGAGCACATTGTAAGAGTGGCGATGTTATTAAACCCTCAACTTCCGCGGGGTGTTCTTCATGAAGTAATATCATCTTCATTAAGCCGAATATGCAATAAAATTTTTTTTCATAGAGAACAGAAATCAGATGCCCATATGAGCGCGTAAAAAAAGTTAAACATGATGAAAAGAAAACAAAATATCAGACAAAAAATGAATGTGAGATATTAGTCAAAGTATTCTAATTTATGTACGACACTCCTTGAGACTGCATATTGTGTAGCTGTAGTGACTATAGGCATCCAAGTGTACTAATCACAGGCTTGGTGTATGTAAGGGAGGGGGCGACGGCTATGAGCAAGCAGTCTCAAGGGGGCGATGAGCTTGACAAGTTTGAGAACCACTGCGCTAAATGCAGGGTAAATCAGTTTATAGAAGTCCCAGGTAACTCTATATGGCCATACTACATTGATGTTCAATTGAGCAGCACATCACTATACTTTGGCGATAGAGTTTGGGTATTTTCAACTAAAGGTAATAAGGCCTACTGAACCACCACAGATGAATGCATCTCGCCAACAATAACTACTTTATAAAAGTCAAGTTGTATTTGCTAGACAATGACCTCTCTGATGGTATAGGGTCCCTGCCTGATCTCGTAATATTGAATCGCCAGTCCTCCTATATCGGCAACTAATTTTCAGCAACGCATGCCAAGACTGCTTAAGTTGCTTCCGAATGCTCTTCCACGTACGGCGATTTTTCTTTGGTCTGAGTGGAGATTCTATCCTGGGCCGCATTGATTGAAAAAGTGGTCCTCCTAAAAAAAATTAAACTTTAAAAAGGTCAAACAATCAATTTGGCACACGATGCATATCTGTATGAACAGTTTAACAAAAAAAGTTACTAGGATATTCTTTTTAATGAAAAAAAATCATAATGGGTTCCTAGGCAATTGTTCACAAAGAAAAGAAATTTGTATGAACAAATAAACAAAACATTGTTAGATATTATGTTTTGCTGAAATTAATAAACCTGGTTCTTGCTGGTAGGCCTACTAAAAGAATATGATGGCTCTTTTTTATTTTGACCATCGTATTACGTATACAAAGTAGAGGTCATCATCAGGTCCAGTGTATCTTTCTACTTTCGTACCCTCCCCTCCCAACACACGGACACAAATGATGAGCACGATTTAGGTGGTTTTAAAGTGGCATGAGCTGCCTAAATTCACACTTTGAAGGCCATCGAAAAACTAAATGATTGGCGTTGGAATGAAGAAAATCCATACAGTGTGTGGCCTATACAAACCGAAAAAGTGTTCGAAAAGTAAAAAGAAATGAATAACCGGGACGACCATTCATACATTCTAAGCCAAAATTAGTTCAAAACAATACTTTATGGTACATTATCGAGACTAGAAGCACTAAAAAGCTTCTAAATTATACGTCTTGATAAAAATAGCCAATAATTTCAACATTCTGTTTTAGCGTCAAAATATCAACATTTTGGCAGCTCATGCCACTTTAAACTAAGCTCGTCAAAACTCAATCAGTTCTGATAACACAGTCTTGACAGTTCCTATTCGATCATAGTCTTTTTTTTAGCGAAACCGGCACAAGTGCACAGGCCTTTCTTTATATATATATCACGGTTTTACAATTGAGTGCCGCAAATCTACTCCTATTCGATCATTGTCTGAGGGTTTATGTTGACCGATTGCAAGGTTATCTCCCTTTGACTGTTTCATGTGCGATGTATCCCGTCTATCAATTTGGTCATATTTACCATTTTGTTGGTGGAAAATAGAAAATTTTATTTATTGTTATACCCCCCCCCCCCCCACACACACACGCACGCACACCCACACCAGTGGAGTTTATTTTCATTTCCTTTTATACATTTTGGGAAGGACATAGTTCATTGCAGGTCGCAGATCAATTTCAGAAGCAAAATGAGACAAGGTTAGGCCTATAGGTGAATGATCCGAATGACAGAAACTGAAAAAAATTGACATTTGCTAGCATGAAAGAGCACGCATTATACCAGTTGTTAAAAATAAATGTTGAAGTCAGTAACGGCAGCGTATATAACTACCCTATTAAACGTATATGTTGAATGCGGATTAAAGTGGCATGAGCTGCAAAAATTCCTTTTGTTTTTAGAAAACCTGATTTTCAAGACAATACGAAGCTTTCAAACTCAGCGCTAAACTTAAAGGTTAACATAGAAATAAAGACAATTCATACATTCTGCGGCCTGTGCGAACTGAGACAGTGTTCGAAAAGTAAACAAAATTTAAATAACCGGGACGAACGTTCATTCATTTTAGGCGTAAGTTCCAAACACCACTATAACGTATATTCTCGAGAATGGTATCGATGAAAAAATTCGAATTCGTACTTCTGTGGAGAAATGGCAAATAATTTAGAAATTTGTTTTACCTGGAAAATACGAACATTTTGGAATCTCGTGTAACTGTAAACATTCAAATAAACAACCATTCCAAAAGAAACAAAAGTGACAATCAAAATGCAGAACCAAGCAACTGAGCACACAATTATGCAACACCGTAAACAAACATGCAACAAAATACGCACACAATAAAGCAACAAAAATATTCTTGTTATAAACAATTCAAGCAAATAACAATTTCAGTGAAATAAACAACAAAGCATGAACAAAACAATACAAATAATCATGGGTACACACATGCAGAGCGAAATAAACAATGCATAAAGAAACACGGGGACAGACGAAACCGCTGGACAGTTCATGCGATGAGCTTGAATGTTGTTTTTATTCCTGAGAAATTCGATGTCTATTGCAAAATTATCAGATTATTCGCAAAGAATTTGACGTTTGACAAATTTGAATGTTCTAATCATTTGTCCAGATAAAGCTGGATCATATGCTTTCTTACAGGATTTAGGACAAGAAGTGGTCACCCCAAGGATATACGACAAGTATAGTGGTAAACCCAAAACTACAAAAGTAGTGGTAAACCCAAGGATACACAAGCAATGGTAAACCCAAGTATATATATGACATCTAGTGGTAAACCCAAAGATATACGTGGTTAACCCAAAGATACATTAATAGTGCTAAACCCAAGGATAAACAAGTAGTGGTGACAAACTCAATGATATACGACAAGTAATGGTAAACCCAAAGATACACAGGTAATGGTAAACCCAAGTATACACAGGTAACGGTAAACCCAAGTATACACAAGTAGTGGTAAACCCAATGATACACAAGTAGTGGTAAACCCAATGATACACAAGTAGTGGTAAACCCAAGGATACACAAGTAGTGGTAAACCCAAGTATACACAAGTAGTGGTAAACCCAATGATACACCAGTAGTGGTAAACCCAATGATACACAAGTAGTGGTAAACCCAAGGATACACAAGTAGTGGTAAACCCAAGTATGTACCGTATGGCCGTTATGTTCCAAAGTTATAGATCGCGCCTTGTAACGTTCCATAAGTTTGTACGTGTGTTGGGGTGATCATCTCAACTCAATAGGAGAGGGTTCAGGGGGCCGTTTGGATTGCCAGAGAAGTTTTCTGATAACTGCTCTGGAAATTAAACAGCCGATGGTTTTCAGAGTTTTTTTCCTGTTTGTTTCTTTGAAAGAAATGATTGAAAACACAACTGTCCATCCAATGCGAGAATAAGCATCAATTGAGCGAAGAGTTAAAGATCGATTGGGATGTTTAGGTAATTTCGACCGTTTGTTTTGTTTGAATGCGGAGATTATCAGAGAAAATGAGGCGATTCTTTAAGTTACCCTTTTCAACGCCGTACCGTACCCTCCAACTCTACTGTACAGTACAATATCGATATACTTTGACCATAGAGTTTGGATATTTCCAACTAATAAGCAAATGGTCCAATTTTCAAGTGAAAATGTTTATTGTCGGCCCTTCTGCACTCGTTGTTCTGATTCTCGTCAATCGACCCCCTACCCGACCGCTTCGCCCCCTTTACAAACACTGTGACCTGTAAAGATAATCCGATAGAATTGAGATCGATAGAAGGAAACTTTTCTGTAATCTATATAAAGGAGTTCGACCCTCTGAATGGTGTCACGAGAACACATAGACTGGGACGACACATTGATCTAACATACCCTGTCGGAAATTCAAAAGATTGCTTGATATGGAAATGTGTTACGTCGATAAAGACAACTTATTCCCGGAAATTATAATCAATAGTAATGAAAAAAGATTTGCTTTTCTGAGAAATACAGAATGAACCACTTATGCATATCATAAACTGTTTCGGGTCAGTTGTTCTTCTAATGATTTCATGACTGGAGATGTACGTAGTTACCCTTCGAACATCCACGGATGCCCAGGGTTAAATTCTCGATAAGCTCACCTTTTAAAGCAAGCGTGAGCGTAAGTTTTAATCCGACGTTGCCCTTCGAATTAAGGACGACGGAAGACGATACAATTACTGATTAAAAACAATCTCACACTTAACTATTATACATAATAAGGTGTTGAGATAATCACTGGTATCTCTCTCTCTCCTGATTGACCATTTATAAATAATTTACGAGTTTAATATGATTTTGTTTACTTCTGGGTTTAGCCTGACACGAGTTTCTAATAAAGGCTCGGTTTCGTCTATTGTTTTTTCTGCCTTAATTATACAATATCAGAAGTAAATGAATGAAAATGTAGAAATAAACTAAAAAACGTCGGCTTTTCACAGTTTATAAATATAAGTAACACGTTCACAAACCACTACAGTAGGCCCCAAGCGTTCGCCTATGTAGCACTAGTTCAATTTACCGAACTTATGGTGATATTACATATACCAACGTTCAGTCTACAAATTCTGAAATGCTGGTCGGTAAAGTCCGACGCACTTTTGTCGGAAATTACAAGCCATGAAATAATTTTGTAACTGCTCTGTATGGAGAATTCCTACCCCAGACTTCTTTAGAACCCATAGAAGATTATTCTTGTCCTCTTTTATTTATTTTTATTTATTTTATTTATTTGGCATGCACCGTTTTACCCAGTTCGAACGTCACGCAAAATGGCGGCAAAGTCTCCAAGAAATGACAGTTTGTTGTTGTTTAAGACCAGGTGTACGCCCTTTGGAATAGCTACATGTAATAAAAGCGGACAAGAATAATTTTTTTATGAGTTTGAAGCAGGAATCGTCCATATCGAGGAGTTACAATAATATTTTCATGACTTGTAATTTAAGCATCATTTTCACCTTGTATTTCAAATTCGTATACTGAACGTTGGTATATGTAATATCACCATAAGTTCGGCAAATTGAACTAATGTAGCACCTGTGTTAACATGCACTGAAACCGTAAATATAACAAAAGTACCACGGAATTCCAACTATATAGTAGTCGACATACATTTTCTCATCCAAAATTCATTCGCTCGATGTGCAATGAGTCCCTTTGTAGGGAAAAGTGCACGTTTCTCCTTGAACTAGGGTATATATTGGAAGAAAAACAAAAGGCAAAGTCAATCTTGTGAGGCCCATCTCGATATTCCAAAGAATGGGCCACTTTCATAGAATGGGCCACTTTCATAGTTTATTGGCACTGGGATAGCAATATCAATAATAATGTCTGTAAACATCTATTTTACACACGCATGTTTGATGCACACTACAGTTTACATGTATGTACCTTCACACTACAGTTTACATGTATGTACCTTCACACTACAGTTTACATGTATGTACCTTCACACTACAGTTTACATGTTTGTTACACACTACAGTTTACATGTACCTTCACACTACAGTTTACATGTACCTTCACACTACAGTTTACATGTACCTTCACACTACAGTTTACATGTTTGTTACACACTACAGTTTACATGTTTGTTACACACTACAGTTTACATGTTTGTTACACACTACAGTTTACACGTTTGTTACACACTACCGTTGACATGTTTTGTTACACACTACAGTTTACATGTTTGTTACACACTACAGTTTACATGTTTGTTACACACTACAGTTTACATGTAAATCCTTGCTACACACTACAGTTTACATGTTTGTTACACACTACAGTTTACATGTTTGTTACACACTACAGTTTACATGTTTGTTACACACTACAGTTTACATGTAAATCCTTGCTACACACTACAGTTTACATGTTTGTTACACACTACAGTTTACATGTTTGTTACACACTACAGTTTACATGTTTGTTACACACTACAGTTTACATGTTTGTTACACACTACAGTTTACATGTTTGTTACACACTACAGTTTACATGTACCTTCACACTACAGTTTACATGTTTGTTACACACTGCAGTTTACATGTTTGTTACACACTACAGTTTACATGTACCTTCACACTACAGTTTACATGTTTGTTACACAATACAGTTTACATGTTTGTTACACACTACAGTTTACATGTTTGTTACACACTACAGTTTACATGTTTGTTACACACTACAGTTTACATGTACCTTCACACTACAGTTTACATGTTTGTTACACACTACAGTTTACATGTTTGTTACACACTACAGTTTACATGTACCTTCACACTACAGTTTACATGTTTGTTACACACTGCAGTTTACATGTTTGTTACACACTACAGTTTACATGTACCTTCACACTACAGTTAACATGTATGTTACACACTATAGTTTACATGTTTTGTTGCACACTACAGTTTACATGTTTGCTTCGCACTGCAGTTTACATGTTTGTTACACACTACAGTTTACATGTTTGTTACACACTACAGTTTACATGTTTGTTACACACTACAGTTTACATGTACCTTCACACTACAGTTTACATGTTTGTTACACACTGCAGTTTACATGTTTGTTACACACTACAGTTTACATGTACCTTCACACTACAGTTTACATGTTTGTTACACAATACAGTTTACATGTTTGTTACACACTACAGTTTACATGTTTGTTACACACTACAGTTTACATGTTTGTTACACACTACAGTTTACATGTACCTTCACACTACAGTTTACATGTTTGTTACACACTACAGTTTACATGTTTGTTACACACTACAGTTTACATGTACCTTCACACTACAGTTTACATGTTTGTTACACACTGCAGTTTACATGTTTGTTACACACTACAGTTTACATGTACCTTCACACTACAGTTAACATGTATGTTACACACTATAGTTTACATGTTTTGTTACACACTACAGTTTACATGTTTGCTTCGCACTGCAGTTTACATGTTTGTTACACACTACAGTTTACATGTACCTTCACACTACAGTTTACATGTTTGTTACACACTGCAGTTTACATGTTTTGTTACACACTACAGTTTACATGTTTGCTTCGCACTGCAGTTTACATGTTTGTTACACACTACAGTTTACATGTACCTTCACACTACAGTTTACATGTTTGTTACTCACTACAGTTGACATGTTTGTTACACACTACAGTTTACATGTTTGTTACACAATACAGTTTACATGTTTGTTACACACTACAGTTTACATGTTTGTTACACACTACAGTTTACATGTACCTTCACACTACAGTTTACATGTTTGTTACACACTACAGTTTACATGTTTGTTACACACTACAGTTTACATGTACCTTCACACTACAGTTTACATGTTTGTTACACACTGCAGTTTACATGTTTTGTTACACACTACAGTTTACATGTTTGCTTCGCACTGCAGTTTACATGTTTGTTACACACTACAGTTTACATGTACCTTCACACTACAGTTTACATGTTTGTTACTCACTACAGTTGACATGTTTGTTACACACTACAGTTTACATGTTTGTTACACACTACAGTTTACATGTTTGTTACAAATTGTTGAATTGTGTCCGTTATTAACACACGTCTTAGGCTCGCACGGACTATAGGCTTTACCAATATTTTTATATTTCGGCGTCAATGTTTTTGTTTTTCAAGGTAGTCCAGACATTTTTGTGGACAATCGGAATTGATGATAAAAAACTGGCAGCTCATGTCATTCTAATACAGTAGATCTAGAGTGTTTTAACCGTTAGAGAGAAAACAATTCTGACTTTTCTGGGGATAAAGTATATTTTGAACTTGCATCTAAGTTTTAAAATTATCGAATTGTGCGGTTGATATTTTGCAACGGGACATATGTTTGACTGAAGTCATGGATTTCACTTCGTCATCTGGCTGTATTTTGAGTAACGAGTCATGTTTTATTTTATCCGTCTGAAGTTCCTGACAATCCTATAGCGAAGATGACAAACTTTTCGCGTTTATTTAATGTGCCAAAGAGGATTAATCTGTATGTCCAATACATGACGGAGTGGTCTTTTGATCAACTAATCTTACTTCAAGAAATGTCAAAATACACCACAGTATAATAAGTCGACTGGCACGGACAAGACAAGCGGCTTTCTTCGGAGAATTCCATTTGACAAGTACTTAAAGTGGCAGGACCTTTCAAATAGACAGAATTTTCGTTGAAACAGAATTAGCAAGGTGTTTGTGATAATATCAATAAGTGCAAAAAAGAGCTTTCTGCTGGTAACAATCTTAAAGATGTGCGTTAAAGTAGTTTTTATGAAAACAAAAACTCATCAACATATATCCCAGCTATTGAATTTTGTCCATTATTAGCACACCTCTTCTGTTCATACGGGTGGCTAGTCTGCAATACGTTGAGTGGATTGAAGTTATTCTGATACGCCCGTACGGGTTTCTTCAGTATCCAACTAACTTCAGTCCACTCAACATATTGCGGACTAACGGGTGGGTGGCTTTACCAATATTTTTTAACATCAATCCTTTTGTTTTTCAAGGTACATGTACTTCAAACGCCCGATCGGAATCTATACAAATGTTTGTAAAAACTCGGATATTGGATATAAAAACGGGATATTTAAGAATTTTCTTTTCTACTATAGAATCCCATCTTTATATATCTTCTTTGTATATATCAACTTTTGTTCTTTAGCATTTTAAGGGGGAACGATGGTGCTAAGCTGATATAATTCGGAATTTTGATTGTCAAGAGAAAGAGACTGTCCCAGGTGAATTGTAAAGCTAAAGGTCTGACATAGAAATTAAACAAAATATATCATTAACTTTTCTATAAGAGTTCCTTTTTTTACATAACTGTTTTAATAAAGGAGGACAAATGATCAAATATAACAGTCCATACAGTCTAAAAGAATAGCAGGTATGGAATTCAACCGCGCATGGCTGTTTTCTGAAACATGTTCATCAGCCTCCAAGATATGTAACCAATGTACAAATGTATAACAAATGACCTTCGTTCCGAGCTTATCTAAACTATATTGTCTGGGCAGATGAAAGATGAGGATTTCCAATGACAGGTCGCATAAACTGAACATTCATCTTAAAACACCCATTTAGTTAAGAAGGTCATTGGATGACCTTCCAATATAGCGTAGGAATATCCATGGGAGCCTTCTATATATTTAGTATTTCGGATCAGCCAAAGAATTTATACACTGTAACAAAAATAATAAATAATAAAATCAGATGGACCTTCACCTATAAACTAATGAAATGGATACAATACTACATCGATAATCTGACAGTTTTATATGGATTAGTTGGATTACTGTAAAACGAATGGTTGATGGTGTCAATTCTAGATTGAAGGTTACCGCTCAGACTTTCCCATCTATACTTATCATTTATCCCATGTCATTACCTTGTCCGTCTTCTAACGAAAAAACTAAACCTGGCATCTAAATCAGCTCATAGTTTTAGAAGTGAAGCGAGTCTGCCAACACTACAAAGACTGAAAAAAGAAGATCAAATAAATTCTGCTATAAGAAAGACAAATACTTCACTTGATTTCATTCAAACCTATACTACATTATTATGTTTACTTGAAAATACAGTTTAACAGTAGATATTACATCGGATATCAGTACCTGTCTGGTAACCTTATTGGCACATGCTGAATTCAGCACCGGGAGCTGGGCTAATAACATTACCAAAGAGATAATTGATGTTCACTGTAGTATCCACCAGCTAACTATCTTCGTTTTAGTGCTGGCGAAAGGTGCTATATTCAGGCACAACTTCTTGGTTTGTTAATCCATACGCAAGAGTCTTCTTTCCTTCATTATTATGTTCAACTTCTAAATGCCACTTAAATATATCTTCTTTTTAGTGCTGGGGAAAGGCGCCATACTCTGGGACGCGCAGCTAACTATCTTCTTTTTAGTGCTGGGGAAAGGCGCCATACTCTAGGACGCGCAACTAACTGTCTTCTTTTTAGTGCTGGGGAAAGGCGCCATACTCTGGGACGCGCAGCTAACTATCTTCTTTCTAGTGCTGGGGAAAGGCGCCATACCCTGGGACGCGCAACTAACTATCTTCTTTTTAGTGCTGGGGAAAGGCGCCATACTCTGGGACGCGCAGCTAACTATCGCACCTAACTATCGGGAATTACTCAAAATGGGTAAAGGAATTTCTGTCCTTGAATCCAAAAGTACCGATAACAAGAATGTTGATGAATTTGTACATTTCATGATTTAATCTAGCAGTATGAAATTACCCTTTATTTGTGTTGTGATTTTTGCTCTCAATAGTCAGCTACTGCAGAAGAGTTTCTAGTTGAATTGTTGATATTATTTTCATATGTCTAGGCCTTCCACAGAGTAAGGCCATAAATAGACACCATTCTGTACAACATAGTACGAGTTGTCACACGTGTTTTGGCTGTAGTAAAACCGCTTCATAGAATTCAATGATAAGAAAATAACAGAAATCAATTATCAAAGAGTTGTTTTTGCATTCAGTGTCCATCCATCTGCACCTTTAACGGGAAATGACATTTAGCTGACCGGAAAGTCATGTGGACAAGAACAGATTTAAGACACACTTCCTACAGTATGTCCTGTGTACGACAGGAAATTAGTCGTTCTTAAAATTAGATGGACAGTGTCATTGTGTGATTAAAAGTTTGTTCTTTTAAAAATGATTTACGCCGTATTTAACTCTATTTAACTTATATGGCGGCTTTGCCATGTTTAGTGGACTTGGAAACCGGCCTATTTGCCCGGCGGAAACCTCCAGTCTTCGGCGAGTACCTAGCAATTCTTCCACATACGGCGATCGAGTGGAAAATCCACTCAGAAATTTGTACATTTACTATTTGGTCAGTTGGATTTGATCTCGCTGCGCATTGACGGAAGGCTTGTTCTTTTAAAGGCACACTTGCCGCGAAAATCAGGAATATTGTTTACATTAAAAAAGAAAGACCGTTTTCTGTATTTTTTCCAGACAATATAAGTTAGGAACTTTCTATTTTTACCAAAATTTAAAAGTTTGGACGTCACTTTGTATTTTTAATTTGAATTTGAAAATTTGAATTGTTAGGTACCCGGAACGTAAACAAACCAAACTGCTCGCAGGGGCGATTTTATGTTTCAGTCGAGTGAGTGAACTAACGGCACAGTGTAATTTTACGTAGGCCTATTTATCTGAGAAATACAGACTGACGATCGGTTAACAGCGACTTGAAAAGCCTGCTGATAATTGTTTGAATGTAAACCACAGATAAAAAGGCCTGAAATGAGGGTAATCCAACACGAAAGTTGACCGACACTGATCGTTGTTGTTGTAATCAGGCTTCGATTCTTCGTTTGTTTTTCACCCCATTTCTACATTCTAAAGCTAACCAGACATGTTTTATGTGTCCTATGTTTAAGTTTAGTGGTATTAGTCGTAGTAAGCTCACGTTTTTTTATTTAGAGACACGTTATCGTGACAACAGTTCTAGACTGATAAGGTTGCAAGTAGACTTCTATTTTAGAATAGATCACCGTGAAATGAGGCATTCTCAAATAAGGGTATGGATTTGTAACAAAATGAAATGCTTTGGGCATGAAATGCTTATGACCGAAATTTTTGCCCGCCCGGCAGCATGAAGTAGGCCTCTTATGCAATTCTTGATGGGGTTTAAAAGGAATATTTTGGATATTTATATATTTTTTCTTGTCGCTCTCTGTTTAAAACGTTGACATAAGAGAACCATACCTTGCATATAGGTCTATGTAATCAAAGCATTAAAACAAACTAAGGATGGTAATGAGAAAATTTACATGTTATAGGCCTCACTAATTATCCCGGAATAAATTATTCAAACAGGCCTACCTTCATTATTTCCGAGGTAAAGATATTTAATTTCCCGATTGTATCAAAGTCTTCCACACATAGCGGTATGATGAGCGGGGAACCGGATACATTCCGGATATGGACATAAAATAAGTTTACCGGTTATTTCTTGGAAAATAATCTAAATTCTGTATCATATATATGATGCAAATCTATATATGGTGCCGCACAATCAATCAGTTTAGGTTTACAAGAGATCTTATCCTGGTCATAGACTTTCACTTAACATCGCTAAAACAAACTACATTGCTACAAATCATTCTAAAAGTCATATAATTACTTCATAAGCTTATGCTAAAAACATTTTATTTGCCGAAAGAATTAAAAACCTTGGTGTAAATTTGCAGTTTCAGCTTCCCTGAGGTTTATTATTAAGCTGTTCAAGGCGCTATACTGGGGGCTGTTTCTCAACACCGACGTAACATTGCGCCTGATCGTAACGTAATGCTGAAGGTATATGTTGCCATGACAGGTAGGCCTTGCATTAGACTCACGTCGGGCGTAAGTGTGTTGAGAAACAGCAAAAGCTGTTCTTCTTCCCAATATTCGACTCCCAGAACCCTGTAAGGTAGACACATCGTAGGCCTGTTTCCCAAATAATCTACGCCCGACCTATAATTCCAATACCAGGCCAAACTGGCAACACATACCTTCAACATTACGTTATGACACAAAGCGCAAAGTTCTGTCGCTCGAAAAAGGCCTGAGAAACAACCCTGGAGGCTCAATTTTCGAAATGTGTACAAAATTATGTTGGGTCCACCTCTTGCCATCCAATGGACCAAATGATAGTGGTTTAGTTGGCCAAATCTGGTCCGACAAATCTTTCATCATGGTAGCGTAGGACTAGCGGATAATTCCAGTGCCCGGCATGGAACATTTTGACAAAGGTTTTTTTTTTCAAAATTGTGTGATCTGGTTAAAATAACATTCTTGATATCTTAATGGAGTGTTTATCTTGTTTGTGTAACGTATCAGTCAGACTTGACCTTTATGTCCAGCTCAATTAGGAAATGCATTAGAATGCCGCTTTTTGTGCTAAGCTAGCTTTTCTGTCCAAGAGAAGCCAATTATATAATGACGTAGGTAGATGATTGACAGGAAAAAGCCTTTTCCAAGAAAAACTGTTACCAGTACTTAACAATTGTTTCTGATGGAATCGTTTCGTCAAAAGAAAATGTCTCCAATCATAGAACACAGCACGTCTCCATTTGCAGCTATATCTTTGGGAAAACCTGACAGACTGCAGGTATTTATGAGCTTAAAATACGATTACCACATATTAAACGCGAGAGACATATAAAACTGACGTCAGTCACTGGGAATGTCAACTGCTATTTCTTTCTTGTTTTTATTTTCTATTAGTTGGTTTGTTTTGCTTTACATGATTACCTTCACTAAAATGTTGAAATCTTAATAAACCCAGGAAAAAAGTTTTATGCGTTATAGAGGATGATTTGCCCTTCGTCAAGGAGAGACCTAATGATTCAAAAGTAAATGATTCAATCAGATCAAATAATGATCCGATAACAGAATAACAAAAAACAAACAGCGACAACAACGTCAACAAAGACTATGAGTTTCTCAGATTTCACAACTCATTAAAACAAATAAATAGGTTCATTTTAATCTATCGTCAAGAACTAAGAATATAGTTATCTGTGAGCGACTTGTTTATTATTCGATTATCCACTACCGTTGTTGGTTGTCAATGACCAACAGATTACTTCGTGGTGTGTGCTTTAATTTAACGATAGCCTAACTTCTCCGTGTATTATTTAAATCGTCCTTTTCTTACTCATATTCGTTTGCAAATTTAAACTTGGTTTCTCGTTATTGAGGCAAACGCGTCAGATCTATATAGGGCTTGGACATTGAAGACTTTAATATATTTACGTATATCTGTCAGACTTCTTTTCTCAAAAAGGTAACGGTTTTAATGAACTTCAAGTATTCGTTTAGTTTCGGTTATTAGCTATAGTTCTTGTTATTTCAGGACTATATTTTCTTGAAATATGGCAGAATTCTTCTGCCGATTTTAGGTGACGTCCGAAACCGAAATCGAACGTACCCGTGGCCAAGAGTATGGTACCAGTCGCTACCGCTAAATGCCAGCTGTCCTATTCATTTAACCAACCGACCTCTTGAAAAAAAATGACCAATTCATCTACCGATTTGGGTGACGCTCGTAAAGGGAATCGAACTCGGGTCTCAGAGTATGGCATCTAAAAGAGGAGGCTGGCTGGCTTAATGGATAAGACAGACGGCATTTAGTGCTGACGATATAGGTGCTTTACTCTGGGATCCGTGGTTGGATTCCCAAAATAGGTAGAAGAATTTCTTTCATTTTAAAGAAAGTCTAATCCCAAAAAGTAAGTGATTAGAAACAACCAAACTTTGTACGTGATTCTACAAACATTACAATCACTTCACATAAAGTTGAAGATGGTCTTTCGCAATTAATTACAAATATACAATTAGCTTGAGAATCGGAATCCTCTGTAAAAGTTGTGGTAACTATTTCTGTACATTTGGTCTTTGTTTACAAGAACTGTAATCTTGGTGTAGAAGTGGCAACAATTGACTATGGAATCTCAGGTCGTCTTTGCTGTTACAGATTTACTATCATTCACGATAATCGGATCAGTGATTCATCACACGAAGACGAACTGGTCGATAAAACAGACACTACTTGGTATTCATCAAGTACATCATTAAATGTGTCAGAAGAACACAGACTGAGAAAATCCATTAACCTCAATTTTACTTATCGGAATTGTAAAAGACAGCATTAAGTGGATACGTGAAATGTAGATTAAAACATCTGATTAGCGCAAACAACATAAATATAGAACAAATAGAGTAAGTAGAAATCCATAATTGATTTATATCCAAGGTAAAACAGAATAGAAGCCATGGTGTCTTCAAAGTTATTCATTAAAGTTTCTATTTAACAGAATAACTGGAAAATAGAATCCCGGAAATCATAAATCTGAACTGTTGTAATCTATGAGTTCTCACACATCATATTGTACCATTTTCGAAGTCTGAATCTTCAAAATTTATTTTCAGTGTAAAATACTTGGAAAGACATTCCAGACGGCTTTGAGGGTAAATTTCATTTATATTTGAAGAAGCCAGTTAATCACTGGTGTCCCTTAGAGCATAAACTCTAAGTTAGTCCATAAAGTATCATTCAGGTTTCTCATCATTCGCTAAATACATTGATGACGTCAATAGTCATCGGATTTGAAATTCTCTACTTACGTGGTAGATTATTTAGCCTTGGGTCAGGCTGACTTTGTCCAGAAACTAGTTTCTCTTTTCACATTCTACAAAATTATGAGGACTCGCAGTAGTTATTGCCCAAGAACCGCAGGCATCGGTTTGCCTAGAGCAGTTATTGCATGTGTTAAATTGAAGATTCTTCGTTAGTATAGATTGCTTGTTTCCTGCATGGCACGTCCATAAACTAGTATTTATCGAGTATTGTAAATTTACTTTTCCACGAGAGAAAAAAATTCAACCGAATGTTGCCGTAAGGTCAAATTCATCTTAATAAAATTAGATACACTTCATTTGCAGCCAATATAAGATATTTTTTCATGTATTTATTTTCATAGAGGGTAAGGAGATGTCATTTATGTAGAAATATATAATGCCGTATTTTTGGCATACACTTTCACTGTGGGTTGGTGGCTCAGTCAGCTAGAGTGATAGTACCTTAGTCCGACACAGGCCTTCCATCTTTGCGGCGCGGGTTTGAATCCCACTCAACACCACTCGACAGCCGTATGTGAAAGAGCTGCTAGGTACTCGCCGAGGATCGGGGGTTTCCTCCGGGCAATGAGCCCCTCCCACACTAAACCTGGCAACGCCGCCATATACATGTAAGTGAAATAATCTTGAGTGCGGCATAAAACAGCAACCAATGTGGGCTAAGCTTCGTCAAAAATTTATGGGAAGGTGTGGGTTATATATGGTCAATAGAAATGGGACAGAATGATTTTGTTTAGTTTTACCGTTTGCTTGGAGTTTTGACAAAGACTCTTCCAATGATATGCAGTTTCCGATTTTATAGGAGAGAAAATTTGAATTGTTTTCATTGCTGAATTCAAATCAAGATTCGTGTTTATCATTATCATGAAATACGCTCTAGACAGTTGCGGGGCGCATTGGAATAAACGTGAATTTACTCAAACCGTTGATCGGGGCCTACAAGGTCCAGTAGGTAGAGCGTTCTGACTGGGTTTTCACTCGAACGACCTATGTGGGATGGTTGCCAGTTACCACCGGAAGGTCGTGGGTTTCCTCCGGACATAGAATTCGGTTTCCTCCAACAATAATACTGGCAACGTCGCCATATAAGTGAAATAACCTTGAGCGCGGCGTAAAATATCAAACAACCAATCAAACCGTTGATTACGTGTATCTACGTCTCTACAGAGAGTTCTGGAGAGATATGTGACAATCCTAGCAGAGGTAGATATAATTGTGGATCTCTTTTATAAAGTATGTAAAAATAAATGTTGTTCTGACGTTGGTGCATCAGTATATTCTTTAACATTTTTCTTGAAAATGAAAAGATTCGAGAACGCTGTGCAAGTACTTGATATCAGCAACTGTGTTTAGAACAGAGCGTCACGGGATGTGAATACGGGAATGCAAAAGTGTCAGGTGTATTGGATGTTTTCATTGATTTGGCTGCATGCGGCGAAGTTCTAATAAAATCTTCTTTGATTGCACGACCCTTCAAACATCTGGACGTATAAATAATGTATGGTACAACCGAATAGGCCGATTCCAATATCCCCGCCTAATACATCTACTCAGTTATATGGTGAGGTTCAAGCTGGGCTAATTTACAGCTATTGTCTTGGCGTGCAAACATCCGGCGAAGCTAGGTTGCTGTATTTTGTGACGTATGACTTTTTATACGGAAAGGTCAAACGGAAACAACTGACAACGAAATCAGATGGGTAATTATATTAAATATTTACTGTTCCTTGAGGAAAACGTGCGCAAGAAACGCTCGAAAAACGAAAACATGTTTATTTACATTTTTGGGGGCTAAAAAAATGAAGCACTGTTGTAGTCATGGTAAAGTATACTAAATATCCAATCGTATTCTTGCGAGATCTCCTTTAGACGTGGCTAGGATAGACCTGGTACGCCTTTACCGGACATAGCGCAGGGATTTTAGCCTGCCATAACATTTTTAAAAGCTATGAAAATATAACAACCCTGGCATCAGACTTTATGTGAATATATACTTTGAATTAAAGAAAACGTTGTACTAGTAAAGAAAACGTAGAGTCCATTTCACGAAATAGTCCCATTTTGACGAAAGCAAGCAAGACGGCGACATTCCTGTCGAACCGACTCACCTTGAACTGGCTCCACAGGGCGTTTCCAATAGTTTCTAGAGTTTGAAATGTTCAATGTAACTAAATTACTATACCTCTAGCCGAGTGTAAAAGAGCAATAGAAAAGCGGGTATATGAAAGCTGTGGACCTTAAAGGTTAAATCTGGACTTAAAGGGTACGTAACTTCGAGTGCTAAATATCTTGTCATCAATGACCTTGATAAACTTTCTTCACCAAGTGAAGGGAGAAACGTTTGATGATAATAAACAAGAACGGTGAATACATGAAATCTGACAGACGCAAGAGACGGTTAAAGTGAATATCTGGGCATTTCATGAACCCAAATTCTATATTACCAATCATTCCTTCATAAGCTGAATAAAATCCAAGGAATTATAAATCAATCACCCAAAGGTTTGCTTGATTGATGTTTTACGCCGCATTAAAGTCCTACAGAGGAGGCATTAAACCGGGATGACTTGCTAACATTATGACCTCTTTTATTTGAAGCAGGATTGCTAGGAGAATACAATTTGTTGAGAGACAAAATAATAATAAAAAGAACGAGCAGAAAAAGACGAGCAGATTAAATGTACAAATTTTGATTTAGATTTTAAAAAGTGTAAGTTCCGATAAAATAATCCGAAATCAGTACTCCGATTGAGAACATAAAGTTCACTGGTATATATATTTTCTGTTTCTACAAAATTGTTTTTGTTTGATAAACTAATATCTCCCATTTTATTGTATGGTAGCGAAATCTGGGGTATGGATAATACAGCTATTTTGGAGAAAATTCATATGCGATTTTGTAAAAGAATACTTGGTGTCAGGAAGCAAACTAGTAATGTTGCCGTATTAGGTGAACTGGGACGATACCCATTTAGTGTGCTATGTGCCGTCCGCGTCGTTAACTATTGGTTTAAACTTGTAACTGAAAAGCCACTAGTTAATATTGGTCGCACAAGGGCAAACAAGGTTTATCTTTTCGATAAGCTGGGATTTTCGGAAATTTGGAATACTGAAAATATCAATAAGGTAAATTCTGAAGTCAGTCATCCAACGCATTTATGATAAATATGATGAGTAGTCCGAAATATCTGCGATGATGATGTAAGACATTTTCTGACAGATAGGCCATCATGATGGCCTATCTGTCAAAAAATGTCTTACATCATCAGCGCAGATATTTCGGACTATATGATGAGGAGTGGACTGGTCATTATCTGATATTCAGCTGTAACTCTATGTTAAATGTTCAGCCTTCCAGTGTGATCTGGAGAGGGCTAGGAGCCTTTGTGAGGCTCAAGGCTTTTGATCAAATAAACTTGAAAACTTGAAAAACGTGGTATATATCAGTATACATCCGGTGATTACGAAATATAAATATCCACAGAAGGAAATCCTGGAATCACACTGGTAAATCCACAGAATAAAACTGGTAAACTCTGTTCAGGTTGTACTCACAGATCAACATTTTTTTTTGTATCACTGACAAGTTAGCTGGTCGAATATCAAATCATCCATATAATTTTTCAGAGCATCAGTGCAGATGGAAACTGATTGACGAAATACCAAAACCGTCTTTAAATAAATTCTCAGAAATCCAGAACACTCCGGCTAAAATACATTAGAATAAATTTGCATATCTATAGAGATTTAACATATTCAGGATTCAGATCTGTAGACCTCTGCATGAAACACAAACGATCAAATAAGCGAATAGAGATGAAATGAGGCAAGAATAAACTTGCTATACGTAATAAATTTATTGAAAAAAATTCGTAAGATATGGATGTTGAAATGAAAAGTTTATTGAACCTGTACGAACCAAAGTGCCAATACGTATACTCATTTAGTGTGTGTGAAAACGTAAAACACGTACGTGTATCACCAGCTATGAATATCTCATGTAAAGAAAACTGAAAGCTTATTACAATGTGCTAACTCCCGGTGATTTGAACGGAGCTAAGAGTCGTATTTAGCAGCGATTCCACTCGATTTTTATGGACATCCGTGCCAGTAGCCATGACTGTCACCTTCAACGGCAACGTCATTCATTACCATTTGTTACTTTAGCCGTGGGTCAGACTGACTTTGTCCAGAAACTAGTTTCTGTTTTCACAATTGGCAAATTAAAGGGAAAGTAGTTATTGTGTGTAGATTAGTTTTTCACATTGAATTGTTAACGGTTATTTCCGTACGAGTGGTAGTCCTGCGGCATAATCGTGAGCTTATTTCACCTCTCTGGGTTAACATCGTGTCTTTGATTTCCTTTAAGAGTTTCTACTTTGATTACATGTATATCATCATTCAAAATAATTTACAAAATTCTTAAAAATCTAATTTGATAAAGCTTATATAAAATCATTAAGCATTAATTACTTAAAACAGGCACATGGCTTGATCTAAACACAGCTTAATAAAAATTAAGTGCTTTTTTAATTTTTCTTATCATAATCAGTCTATCCAGTGGGCCAAACACCCAAATCGATCGTAAACAACTTCATTTTATTAAATTAAATTTTGAAACAATCTAATTAAAGTATGGAAAACACGGGTGTAATTTGGTTTACCTAGGCTTGCAGTGAATCACAATGTTATTAAAAGTTAGGCTTCGTCAGAGCGTCACAGAATGAAAGCAATTTTGTCACCGTCGCTGCATTGCGCATATGCTGATCGTTTTTCGTTCTATCTTGACGTTTAAATCTGACGTAAAAGTAAACAAAATTTAAATAACCGGGACGACCATTCATTCATTCTAAGCCAAAGTCAGTTCAAAACAATACTTTGTCGTATATTTTCGAGACTAGAAGCACTAAAAAGCATTTGAATTATACGTGTTGAGAAAAATAGCCAATAATTTCAACATTCTGTATAAACGTCAAAATATCAACATTTTGGCAGCTCATGCCACTTTAACCAACCTAAAAACTCGTCGGGGCATCTTAGAAATACGTAACTCGTAATCTTCCGAATTTTTTTGCCATGACCAATGAACTAGGCCGAATATGAAATATTCGTGAAGTATTAAATACTAGATTTTTGGACCTATATTTTTCCACAGTTAGATCGATATTATTTTACCCTAGTGATTCGGGCTAAGGCGTTAAGACACATTAGCAGCCATATAATACCAGTCGCCGTAAGACCGATAATCCAGGCTACTACCTAACGTATATATTATAATAAAAAGAGAACACGGAGGGTGAGCTGACATCGATAGAGCAATACGATTTAGATAAAGGTTAATTATACAGAATCATTATCAACTATTATACAGGCTACTGAAAAATACGGAGTCAATGTTTATGTAATATATCACTTAGACTGGTAAGAAGACAATTGAGTTTTCTTTATATTTTTTTATCTTTACCTTCAGTTTGAGAAAGGGGAGAAATAGCGCAAATAGTACAACATAAAGTTAGACAAACCGTGGGCAAATGATCGTCAAGGTTAAACTCGCCAGTCTGCCTTTTTATAATCAGTATTGACGACATCCTTACATTAGCCGAATGAAACCCCACCAATACACACTAAAATTCCCCAAAGGCTATTAGGCATTAAATGAAGCGGATATACCGTAGCTTCAAGTTAGAACAAAAGTTAGTTGTTTGAGCTATTTATCTCGAATCTCAAAGTTAGCCAGTTTACTGATTCAAATAGTAGGCCTTAATGAATTCGATCGAGAATAATTCAAGACACGATTTTTATTCAATTGAGTTATCTTGATTTTTTATGCTAACAGGTGCTGCATTCTTGCCTTGTAATGCGCAAAATATCAAAGCTGAACTTGAGAACGACAACCATTCCCATAACCATCTCTGACTTGTACGTTAACTGTGACTGTCATACCGCTCTCAGCCATATAATGTTTTGATATTCAAGTTTATATTTGTACGAACTAACGGAGAAGGCTTAGATGGTTGTTAATGTTTCATTTAACTATAGTCAAAAATTAGTTTTTAAGCAAAAAAGTATATTTTCATGCAGTGTGACAAAGGTTCGATTTTCGAGTAGCATACTGAATTGGAGTTATTTATGTTTCCCGATGGCAATTGTCATACAAAACGCTTATCCGCCAACATTGCAATACATCGAGGGCAAACCGAGAGGCCAAAATCCACTGATCGTGGAAAATTAATACGGCAGACAACATTTTACCCAAACTGTAGGATTTTATTCCGATCACGAAGACCCATACCAATGTATATTTGTTTCTGACCCCTCCTAATGACATTGGCCTTTCGTATTAAAATGTATCTTGGCCTACTACCGTTAACCTAACAAAATAAATACTACGTAAGGAAATTAGGTGTTAAAAACACTCACAGCACGTATCTTTAGAGCTGAAAGTAAAACTACCAGAACACTATATACAAAATCCCCAATCTGCCAAGATGTACAAATGAAAAGACAATCGAATGTTTTGAATGACGGTGTTTTATCACAATATAGCCAAACATGTAGACGTATAGTGTGCGTATGAACGTATTATATATGTTTATTAAACCCAGTGTATGTATAGTAAGTTTGTGTGAACTCTTTCGGTTAGAAACGCCAAGGAACAAGTCTGCATTTAATGAACCTTCAATAGAATCTTAACGCTCGACGACCATGGACGGTTTTCAAAAGAAGGTGACACCTGTGCACAGGCTGAAAGTATTTTCTATTAAAGCACAGCTTTACTCTACTTATGCCAAGATCTAGCTAATACTAATTGCTATAGGAACAGAAGAGTTGGTCTTTCACTACGAGATAAAACAGAAAAGTACAGCTTAAAGTACATCCGTTTTCTTGACTAATTGGATATTCTGAGGTCAAGACATTGGATTTAGCGGAGATCTTGAGACGACACACCTCCTGTGCCAACCTTATTGCCACAGAATTACAAACCACGAGTCTGTTTTACATTTCACTAAGGTCATAAATGCCAAATTTGGAGCTTGATTGCGAAAATGGCCATCGAAAGTGGACAGACAAAGTGGATCGAACATTATTCTAAGACCATGCTATTATAGGATGGAGGCAACATTTCTTCTTGTATAAAATGAGTAAACATTTAGGCATTGGACTTTTCTCATCGTTCTTCTCTCTGTAGTTACTTACATGACTAAAATTTCCATGACATCTTGCAAATTGTAATTTAAGGCTGGACTGATTACCCATCATACGAATGTTAACAGTCACTTAGAAAGATAAGTACAAGAATGTTAATAGTCAGTTGTATTACGGTGTATCCAGCGCCGTCCGTCCGATGGTTGATGACACACCATCTACCCATTATGTTTAGGACATCCTTCGTTGCATAATACGGCATGCATATTCGATGATGTAATATTCTATTTTAGTCTATATCTTGGTTCCGATCTTAACACTAGTTTCACAGTATATAGTCACTTATGACGTGTTCGAACTGATCTTGACAATTTTTTTCAGTTAATGTAACTAAGGTCTAGATGTTGTAACGGAAACCATTCAGGATATCCCGAGTTGCATAATACGGCATCTATAATGGCTTATATAATATTCTCTTAAAGTCTGTAACTTGATTCCCTTCCGCTCCATAACTTGAAGAGATTTGATCCGACCTTTACAATTCTTTCGTAGCATTTACCTTATATGTACTTGGTGTGTCGTCAACCATTTATGGCATCTTTGGTTGAATAGTACGGCAACTATATAATATTATGTAATATTTTCTGTTAAATAGTCCATTTCTTCTTAAGTTTTTACAATTTATTTATAGTATATACCTAAGGGGTAGATAGTGTGTCGTGAAAAATTTAGGCTATAATACGGCATCCATATATGTTCATCAAATAGAGAAATGAAAGAATGAATAGAATAAATGAAGAACATAGAATTTCAAATGCTGAAATTTAAACTGTTGGATGTTGGATTTAATATTGACTACTAAGTAGGCTGAGTTGACTAAAACTCGTTTATTTTCTCTCTCTCTCAAACTCAAGTTGCGCTGACTCTTAATCTCTATCTAGATTGTGATTTTTGTTTAGAATCTTCTTAAGCTAACCCCAAAAAACTTAATATGAGGACTTTCCTAGAAGAGGATTAAATGGAGATTTCTAAATAATTAGCTAACGTTTTTAGTTCTCCTTAAACAAAGTGTTCAATTTCGCTAGTAGTTTTTATATTACCAACGACAAATGCTGATGGATCCAAAGTTGCCTTTGCATGATTTTAGTTTAAGCTCTAACTTTCTGCCAACTTGGTTTCGAAGTAGGGACATGATAAGCTCGCCAAATGTTATACAACGGTAGTTTGTGCCGATATTTCCTAAAATGAACGTGCCAAACCGAATTACGTTACCAACATAGAGTCAAACGAAAGAACCTCGCTGACAGATCAGAAGAAAACGGAGTTTTTGAAACGTACAATGTATTTCCTTGTTTTATTATAACAAACATATTTATAAAAGGGACACAAATAATGGACTCTTGGTTAATTAGCTTATGAACTTAGCCTGTTCTATTTTTTGTTAGGCTTCCAAGAAAAAGGCGACCACAGATTTGTTCTCAAGGAAACATTGACAGAGAGTTCTTTTATACTGTTTCTCCGTAAGATATTTTCAAAAAGTGAAGTGTGTTTAGTTCATTTAAGATTAATATTGGCACGTGTTGTATCAATTGTTTTCATACATTACACTTATAAATAATAAGAGTAAATGCCCGGCAATGTTTTAACAAGACCTGAGCGTTTCAGGTAAACTATATCAACTGGGCAAAAAGAACGTCCCATATGTCACGTATGTCCCAATACAATCGTTAAATAACAAAGGAACTAGAGTAATATGTTATGACTTAAGCAATTCATACGAGATAAGAAAGGCAATCGGCTTTGAGGAATTTCTCTCGTAGCACAGCCAATACCAGGCCATGACATAAATCATTGATAATGCAATTCGACTGTTTTGGCTCTCGTGATATCAGCAAGCCAAATAACATAAATGACCCATGTATTTTTCTGGTATAGCTGATTCAGGCTGTTTTACTCCTATCACAAGACGTGAACGATTTACACGCTAATCGTCTCAAATTCAACACATTTGTTTCAGAATTTGGGCAAGTGTGTAAAACATTTTAATTAAAAAATATATATATCGTTGATGATTCAGTAATTGTTCAAGTTTATTTCATTGTAAATGTAATTCTACTTTTAACCAAAAGCACAGAATATAAGTTAATTTTAAAATTGGGGATAAAAGTACATTTGTTTTTTTCTTTTGACTTTTCGGTATTATTATAATCTGTCCATGTACTCGGATTTATAGAGTGATATGCCAGAATGACGAGAGTGCACAGTAATATATCTTAAAATAACCGAGCATTATGTTCCAGCAAACAAATCACGATTGCTGGAAGCAGTTGATCAAAATTGACACACAGATAGTATACATTTTCAATAAACCCTTTGGTAGGAGATGAATGTATTGTTCTAAAAGAGATTTTCAAAGAAGCATTTGCTATTTTTAATGAGAACAACCTTGAAGAAATATTCAAAAGATCTATGAAGAATATAAACAGAAATATATCAGAGAGAGATGATAAAAAACTGCTCATGTAACAGGAGTTATTTAGTGTGTTGTTGTGCTCTCGATCGTTTTTTAAAATGTCAAGTTTTCTTCCTACCAGCACGTCATTGCTGTTAGACAACATTATACTAGTTAGTGTGAAATTGCCTCGATACTCTGACAAAAAAATAATTATAAAAGTACAACAACAAAAATGCCAAAAGAAATCTCTGCACCTTTGTTTGCCTGTTTGCAAACTGTTGGTGATTCGAGTAGAAATAAGTATCGACCGTCTAAGTACAATTGGACTGTTAGTCTTAACTCTATGGACTATTTCTGGTTGAAATCCTACTTAATTAACCAAGCCCGCAACTTCATCTGAAGATACTCGAAAATACATAAAATACAGAAATAATTAACACACCTCATTCAGAGTTGCTTAACTAAACGTCTCGCCAAAATGTCTTTAAATACAATGTGCATTTTTGTTTTCGAAATTGTTTGTGTTTTCATTAGATTTAAAATAGCTTTTGAGGTAGTTTATTCTTTTTGATAGGTGTTATTATTTTCCAAATATGTCGGTTTCTGTCTCCAATCATACATTTCCCCACTTGAATCTGTAAACAGGTTTTTGTTCAAAGATAATGATATTGGCCCGCACTTCTCGGTGTTGGTACAATGTCAGAATAAATCACACAAACGACTTTTAACATGACCACTGGCATGGTAGTATTGTCTTTGTCTGTATCAATGAATAGAATCTTATGTGGAGGTTCAGCATGCTGTTAACACTGACTCAAATAAATCACCCAAAGGAATTTCAACATCACCACTGGCATGGTAGCATTGTCTTTGTCTGTATCAATGAATAGAATCTTATGTGTGGACTGTGGAGGTTCGGAATTTCTGCTCGAATCGTGACTGACCGAGTTAAATATATTCCCATTAAGGCAGCGTGTGTTTATAACCTATTGATCAAAGAGAGTAGATTATATGTAATATCAAAGAAAGGCCAAGCGGAAGGTGAGCGGAAGCTAGATAATCATGTACTGGGAACCATGTCTCGCCTATTAAATCTTCAATTCTGCAACCAAAATATATTTCCAAGAATAGTAAAGTCTTTACCGAATCTTGCAGTGCTATAAGATTCGTCGAGAATGGACAAGACTTCTTTGACAACCTTCAATCGTTTACCATTATTCAAAATAAGGACTTATATCTATAGGACTTACGCACGTACTTGCATGGCCTCCCAAACGACAATATCATAACCCCTTTCGATCAGGATTGAATTAACAACCCAAGTAAGGGTATGCATGTACATTTTCTTAACCGAGTTTCATTAAAATACGAAACAACGAGTGTTTTTGTATGTAATCAATTACAGGTATATTCCTACATTAAAGTCAACTGTAAGAACAGACGTGTCTAATGGAGGTCATTAAAATACCCTGGGAATCGTAGGAGTTGTTGGATGACAGGCGTCCAATCAACATAACCTTCACTCTAACCAACAGGTGGTCAATCAACGCAAAATTCGCCCGAGCATTTCTTGATCACGTCTGCTGGTGGCTAAGGTCATCTCCCCAGATAATACATTTCTATTTCCATTGCGTTAAACCAGTTGCGACCAGTGCAGGTTTCCATTAACAAGTAATGGTAAAATGTTTTATGACATACCGTACAAAACAGACAGAACGTCCATAACTTCCACATTACAGCATAATTCAAATAGATAATTCAATATTCCAATATCAAGGAGAATCAATCAGAAATAAGATATTATAAAATTTAACATGAGCATCGCCGCCAGTGGTGATTAATGGGAAGCCTTTGTCATCTCCAGTAGTCATTAGATACACCTGTGTACGGGAGCATCTGTTATGAGGGTATTGTTTTAATAGACTTAACTGAGAGATGAGTCACAGAAAATAAGGGTACAGCTCCTACAAAGATAAATCACATAACCAGCAGAAGATAACTTTATAAGTAAAGAGAAACATCAGAATAATTTATCGGTTAAAATTAAAAGAAAACAAAATCTATAAGTAAACCTTGTCAGTGTTAAATGAACTTATCTTTGGTGCTATATGTATGGACTCGATTATGGGACTTGGTCAAGTAATCTGTCACCAGAAACACCTTGTGCGAAACAGTGCGTTTAAACTAAAGGGTTTCATTCATACCAGATCCTCACATCTCCCTTCTAGGTAGAAACTAAAGACACTATGTATCAAATAATTACTTTTGTCTCAATTGATACCAAGCCAATAGAGGAGTGACTGTTTTAAGAAACCTGTCAGACCTGGTACAGACAGGATATGTGCAAATGATAAACAGTCTTTTGATGCACCACACCATCCCATTTTTGTATCGTTGAAAAACGAATCCACCATTGACAATGACAGTAAATTAAGTTGAACACTAAATGCTGATGAAACTTGAAAAAACAATATAATCCACTTTAAAGAAGGTTTGAATATTTTTATAGGGCGACGCCCGCTTTCCAAAACATCTATACAGACTGATCTAGGGTGCCTTGGGTAATTAGACCTTGGTTTCTGTCGCTGGCAACCTGCAGTGGGTTTAATATAGTTTATCTAGAATAAGCATAAACTTACAATTCTAATAAAATGTTTATACCGTTGACGTTGAGTAATGGCAATTTGGGTCGTATTCCACGGATGTAGTCTCAAATGTAAGCAGGACACACAGTTTTCTAAATGGCCAACACAACACAAGTAATATTTTTAGCTACACCCATTGGGAGTTGGAAAGAGCAATGTGGTTTTGAGAGTAGGTGGTAGTTCTTTTCCCAAGAGACTTTAAATGTCAGGTCAAGATATCAATGATTAAGCTGCCAGTCAGGCAGGGACTTTAATCTGTAATGAGGCCGGATAGCCTGTCTTAACATCCGATAAATCTTATTATACCTGACATGACATTATTTTGATAATATTCCAGCTTTAAAAATATTTCTTTCATTTGTTTCGAAGACGATTTGCACACAAATTACAGGTTTATTTTGTGACTGAGCAAAATATCCGTTTAGTGGCTCAAGTATCAAGAGAGACAAATTAAATAAGTTGATATTATTTGATTCATTCAAGTTTGTCTTTCGTGCAGCCTTATAATTTGCGTACTTGTAATTTAGTGGAACATGCGGTTTTTGCTCTCTGAGATTTTCTATTCTTGGGTGCTGACGCGTGCCACCTTGTTTTCTCATCAGTTTTATGACTTTTACAGGATGTTCTCTGATTTCCCGGTAAGGTATGAAATATACACAGTTTATACGTACGATATATTCTAATAGAACAGCTACGTATCTCAAATTAATATAAATTAGGCCCAATAATTGGACCCTGATTCAGTAAGAAATTATCGTTCGAAAACAAAACGACGCATTGCACCATAAAAGAACATCTAACTACCTGAGGGCATTTGATTGTCCCCGTAAACGCAAATTAGTATCTCTTATAATCGTCACAGGGTCTATCATCAAAATGTTTTTTTTCGTATGATGAAAAATGTAGTGAAGAATTTTATTTAATAACTATTTTTTTTATAGGTAACAGTATATGTCAATTGTAATTTTTATTTCTCAAGAGCCATGAACTATATAGTATAATGTACAACATGGATAATTTGACCGAACAGAGAAAATTGAGGAAATAAAGGGTTTGGTCGATATTTCATCTAGATTCTTCTTTCTATAACCGGCCCATATTCATAGATAGCCTGAACAAAATTATCCTCGCACTATTAATCAAAACTATGCTAAACAAAGAATTCATCTGAATAATAAACTAAATAAATACAGTCCGGGTGGAGGGGGCAGGGGGGGGGGGGCTTTCTCAAGTCCATTGTAAGGCAAAACTACCATGGTAACATGTGAGTTTCTGATGGTCACAGCGTTTGGCACGTTAACCAGATGTATATATGTCGGCAGTCTACTGATCAAATCTTTGTACATATTTCCATTTAGGAAAGGTCACATATCAAGTCATGCGGAAGTTAGAAGGACGCTGGATAATGATACCCTGGGAATCTATTTGAATTCTATTTACCCCATTCTATACATCAGATTCATCAAAGTAAGGGACGTCTGTACGCCAGTTTTTCTCAGAAACTCTATACAGTTAACGTATTGACTCGGACTTAGGAATCTACAATTGCAAACATTGCACAACCTCTACCTGAATAGCCAACATAACTCAAATAATACTTTATTTTAGAATCCATTAGTATGGCAGAGCAATGGCAGTTGTTGGATTGATTGAATAATTTTTCACGCCGCAGTCAAGATTGTTTCACTTATATAGCGTCGTTGCTAGGTTATCTAATTGAGGAAACCAGGTTTTTTGCCGGTAGTAACCCCTAACCTTTGACGAGTACTTGGAAACTCTTCCACATAGGGGAGTTAGTTGCTGAAAATGGCTTTTCTCTCGAGACTCATGAAATTGTCAGTCAGGCAGATACTTAATCTGTAACTATGATGGTTGGTATGTCTTTATACTCTATCTCACATAAAATTATTGGATTTTTCTCCGCGTTTCGAACATTATTTGTATATAAATACTGATTCGCAACTGGATTAGGCTTGATCGATGCTCGGATGCTAGAAGATAACTGATACAATACTTCATACTTCACGCGCGTTTCCTTAAATATCAGTATGTTCTCTGGCGACTCTAGCTGGTATGAATGTAAAACTATAGATATTATTAAATAGGTAATTTAGGTGAATATAAACTTGATTAAAGTGGATAATTTAGATTAAACACAACGCCTGTTTTCGATGAACTACATCTATTCTGTTATTCCAGACTACAAAACCTGGTTTTATAAGATACGAGTGTATCATTTGTTAGTAAGCTCTGAATTAACACAACAGACAATCTTTGTATAACGATAATTGTTTGCTGTGTACATCACCAGAACCCTGGACTCAAAGGACCCGAGATACACAGAACTCGGAAAACATAGGTTAGAACCCGTATACCGTCATTTTCAGTACAGAAAACAATTACAGGAGTTTCCGGACTGCCGTGAAGAATGTTTCCTATTGAACAAACAGACACACAGCTTGCGTTTGTTATCTATTAGTGGCCGATAATATGTTATGATGACATCCAAATGGATTTACGTTTATGACATAGGTTTTTTTACAAGAGCTCTACAGATCGCGCATAATAAGGTAGTGATAATTTATGAGAGAAAAAATTAATATCTGCTATGACGCTTTCTTAGTACGACAATGCGTGGACTCGGCTAGTTTAGGTTTTTTTCCTACCCTTTTTTTGTACAACTTTTTTTGTACAGCTTCGATCAGAAATTTTTATCTCTTAGGCACGGAAATAGTTATGTGTCTTATTTCTTTCGTCAAAGGTTGTCCAGATTTGCTGTTTGAGAGCCGTCGACATTTATATGTTAATAAGAAATTGTTACAGAAATAAAAACGTATTTTACAGAAAAATAGAGCTCATAGAAACTTCTTAGCGTCATAAATATCGTTACACAACAATGGGAAGACTATTGTGAGTAACATACACAAACCCATTGAAAAATGGCCCAAGCCTACAATGCCCCCTGGGCGTCCTATTATCGCGAATCGGCATCTTAGCTTTATCAAAATACGGATGATCTGTTGGTCAAATTGGCTGAGAAATCGATCCCACAGAATGTTGAGTCTATGTATACAAACATTGACATAGATGGGGTCTTAAACCCATACAATCAGCATTCCAAAGATACCCCGACCACCGTCGCCCGGACAATGACAATTTAGATTTATTGGAACTTAGCTTAATGATTTTGAATTCAATGAGGAGATATTTCAGCAAATTAAATGATGTGCTATGGGGAAACGTTTTAGTTTTAACTTTGCCTCTATTTTATGGCTGAGTGGGAGAGTGATATTCTTCACAAATGTCACAAACAACCTTTCATTTACCTTCGGTATCAGGATGACATTTTTATCATTTGGCAGCATACGTTGGAAGACCTTCATATTTTCATTGATACTCTTAATTTTCACGACCCCAGCATTAAACTACAGTTTACTATTGATCACACTTCTGTGGATTTTTTGGATGTAACTATTTACAAGGGTCATACATATCATACTACTGGGTATCTAAATTACAAAGTGTGCAAGCCCCATATATATATTTGATCAAATAAGAAAGAACTATTTTGCTTAACCCTTCCTCGACCTGGATTCGGTTAATTGACTTTTATGAAAACATTATCCGTAATATGTCCCAACACTTTGCCTATTCATATTTGTTCGGTCTATTTGTCTACCAGGACAAGAATTTAACTGATACACGAAGTTCGATCCCCATACTGTGTCAATTGCCTAGTTTAATTTCCGGAGTCTCAATCAGAAAGGAAACATCTTGCGCTCTGTCTGGCTTTAGTTCTATAGCTTCCCTTGTCCATGGAATTTTCCTCTTTAAGGAATTTCCGTAAGACTTCTTCCGGAGCATTTCCACATGACTTCCTGGAGGAAACTTTATGTTTATGTGTCCCACTTTCAGTTTTTGGGACAATGTCAGTTATGTCAGAAGTATGAAGGTTATGTTTGAACGTGGAAGTGTTTTTCCTCGGATATCGGATTGAAACTTATGAAGATCTATTGTATATACTTAAAGTTTTCAATCAATGCCTGATTGAATATTTATGCGTGACTTTGAAACTCTTAACTGTTCTTGGCAATGGAAATTTATGAAAAAACCGAATTTAGGAGCTTCATGTGGCTTTAGATATTAGAACAAAATCTAAAATTTACAAATGATACAACTGCACAACATGTACCCAACATTTTATTAGTTTGGCATTAAAACTACAAAAGTAAAATGTAGTAGACCACACATGCCCATGTATAAATTTTGCCTGACAAAAATTATTCAATGGCAATAACTTTGGCAACAAACACATGATAAATTTAAGATCAATATATTGCATTACTGTACACCATTGGAAGAATGAGCACAGTATTGCACTGACCAATCACAAAAACACTAGATAAGAAATAGTCCAGGCATGCATATGTAAACATTTTGCCTAAAAGTGTTTTCAATGATACTGTCATTTGGCAACCTGTACACACAATGACAATGACGTAGCATCAACTCTACAGTAGAATATTTGTTGTGTAACGGCGAAAAGTTGGATTTTATGATTTTTTTTCCAGCCACAGACAAATACCGTGCAAAACTGAAAACCTGTGCATATATGTTGTATGTAGGGAAAAAAAATTAGAGAAATAATGTAACGGATAACTTCTCCAAAGGTTCTGGAAGTAAGATAACTTGTTCTGAAACTGGATCAAGTCCACATGGTTTCAATGAAACCTCTGCCTCAAAGACTGAATACAAACGAGGTTTTTCTCAGTTAACTAACTAAGCCTGACTGAGTTCGATTTATACCGATTATGACGCCTTCTGCTGATAATGTATTGACCCAACGGAATTGAAATATGCACAATTGAGAAAGGTGAAAGATTTCAGTCAACCGGAAGTTCACGTGAAGCTATATAGTGACAGAAAGGGGAACATGTCTCTCCAATTAAACCGATTCCAGCTACAAAGGAAGCGACGTGCTCACACTGTATTCAAATATAATTTGGCATTGAGCTTGGGAAGATTAATTATAACGATGCAAAGCTAATATGTATCTAAACTCTTTTCTTGGAATGTCAGAAGAATGTAAATGGAAATGACGTTTTCGTCATTAGAACCACGACATGATTTTAAACACGTAGACCGTGAGTGATACACCAACTCTATTTATTCAACAAAGGAGCGTCTATCAAAATATTCGTCATAAGATAGGTTTAAACTCAACACACCAAGGGATCAATCCATGTTAGAGAAATACTCTTGAGTATGATATAATATCTTTTTATACAATGAAAAATGTCGACCAATCTCCATCCAGTCAGCGGGAATACATTGCTGTATAGTGTTAACTATCACAGCATACCTCTATGGTATTTGTGTTCTTTTTAAAGGGGAACAGATTTCGATCAATTCTTGAAGAAAAGTCGTTTCCATCTGATTATTCAAAAACATTGATGAGTTGGGATTTACTGACGTCAAACAAATAGTTGTCAACCACCAGATTAAAAAAATAAACGATATCTGATAATTTTCCTTGTATTCAATCGAGGTTTTCGTTATATATCACACCACTCTTTGGTTTAACCTTCACATATAAAGCGACATTTTAAAGACAAGCTGCATAAAACGTGATATTTATAAGAGAAAAGACCCTCACCGATACACGCAAAAACGTATCTGGAAGCATTCTAGTCGGAGAGGGGTAGCATTGTTACCCCAGGATCATCTTTGGACTCTTAAGGACTAAAATCTCAGCGGGTTCACTTTTAATCCTGAGCAACCTGAATGACAAAAGCGTCGTGAAAGTTTTAATCGTGGATTCCGACGATGCTCCATGCCTTGTTCCTGACTTATCCAGTGCCCGTTGTATTAAACCGATTCCAGCTACAAAGGAAGCGACGCACTCACACTGTATTCAAATGTAATTTGGCATTGAGCTTGTGAAGATTAATTATGACCTCTTTGGGATGACCCAAAAGAGAGAAAACACAAAATTCCGTTATCGTTCAAATTAAGCAACTTTTGATGGTTGGCCAAAACTTGTATATGCTAGCAGGATATACAGATTATGATTTGGATTCCTTTTGTAAATGAACACTTAATTGAAGGGCACAATACTGTCACTGGAATGGCAAAAGAAACTTTCACTGATACATTATACTGTGAGCTAATCAGTTAAAAATTACCAATAAAATCTATCAATAACAACGAGTTTCAATTTCCTGTTGCATCTCGCTTCATCAATCTAGATTCCGATTCACGGATATTTTGTCCCATTTAAACGTTTCACGTCATACAGTTTGCATAACATTTTGACATTCGGGTCGGTATATCGACTTTATCGTTAACATAATTCGAAATATAGATAAGCGTTTTAATTTAAGTTCTTTTGATGTTTTCGGTCGACTTTGACCAAGTTTGGGTTTCTACTGGCTATACTATAATATAAATCGATTGCGGAATATGTGTCAATCAATGCATAAATCATTGAGATCATAGATATTTACAGTTGTATATGGTTTGTTAGCATGATCTGGTCTATGTCATGCCCGTTTAAATTAAAAGAGAAGAAACCTGGCTAGCTATCGTAGTCATTACAAAACTGAGTTATTTGACTGTTTTCATAATATATACCGTACTAAACTGGACATACAAACATGGTAATTGTTTTTGTTATTTTGATTTTTGTTTCTCTTGTGTTTTTTTATGTTTGCGTATGAATTGTATTTTGATTCAAAAGTTCCAAGGTTATCCTACCCTTGTACAAGCAATTCAATTCTATATGAGAACAACAAGAAACACGTAATTCAATTCCTGACTATCCCAGTGCACCTTTTTGGCTTCATCGCCATAACTTCCGCATCTTTTTTCTTAACAATGGTTTCACACCCAAGCTCTTAACTTTGTTGCAAAAAAAATAACTGTAGTTTATATAGGTGCACTTGAAAATAGCAATTCCTGATCAGAATTCCATATTACCAAACCGAAGCATAAAGAAAAAAAACGAATAACTTTGATCTTCCATGTTTACCGTGGCAAAGTTTGTATCATATTGTTTATTCCGTAACACAAATCTACCAAGGAATATGTAAATTAATGTATGTATTTATCGATAACGGTGTTGGTATGTTGGTAACATTGTATTGATTAGAAGACAATGAAATCAGGATTCATACAAAATACTGAATGATTTCATAGACGCCATGAAAGATTTTAACCTTCGGACGAAATCCACAAATCGTGCTTCAAATAAAACGGTTTATGGAAAGGGAAACCAAACAATAAATTCCAAAGGAGAAGATCGTATTGCTGTTAATCTTCATTCAGCTTCTAATAGAGTACAATTTCCTCTGCTGGATTCACATTGGAGCATTGTTGTAATATTCTATAAGATCGTGAATGTTGAATAACGTTTCTCGTTTAACACTTTTTCTGGCGTATATGTAAAGAACGTTTTATTAGATTGTAATTTATATCCTTATATTATAATCTTAACAAAGCTTGTTATCCTCTATAAATATAAAGGATGCAACCACATAGGGTGGAGGAGAGAGAAATTTTGATTCAAAAAATACCCTAATCTCGATCCTGGGCAATGCATCGTCTTTCAGTAGATTTTATTGACGTTGACCAGACGAATGCTAAGTTTTCAAACAGGACCAGACAGTATAATTAGTGTTTATCTTAATTAACAGTTTGTTACTCTTGCCCAGAAAGCCTTTAAGCAGCGCCATTGTGTATGTACTATCTAGTATGGGGTTATCATACGATTACAGTCATTAGATTTCAGTCAAACAAGGGTCGATATTCTCTCTAAGTTTGAGTTTCCTTTCTAATATACGACGTTAAGATCAATGCCATGTAAGATAGCAAACAATGGCAGAGTTTCCATCATTGAGGGAAAAGGAAATACAAGCATCAAAACAATGGATGCTCAAGGCCACAGAGATGGTGTCGGGAGTTCTTGGCACAATTAGTGTTACAGATTGTTCTATACTGTATATATATATGGTTGGATATTGTATTGCTATTTTAGCAGAACTCTGTTATTTGGTTATTCAGCTGTGCCGATAGTGAGTTTAAAGGGGTGGACACACTAGGCGAATTTTTCATGCGAATTCACTGCGAATTTATTCGCAGAGTCAATCGCCGGTAAATTCCCCTAGTGTGTCCGGGTCGCCGAAGTTCGGCCGAATCTCCGAATCTTGCTCAACAATCACTCCCTCAATTTGAAGTTCATTGCATTGTATTGTAAATTTCACCCCCCCCCCCCCCCGCCGGTGTAAAACTGAGGTATTTCTGACGAACTATGGTGGTATTTTTAAAACGCAAAAGATTTCTGTTCAAGACACAAAACCATCATTGAACATATATTTCAAACTTATGACAAACTTCTTGTTAAAAATGATGTAACGTTGATAAGCGTGACAGCTTCTTAAGCTACATGTATGAACGGATTAAGTACCACAGTTTAGAGAACTTTTCAATTGTCACCACCGTTTAATCCATATTAAAATCGTGTCTCGACACGCGATTAGTGTCAAGGTTCTCTCTCACACCTATTGTCAGGTACTCGCCAAAGGTCGGTGGTTTCCTTCAGGCAGAGACCGTTTTCCTCCCTCACTAAACCTGGCATTACCGCCATAAAAGTGAAATAATCTTGAGTTCGGCGAAAACAAAACATGAACCAATTAATCTATTTGATAAAAAAGAGACAATCAATTTCGACAAAAACAAAAGTTGACCACAGATACTTAGTAAATTTTGCAATAGTTGTTTTATTGCCTTAAATGTAATGGCCAGAACCAGAACCGGGGAAGACAACCGTAATACACCCATTTTGTTCAGCCATCTTCCGGTTCAGCATGTGCCCTTTGAAAACCCATCAAAAACCCGACCAGAGTCTTAAAATACTCCACAGTACAAAATACACACATTTATACACCAGAGATAACGATAAGGCTAATATGTAAAGCCAGTTTCAATTTTCTGATATATTTCAGGCTACAAAATGAAACCATGTAAGTCAATGGTCGACTTGAAACCCAGAGTGCTCTCTCCATACTATATTAACACGTTACAAAACGGCTTTCAAAAATGTTTAAAGAGCTATAAAATTAGTCTTTTGGCGTTTCACGAAATTCTTTTGCATATTGAACTTAACCAAGTCTTGAAAATCAACAAAAAAATTCCGGTGATGTTAAAAATTAAATATTTTGTAAATGTATTGTTATTTCATGGTTTCTAGCTATTTTTCGTCGTGATCTATTGTAAACAATCCCTTAAAGTACGAGTACTATTTGCAATACCATCAGAATTATGCCCCCTTTTACAACGTTTACAGGCGGCGCGTTTCAAACTTTACAGACGACAGTCGCTGAGAGAGCTGAGCTGAATTTCAATCTAGAGCAACCAAACTTAGTACATGTGTACTCGCAGACATGCCCTATATACTGACACAGTTAGTTCTGAATTCCACCGCTAAAATATTTACCTGACAGAAATATAGAGCTCTCCAAAATAGTGTACAAAACTATTTATTATTTATACATAAGTGAAAACTAGCGATTTCCTTCACTCAGAAATGTCATAATTCACTGCAGTGCAATAGCACTTTTGTTATTTAAAGAGGCATGAGCTGCCGAAATTCCCACTTTTTTCATAATTTCTGATCGACACGACAGTAAGAGGCTTTAAAGGCCATCGAAAAACTAAATGATTGGCGTTGGAATGAGGAAAATCCATACAGTATGTGCCCTGTACGAACCGAAAACGTGTTCGAAAAGTAGCAAAATTTAAATAACCGGGACGACCATTCATTCATTCTAAGCCAAAGTTAGTTCAAAACAATACTTTATCGTATATTTTCGAGACTAGAAGCACTAAAAAGCTTCTGAATTATACGTCTTGAGAAAAATAGCCGATAATTTAAACATTCTGTGTTTACGTCAAAATATCAACATTTTGGCAGCTCATGCCCCTTTAATGCACGCAACGAAGCCGATGACGTCGTCGGACCTACTTTTTTGTTGTGTGCTGACGTCTGCTGTACAACAACAGCAGTGCATATGATTTCGATAGGAATACGAAGCCTTTTCAGTCATTTTTGCATTAAGATAAATAATTTAAACTGAAAACACTAGATTGATTCAATAGAAGATCGGCTTACCAATTAAAATCAAAGCGATAAAACAAAACTTCATTATCGATCGTCTGTCGACAGCGTTGTGTGACCTGTATCATGGCTTCGGAGAATCGGACCACTGCGTGTAGAGAATAACTGTAATTGTTATTCAATGACGCGGCAAAACAATGTAAGGTAATTTCATAGATAACTTTTTATTCTGGTGACTGATGCGCTGCAGAGTTAAAATCCATGAAGATCGATTTAATTTCTTTTTACATGAAATATCGCGAAAAACTTCAGGGAGAAAATGGCCATTCAAATGACCATAAATCTGACAGTTGACAGTCACGTGAGAAGAACAGACATGCTGTTGTTTCATTGGTCAACGATATATATTCCTACGTTTGCTGAAAACCTAATCCGTCATAAGTTTGTTCATATTTTCTTTTGTATTATTGATAAATTTTTACTTAATAAACATTCCCCAGCCTCAAACATGATAGTATAAATAATAAACAGAATATTGTACAGTTGTGTTTGAATAGCATTTATATTTTTTCTCTTGAAAGGCGGAGGGATAACCCACTCGACGCTTCGCGTATCATGGATTATTCTCCGTCTTTCACTCGAAGAAATATAAGTGCTATTTAAACACAACTGTTCAATATCCTCTATATACACAATTGTTTATTGGTTACTTGATTGATGTTTTACATCGCACTCAAGATTATTTCACTTATATGGCGGCTTTGCTAGGTTTAGTGTTGGGGGGGGGGGGGCATTTGCCTGGAGGAAACCCCCGACCTGCGGCGCGCACCTGGCAACTCTTCCACATACGGTCATCGAGTGGAAAATCAACATTCTTTGTTGAAATTTGAATTCTAAAAGACTTGCTGAACAGGAAGTCTGCCATGCTGTTCAACATCTTCAGAATTTTTCTCAACATACTTTTCTAAACCGCAGTCGTATTTCATAGCATGTGATCCTTTGTAACATATATATCCCAACATTCGGTTCATTAGTCAATAACGAGGTCGTAAGAATCAAGTTGCCCATCATTCATGTTTTCGGCCAAATTATACAACATTTATTGAATATACGAGTGTGTGTGCCAGCTTGTTATTATCTATTAACGTTAAAAACATACAATTTGGTGGATCGTCTATAAAACATATACAGGATTATCTGAGAACGTGTCTCCAGCCATCAGGGTTTTCTTGAATACTTTAAAGAAAGAATAACAACGAAATCCTGGACAGTTTTTGTAGGCTTTCACAACCTAGGCGGTGGACTCAAGGCTGTATATATTGGGTATATATTGGGTTTGGGTAGTCGTCCAGCTTTCCAGCTTCAATAAAATATCCATTGGTCCTTCTATGTGACATAAGTATGTAGTTTCCTTATACAAGTCAGTCCAAAATCAAATTTGATGCCCACTGAATAGCTTTCGCGTTTCAATTTATGCATAACCTCATGCATGGGTTGTGTAGAGGCATTTGGTGCACTTTTTTGAGATTAAGAAAAAAAACACTGACGTGCTATTTCCAGACTACCCCTAAGAACGTTTCTGAGACAATCTAGAGCTCTTGAGCCTGAGTCTAATGCGTTGGGATAAAGTCATTCCCGCGCCCACGCTTTGAAAATGTTACAAGGCTCGATTTTTAACTTCTGAACATAACGATTTTTGTTGTCATTTTTTTTAAGAATTAGGAAAAACAAAATCCAGAAATCATGAGCAATTGTATTTCTAGAACAGCCCTCAGAACGCTTCCCTGGCAATCTGGAAAGTCTGAGCTCCCGGGGCCTAGACGGCCCCTGACCTTCGACTATTGTGTTAAGATAGTCATTTTTATTATTTTATTACAATGACGAAAAATTAGTTAATTCTGTTTCAATTAAATGTTCCTTACATTTGGCCGCTTATGTCACTATAACGTATATGTGTCAATTTCCTCCAAATTAGTTTATTTAATTGTGGTAGTCGATCGCATTCATCAAAAAACACTACACATATCGGGCTCCACATACAACGGGAATATTATGAGGTTATTATATGACTTCGCATCCAATATGGATATTTATTGTACGAGTAGACGCCGAAGGCGTCGAGTCCAATATCGACTTTCAACCCAACGGTGACGAGTACAATCAATATCCCTATTGGATGCGAAGTCATATAATAATCTTTTTATTATACATATGCAATCCAACGCCAAAAACAATTTAATTCAAGTTAAACTTTAAACAAGCACAATTAATTATTTCAATATTCAACGTATTCACAATTATTAGAACGTTGCATTTCATTTTATTTTTAGCGTTTTCTGGTATTTGACCCTCGACAAATTTATCTATATCAGCGTCATCTAACATCTTGAAGAGATATGAGGGTTCTGACAAAACGACAGGAGCGAAACAGACGACTCCGCGGTGATGTCAGATTCGAATGTTACACATCATCGAACTGACGTAGTCGCTCTTCTCTCTGCCGACACCCGGATGAAAATCCAATAGCACCATCCAATATCGCTTTCGGCTCCAATATCGACTGATATATGATCGACACGTGGTACAAATGCTAGTCTTTCATTGGTTAATGAATACTGGTTGTATAATAATGTTGTTTATTGAACTGTGATAGTCGATCACATTCATCAAAATACACTATACATATCGGCTCCACATACAACGGAAATGTTTTCGTTTATTTAATTGTGATAGTCGATCACATTCATCAAACTACAATGTACATAGCGGGATGTACATACAACGGAAATGTTTTCGTTTATTTAATTGGGATAGTCGATCACATACATCAAAATTGGCCTTATTCTAGTCCATACTGACGGTCTCACATTGTGTTTATACAGAGGTACAGCAGAGAGAACAGTGAGAGCTAGCAAGGTATAACTTCTTGTTCTCAAACACATGCTTTTCGGGGTATGGATAGTCCCTACCCCCTTCCCTTAAATCCATTGTTACCGTCTCTCGTGCAAGACTACACCAATTTTCCCCATGGTACAATATGTAAATGAAGTGTGCTGTTCAGGTATATATAGACATGTAAGGACTTCCTGAAATAAACCGTCCATGGGACGTCTTTCACGAATGGCATTAAACTCTGATGGTTTATGCTGCTATGCCTAATTTGCTAGATCTAGAGCCCAGTCCACATAGGAGTTACATTGTTCACAGATTTCTCACATAGGAATGGAGTAATTCTCAGCGTGTAAGTACAGTCCATGAACTGCCAAAATTCACACCTTTTTCATAATTTCTGATCGTCACGACAGTAAGGGGCTTTCAATGCCTTCGAAAAACTAAATGATGGGCGTTGTAATCAGCAAAATCCATACAGTATGTGGCATGTACGAACCGAAAACGTGTTCGAAAAGTAAACAAAATTGAAATAACTGGGATGACCATAAATTCATTCTAAGCCAAAGTCAGTTCAAAACAATACTTTATCGTACATTTTCGAGACTAGAAGCACTAAAAAGCTTCTGAATTAAACGTCTTGAGAAAAATAGCCAATAATTTCTGTTTTAACGTAAAAATATTAACATTATGGCAGCTCCTGCCACTTTAATAAACCTCTTTAGAGTTTGACCGAAGTCCCACTACATCACGCGAGACCCGTGTTTAGGGGTAAAACTTTCATCGATCGGCTGTCCGATTAACATTAGCGCTTATGGTGATCGCCTGTTACCCTCTGTCTGTAATTCTCAGCTTACAATCCATGCTTTTTACAGAAGTCTTTTTGCGAGACATATCAAGCCATTAGATACTTTTTTTTTTGACCGACAAAAAATAATATAATTTTTAACACACAAGTAAGACGTCGTAGTTGCGTTTTTCACCGTTTGTTTTTGACAACTTCCAAGCGTGTCTACGCGATATAGATATTTGTAGTGACTGTCAACTGACAAAAACGCAACTGATGGCTTCCGGTGTGTTTCACAAAAAGATTTGGATTAAAGAAATGGTTTTAGACAAAGCGATACCGTAACGGTTAATGTTAAATGCACGACTGGTCAGTGAAAGTTATACCCCTAAACTCCTTTCTCGCGTGATCTCGCGGGGTTTTAGCCAAACTTGAAAGGGGCTTATTGGGAAATTCTTTGTCTGCTTTGTTTACTGAGTGAGGATGGACGTTTTAGTTAGATTGATCACGTCTTATTGATCTACTAATCACAATCACAACGGAGAACGGAGATTCCCAACTTACCTGGTGTCTCCTTTTTAAAGGCCCACTCTCTGAAAAAATCCAGAATACTGTTTACATTAAAACTGACGGTTTTCTGTATTTATTAGGTCTTACCTTTGTGTCCGCTTTAATGAAAAAAACATATTTATTTATTTTTTTTTTGCTTGATATATGTGTCCATCGTTTTATCTACTTTATTGCAGAATTATTACGGCGGGTTATTTTTCCTGCTGAGGAGAGATGAGAAATCGCTAAGTTACCAGTGAGATTAAATGTCCGGTATCGGAATTTGTAATATGAACCTCTAAGATGACAAAGCCATTGGATGCAACAAGGATGGAAGATGAACTCTTTATTCTGCAGTAAAAATGAGGGATGAAATTTCATAATGTGATAAACTGTTCCTTTCAAGTATCCTTCGGATTGCAACGTTTTAATGACTGTCATGAAAACGCCCCAAAAACGCAGACTTGTTGTACTAATACATGTATATGGTGACTTTATTTGATGTAAATCAGTCTGAACATCGATAAAGACAAACTGAAGAAAGAATTTAGGCCATAAATATGCAAATATACCAAATGTAAATAACGTTTACGGTAATTAAAAAAAAACAAAAAGACAATTTGTACCCATTTATTGTGTGTATGTGTTTTTTATTTAGGCAATCAGCTAAGGTTTTGGTGGCTAAGGTTTTGGTGGCTAAGGTTTTGGTGGCTAAGGTTTTGGTGGCTAAGGTTTTGGTGGCTAAGGTTTTGGTGGCTAAGGTTTTGGTGGCTAAGGTTTTGGTGGCTAAGGTTTTGGTGGCTAAGGTTTTGGTGGCTAAGGTTTTGGTGGCTAAGGTTTTGGTGGCTAAGGTTTTGGTGGCTAAGGTTTTGGTGGCTAAGGTTTTGGTGGCTAAGGTTTTGGTGGCTAAGGTTTTGGTGGCTAAGGTTTTGGTGGCTAAGGTTTTGGTGGCTAAGGTTTTGGTGGCTAAGGTTTTGGTGGCTAAGGTTTTGGTGGCTAAGGTTTTGGTGGCTAAGGTTTTGGTGGCTAAGGTTTTGGTGGCTAAGGTTTTGGTGGCTAAGGTTTTGGTGGCTAAGGTTTTGGTGGCTAAGGTTTTGGTGGCTAAGGTTTTGGTGGCTAAGGTTTTGGTGGCTAAGGTTTTGGTGGCTAAGGTTTTGGTGGCTAAGGTTTTGGTGGCTAAGGTTTTGGTGGCTAAGGTTTTGGTGGCTAAGGTTTTGGTGGCTAAGGTTTTGGTGGCTAAGGTTTTGGTGGCTAAGGTTTTGGTGGCTAAGGTTTTGGTGGCTAAGGTTTTGGTGGCTAAGGTTTTGGTGGCTAAGGTTTTGGTGGCTAAGGTTTTGGTGGCTAAGGTTTTGGTGGCTAAGGTTTTGGTGGCTAAGGTTTTGGTGGCTAAGGTTTTGGTGGCTAAGGTTTTGGTGGCTAAGGTTTTGGTGGCTAAGGTTTTGGTGGCTAAGGTTTTGGTGGCTAAGGTTTTGGTGGCTAAGGTTTTGGTGGCTAAGGTTTTGGTGGCTAAGGTTTTGGTGGCTAAGGTTTTGGTGGCTAAGGTTTTGGTGGCTAAGGTTTTGGTGGCTAAGGTTTTGGTGGCTAAGGTTTTGGTGGCTAAGGTTTTGGTGGCTAAGGTTTTGGTGGCTAAGGTTTTGGTGGCTAAGGTTTTGGTGGCTAAGGTTTTGGTGGCTAAGGTTTTGGTGGCTAAGGTTTTGGTGGCTAAGGTTTTGGTGGCTAAGGTTTTGGTGGCTAAGGTTTTGGTGGCTAAGGTTTTGGTGGCTAAGGTTTTGGTGGCTAAGGTTTTGGTGGCTAAGGTTTTGGTGGCTAAGGTTTTGGTGGCTAAGGTTTTGGTGGCTAAGGTTTTGGTGGCTAAGGTTTTGGTGGCTAAGGTTTTGGTGGCTAAGGTTTTGGTGGCTAAGGTTTTGGTGGCTAAGGTTTTGGTGGCTAAGGTTTTGGTGGCTAAGGTTTTGGTGGCTAAGGTTTTGGTGGCTAAGGTTTTGGTGGCTAAGGTTTTGGTGGCTAAGGTTTTGGTGGCTAAGGTTTTGGTGGCTAAGGTTTTGGTGGCTAAGGTTTTGGTGGCTAAGGTTTTGGTGGCTAAGGTTTTGGTGGCTAAGGTTTTGGTGGCTAAGGTTTTGGTGGCTAAGGTTTTGGTGGCTAAGGTTTTGGTGGCTAAGGTTTTGGTGGCTAAGGTTTTGGTGGCTAAGGTTTTGGTGGCTAAGGTTTTGGTGGCTAAGGTTTTGGTGGCTAAGGTTTTGGTGGCTAAGGTTTTGGTGGCTAAGGTTTTGGTGGCTAAGGTTTTGGTGGCTAAGGTTTTGGTGGCTAAGGTTTTGGTGGCTAAGGTTTTGGTGGCTAAGGTTTTGGTGGCTAAGGTTTTGGTGGCTAAGGTTTTGGTGGCTAAGGTTTTGGTGGCTAAGGTTTTGGTGGCTAAGGTTTTGGTGGCTAAGGTTTTGGTGGCTAAGGTTTTGGTGGCTAAGGTTTTGGTGGCTAAGGTTTTGGTGGCTAAGGTTTTGGTGGCTAAGGTTTTGGTGGCTAAGGTTTTGGTGGCTAAGGTTTTGGTGGCTAAGGTTTTGGTGGCTAAGGTTTTGGTGGCTAAGGTTTTGGTGGCTAAGGTTTTGGTGGCTAAGGTTTTGGTGGCTAAGGTTTTGGTGGCTAAGGTTTTGGTGGCTAAGGTTTTGGTGGCTAAGGTTTTGGTGGCTAAGGTTTTGGTGGCTAAGGTTTTGGTGGCTAAGGTTTTGGTGGCTAAGGTTTTGGTGGCTAAGGTTTTGGTGGCTAAGGTTTTGGTGGCTAAGGTTTTGGTGGCTAAGGTTTTGGTGGCTAAGGTTTTGGTGGCTAAGGTTTTGGTGGCTAAGGTTTTGGTGGCTAAGGTTTTGGTGGCTAAGGTTTTGGTGGCTAAGGTTTTGGTGGCTAAGGTTTTGGTGGCTAAGGTTTTGGTGGCTAAGGTTTTGGTGGCTAAGGTTTTGGTGGCTAAGGTTTTGGTGGCTAAGGTTTTGGTGGCTAAGGTTTTGGTGGCTAAGGTTTTGGTGGCTAAGGTTTTGGTGGCTAAGGTTTTGGTGGCTAAGGTTTTGGTGGCTAAGGTTTTGGTGGCTAAGGTTTTGGTGGCTAAGGTTTTGGTGGCTAAGGTTTTGGTGGCTAAGGTTTTGGTGGCTAAGGTTTTGGTGGCTAAGGTTTTGGTGGCTAAGGTTTTGGTGGCTAAGGTTTTGGTGGCTAAGGTTTTGGTGGCTAAGGTTTTGGTGGCTAAGGTTTTGGTGGCTAAGGTTTTGGTGGCTAAGGTTTTGGTGGCTAAGGTTTTGGTGGCTAAGGTTTTGGTGGCTAAGGTTTTGGTGGCTAAGGTTTTGGTGGCTAAGGTTTTGGTGGCTAAGGTTTTGGTGGCTAAGGTTTTGGTGGCTAAGGTTTTGGTGGCTAAGGTTTTGGTGGCTAAGGTTTTGGTGGCTAAGGTTTTGGTGGCTAAGGTTTTGGTGGCTAAGGTTTTGGTGGCTAAGGTTTTGGTGGCTAAGGTTTTGGTGGCTAAGGTTTTGGTGGCTAAGGTTTTGGTGGCTAAGGTTTTGGTGGCTAAGGTTTTGGTGGCTAAGGTTTTGGTGGCTAAGGTTTTGGTGGCTAAGGTTTTGGTGGCTAAGGTTTTGGTGGCTAAGGTTTTGGTGGCTAAGGTTTTGGTGGCTAAGGTTTTGGTGGCTAAGGTTTTGGTGGCTAAGGTTTTGGTGGCTAAGGTTTTGGTGGCTAAGGTTTTGGTGGCTAAGGTTTTGGTGGCTAAGGTTTTGGTGGCTAAGGTTTTGGTGGCTAAGGTTTTGGTGGCTAAGGTTTTGGTGGCTAAGGTTTTGGTGGCTAAGGTTTTGGTGGCTAAGGTTTTGGTGGCTAAGGTTTTGGTGGCTAAGGTTTTGGTGGCTAAGGTTTTGGTGGCTAAGGTTTTGGTGGCTAAGGTTTTGGTGGCTAAGGTTTTGGTGGCTAAGGTTTTGGTGGCTAAGGTTTTGGTGGCTAAGGTTTTGGTGGCTAAGGTTTTGGTGGCTAAGGTTTTGGTGGCTAAGGTTTTGGTGGCTAAGGTTTTGGTGGCTAAGGTTTTGGTGGCTAAGGTTTTGGTGGCTAAGGTTTTGGTGGCTAAGGTTTTGGTGGCTAAGGTTTTGGTGGCTAAGGTTTTGGTGGCTAAGGTTTTGGTGGCTAAGGTTTTGGTGGCTAAGGTTTTGGTGGCTAAGGTTTTGGTGGCTAAGGTTTTGGTGGCTAAGGTTTTGGTGGCTAAGGTTTTGGTGGCTAAGGTTTTGGTGGCTAAGGTTTTGGTGGCTAAGGTTTTGGTGGCTAAGGTTTTGGTGGCTAAGGTTTTGGTGGCTAAGGTTTTGGTGGCTAAGGTTTTGGTGGCTAAGGTTTTGGTGGCTAAGGTTTTGGTGGCTAAGGTTTTGGTGGCTAAGGTTTTGGTGGCTAAGGTTTTGGTGGCTAAGGTTTTGGTGGCTAAGGTTTTGGTGGCTAAGGTTTTGGTGGCTAAGGTTTTGGTGGCTAAGGTTTTGGTGGCTAAGGTTTTGGTGGCTAAGGTTTTGGTGGCTAAGGTTTTGGTGGCTAAGGTTTTGGTGGCTAAGGTTTTGGTGGCTAAGGTTTTGGTGGCTAAGGTTTTGGTGGCTAAGGTTTTGGTGGCTAAGGTTTTGGTGGCTAAGGTTTTGGTGGCTAAGGTTTTGGTGGCTAAGGTTTTGGTGGCTAAGGTTTTGGTGGCTAAGGTTTTGGTGGCTAAGGTTTTGGTGGCTAAGGTTTTGGTGGCTAAGGTTTTGGTGGCTAAGGTTTTGGTGGCTAAGGTTTTGGTGGCTAAGGTTTTGGTGGCTAAGGTTTTGGTGGCTAAGGTTTTGGTGGCTAAGGTTTTGGTGGCTAAGGTTTTGGTGGCTAAGGTTTTGGTGGCTAAGGTTTTGGTGGCTAAGGTTTTGGTGGCTAAGGTTTTGGTGGCTAAGGTTTTGGTGGCTAAGGTTTTGGTGGCTAAGGTTTTGGTGGCTAAGGTTTTGGTGGCTAAGGTTTTGGTGGCTAAGGTTTTGGTGGCTAAGGTTTTGGTGGCTAAGGTTTTGGTGGCTAAGGTTTTGGTGGCTAAGGTTTTGGTGGCTAAGGTTTTGGTGGCTAAGGTTTTGGTGGCTAAGGTTTTGGTGGCTAAGGTTTTGGTGGCTAAGGTTTTGGTGGCTAAGGTTTTGGTGGCTAAGGTTTTGGTGGCTAAGGTTTTGGTGGCTAAGGTTTTGGTGGCTAAGGTTTTGGTGGCTAAGGTTTTGGTGGCTAAGGTTTTGGTGGCTAAGGTTTTGGTGGCTAAGGTTTTGGTGGCTAAGGTTTTGGTGGCTAAGGTTTTGGTGGCTAAGGTTTTGGTGGCTAAGGTTTTGGTGGCTAAGGTTTTGGTGGCTAAGGTTTTGGTGGCTAAGGTTTTGGTGGCTAAGGTTTTGGTGGCTAAGGTTTTGGTGGCTAAGGTTTTGGTGGCTAAGGTTTTGGTGGCTAAGGTTTTGGTGGCTAAGGTTTTGGTGGCTAAGGTTTTGGTGGCTAAGGTTTTGGTGGCTAAGGTTTTGGTGGCTAAGGTTTTGGTGGCTAAGGTTTTGGTGGCTAAGGTTTTGGTGGCTAAGGTTTTGGTGGCTAAGGTTTTGGTGGCTAAGGTTTTGGTGGCTAAGGTTTTGGTGGCTAAGGTTTTGGTGGCTAAGGTTTTGGTGGCTAAGGTTTTGGTGGCTAAGGTTTTGGTGGCTAAGGTTTTGGTGGCTAAGGTTTTGGTGGCTAAGGTTTTGGTGGCTAAGGTTTTGGTGGCTAAGGTTTTGGTGGCTAAGGTTTTGGTGGCTAAGGTTTTGGTGGCTAAGGTTTTGGTGGCTAAGGTTTTGGTGGCTAAGGTTTTGGTGGCTAAGGTTTTGGTGGCTAAGGTTTTGGTGGCTAAGGTTTTGGTGGCTAAGGTTTTGGTGGCTAAGGTTTTGGTGGCTAAGGTTTTGGTGGCTAAGGTTTTGGTGGCTAAGGTTTTGGTGGCTAAGGTTTTGGTGGCTAAGGTTTTGGTGGCTAAGGTTTTGGTGGCTAAGGTTTTGGTGGCTAAGGTTTTGGTGGCTAAGGTTTTGGTGGCTAAGGTTTTGGTGGCTAAGGTTTTGGTGGCTAAGGTTTTGGTGGCTAAGGTTTTGGTGGCTAAGGTTTTGGTGGCTAAGGTTTTGGTGGCTAAGGTTTTGGTGGCTAAGGTTTTGGTGGCTAAGGTTTTGGTGGCTAAGGTTTTGGTGGCTAAGGTTTTGGTGGCTAAGGTTTTGGTGGCTAAGGTTTTGGTGGCTAAGGTTTTGGTGGCTAAGGTTTTGGTGGCTAAGGTTTTGGTGGCTAAGGTTTTGGTGGCTAAGGTTTTGGTGGCTAAGGTTTTGGTGGCTAAGGTTTTGGTGGCTAAGGTTTTGGTGGCTAAGGTTTTGGTGGCTAAGGTTTTGGTGGCTAAGGTTTTGGTGGCTAAGGTTTTGGTGGCTAAGGTTTTGGTGGCTAAGGTTTTGGTGGCTAAGGTTTTGGTGGCTAAGGTTTTGGTGGCTAAGGTTTTGGTGGCTAAGGTTTTGGTGGCTAAGGTTTTGGTGGCTAAGGTTTTGGTGGCTAAGGTTTTGGTGGCTAAGGTTTTGGTGGCTAAGGTTTTGGTGGCTAAGGTTTTGGTGGCTAAGGTTTTGGTGGCTAAGGTTTTGGTGGCTAAGGTTTTGGTGGCTAAGGTTTTGGTGGCTAAGGTTTTGGTGGCTAAGGTTTTGGTGGCTAAGGTTTTGGTGGCTAAGGTTTTGGTGGCTAAGGTTTTGGTGGCTAAGGTTTTGGTGGCTAAGGTTTTGGTGGCTAAGGTTTTGGTGGCTAAGGTTTTGGTGGCTAAGGTTTTGGTGGCTAAGGTTTTGGTGGCTAAGGTTTTGGTGGCTAAGGTTTTGGTGGCTAAGGTTTTGGTGGCTAAGGTTTTGGTGGCTAAGGTTTTGGTGGCTAAGGTTTTGGTGGCTAAGGTTTTGGTGGCTAAGGTTTTGGTGGCTAAGGTTTTGGTGGCTAAGGTTTTGGTGGCTAAGGTTTTGGTGGCTAAGGTTTTGGTGGCTAAGGTTTTGGTGGCTAAGGTTTTGGTGGCTAAGGTTTTGGTGGCTAAGGTTTTGGTGGCTAAGGTTTTGGTGGCTAAGGTTTTGGTGGCTAAGGTTTTGGTGGCTAAGGTTTTGGTGGCTAAGGTTTTGGTGGCTAAGGTTTTGGTGGCTAAGGTTTTGGTGGCTAAGGTTTTGGTGGCTAAGGTTTTGGTGGCTAAGGTTTTGGTGGCTAAGGTTTTGGTGGCTAAGGTTTTGGTGGCTAAGGTTTTGGTGGCTAAGGTTTTGGTGGCTAAGGTTTTGGTGGCTAAGGTTTTGGTGGCTAAGGTTTTGGTGGCTAAGGTTTTGGTGGCTAAGGTTTTGGTGGCTAAGGTTTTGGTGGCTAAGGTTTTGGTGGCTAAGGTTTTGGTGGCTAAGGTTTTGGTGGCTAAGGTTTTGGTGGCTAAGGTTTTGGTGGCTAAGGTTTTGGTGGCTAAGGTTTTGGTGGCTAAGGTTTTGGTGGCTAAGGTTTTGGTGGCTAAGGTTTTGGTGGCTAAGGTTTTGGTGGCTAAGGTTTTGGTGGCTAAGGTTTTGGTGGCTAAGGTTTTGGTGGCTAAGGTTTTGGTGGCTAAGGTTTTGGTGGCTAAGGTTTTGGTGGCTAAGGTTTTGGTGGCTAAGGTTTTGGTGGCTAAGGTTTTGGTGGCTAAGGTTTTGGTGGCTAAGGTTTTGGTGGCTAAGGTTTTGGTGGCTAAGGTTTTGGTGGCTAAGGTTTTGGTGGCTAAGGTTTTGGTGGCTAAGGTTTTGGTGGCTAAGGTTTTGGTGGCTAAGGTTTTGGTGGCTAAGGTTTTGGTGGCTAAGGTTTTGGTGGCTAAGGTTTTGGTGGCTAAGGTTTTGGTGGCTAAGGTTTTGGTGGCTAAGGTTTTGGTGGCTAAGGTTTTGGTGGCTAAGGTTTTGGTGGCTAAGGTTTTGGTGGCTAAGGTTTTGGTGGCTAAGGTTTTGGTGGCTAAGGTTTTGGTGGCTAAGGTTTTGGTGGCTAAGGTTTTGGTGGCTAAGGTTTTGGTGGCTAAGGTTTTGGTGGCTAAGGTTTTGGTGGCTAAGGTTTTGGTGGCTAAGGTTTTGGTGGCTAAGGTTTTGGTGGCTAAGGTTTTGGTGGCTAAGGTTTTGGTGGCTAAGGTTTTGGTGGCTAAGGTTTTGGTGGCTAAGGTTTTGGTGGCTAAGGTTTTGGTGGCTAAGGTTTTGGTGGCTAAGGTTTTGGTGGCTAAGGTTTTGGTGGCTAAGGTTTTGGTGGCTAAGGTTTTGGTGGCTAAGGTTTTGGTGGCTAAGGTTTTGGTGGCTAAGGTTTTGGTGGCTAAGGTTTTGGTGGCTAAGGTTTTGGTGGCTAAGGTTTTGGTGGCTAAGGTTTTGGTGGCTAAGGTTTTGGTGGCTAAGGTTTTGGTGGCTAAGGTTTTGGTGGCTAAGGTTTTGGTGGCTAAGGTTTTGGTGGCTAAGGTTTTGGTGGCTAAGGTTTTGGTGGCTAAGGTTTTGGTGGCTAAGGTTTTGGTGGCTAAGGTTTTGGTGGCTAAGGTTTTGGTGGCTAAGGTTTTGGTGGCTAAGGTTTTGGTGGCTAAGGTTTTGGTGGCTAAGGTTTTGGTGGCTAAGGTTTTGGTGGCTAAGGTTTTGGTGGCTAAGGTTTTGGTGGCTAAGGTTTTGGTGGCTAAGGTTTTGGTGGCTAAGGTTTTGGTGGCTAAGGTTTTGGTGGCTAAGGTTTTGGTGGCTAAGGTTTTGGTGGCTAAGGTTTTGGTGGCTAAGGTTTTGGTGGCTAAGGTTTTGGTGGCTAAGGTTTTGGTGGCTAAGGTTTTGGTGGCTAAGGTTTTGGTGGCTAAGGTTTTGGTGGCTAAGGTTTTGGTGGCTAAGGTTTTGGTGGCTAAGGTTTTGGTGGCTAAGGTTTTGGTGGCTAAGGTTTTGGTGGCTAAGGTTTTGGTGGCTAAGGTTTTGGTGGCTAAGGTTTTGGTGGCTAAGGTTTTGGTGGCTAAGGTTTTGGTGGCTAAGGTTTTGGTGGCTAAGGTTTTGGTGGCTAAGGTTTTGGTGGCTAAGGTTTTGGTGGCTAAGGTTTTGGTGGCTAAGGTTTTGGTGGCTAAGGTTTTGGTGGCTAAGGTTTTGGTGGCTAAGGTTTTGGTGGCTAAGGTTTTGGTGGCTAAGGTTTTGGTGGCTAAGGTTTTGGTGGCTAAGGTTTTGGTGGCTAAGGTTTTGGTGGCTAAGGTTTTGGTGGCTAAGGTTTTGGTGGCTAAGGTTTTGGTGGCTAAGGTTTTGGTGGCTAAGGTTTTGGTGGCTAAGGTTTTGGTGGCTAAGGTTTTGGTGGCTAAGGTTTTGGTGGCTAAGGTTTTGGTGGCTAAGGTTTTGGTGGCTAAGGTTTTGGTGGCTAAGGTTTTGGTGGCTAAGGTTTTGGTGGCTAAGGTTTTGGTGGCTAAGGTTTTGGTGGCTAAGGTTTTGGTGGCTAAGGTTTTGGTGGCTAAGGTTTTGGTGGCTAAGGTTTTGGTGGCTAAGGTTTTGGTGGCTAAGGTTTTGGTGGCTAAGGTTTTGGTGGCTAAGGTTTTGGTGGCTAAGGTTTTGGTGGCTAAGGTTTTGGTGGCTAAGGTTTTGGTGGCTAAGGTTTTGGTGGCTAAGGTTTTGGTGGCTAAGGTTTTGGTGGCTAAGGTTTTGGTGGCTAAGGTTTTGGTGGCTAAGGTTTTGGTGGCTAAGGTTTTGGTGGCTAAGGTTTTGGTGGCTAAGGTTTTGGTGGCTAAGGTTTTGGTGGCTAAGGTTTTGGTGGCTAAGGTTTTGGTGGCTAAGGTTTTGGTGGCTAAGGTTTTGGTGGCTAAGGTTTTGGTGGCTAAGGTTTTGGTGGCTAAGGTTTTGGTGGCTAAGGTTTTGGTGGCTAAGGTTTTGGTGGCTAAGGTTTTGGTGGCTAAGGTTTTGGTGGCTAAGGTTTTGGTGGCTAAGGTTTTGGTGGCTAAGGTTTTGGTGGCTAAGGTTTTGGTGGCTAAGGTTTTGGTGGCTAAGGTTTTGGTGGCTAAGGTTTTGGTGGCTAAGGTTTTGGTGGCTAAGGTTTTGGTGGCTAAGGTTTTGGTGGCTAAGGTTTTGGTGGCTAAGGTTTTGGTGGCTAAGGTTTTGGTGGCTAAGGTTTTGGTGGCTAAGGTTTTGGTGGCTAAGGTTTTGGTGGCTAAGGTTTTGGTGGCTAAGGTTTTGGTGGCTAAGGTTTTGGTGGCTAAGGTTTTGGTGGCTAAGGTTTTGGTGGCTAAGGTTTTGGTGGCTAAGGTTTTGGTGGCTAAGGTTTTGGTGGCTAAGGTTTTGGTGGCTAAGGTTTTGGTGGCTAAGGTTTTGGTGGCTAAGGTTTTGGTGGCTAAGGTTTTGGTGGCTAAGGTTTTGGTGGCTAAGGTTTTGGTGGCTAAGGTTTTGGTGGCTAAGGTTTTGGTGGCTAAGGTTTTGGTGGCTAAGGTTTTGGTGGCTAAGGTTTTGGTGGCTAAGGTTTTGGTGGCTAAGGTTTTGGTGGCTAAGGTTTTGGTGGCTAAGGTTTTGGTGGCTAAGGTTTTGGTGGCTAAGGTTTTGGTGGCTAAGGTTTTGGTGGCTAAGGTTTTGGTGGCTAAGGTTTTGGTGGCTAAGGTTTTGGTGGCTAAGGTTTTGGTGGCTAAGGTTTTGGTGGCTAAGGTTTTGGTGGCTAAGGTTTTGGTGGCTAAGGTTTTGGTGGCTAAGGTTTTGGTGGCTAAGGTTTTGGTGGCTAAGGTTTTGGTGGCTAAGGTTTTGGTGGCTAAGGTTTTGGTGGCTAAGGTTTTGGTGGCTAAGGTTTTGGTGGCTAAGGTTTTGGTGGCTAAGGTTTTGGTGGCTAAGGTTTTGGTGGCTAAGGTTTTGGTGGCTAAGGTTTTGGTGGCTAAGGTTTTGGTGGCTAAGGTTTTGGTGGCTAAGGTTTTGGTGGCTAAGGTTTTGGTGGCTAAGGTTTTGGTGGCTAAGGTTTTGGTGGCTAAGGTTTTGGTGGCTAAGGTTTTGGTGGCTAAGGTTTTGGTGGCTAAGGTTTTGGTGGCTAAGGTTTTGGTGGCTAAGGTTTTGGTGGCTAAGGTTTTGGTGGCTAAGGTTTTGGTGGCTAAGGTTTTGGTGGCTAAGGTTTTGGTGGCTAAGGTTTTGGTGGCTAAGGTTTTGGTGGCTAAGGTTTTGGTGGCTAAGGTTTTGGTGGCTAAGGTTTTGGTGGCTAAGGTTTTGGTGGCTAAGGTTTTGGTGGCTAAGGTTTTGGTGGCTAAGGTTTTGGTGGCTAAGGTTTTGGTGGCTAAGGTTTTGGTGGCTAAGGTTTTGGTGGCTAAGGTTTTGGTGGCTAAGGTTTTGGTGGCTAAGGTTTTGGTGGCTAAGGTTTTGGTGGCTAAGGTTTTGGTGGCTAAGGTTTTGGTGGCTAAGGTTTTGGTGGCTAAGGTTTTGGTGGCTAAGGTTTTGGTGGCTAAGGTTTTGGTGGCTAAGGTTTTGGTGGCTAAGGTTTTGGTGGCTAAGGTTTTGGTGGCTAAGGTTTTGGTGGCTAAGGTTTTGGTGGCTAAGGTTTTGGTGGCTAAGGTTTTGGTGGCTAAGGTTTTGGTGGCTAAGGTTTTGGTGGCTAAGGTTTTGGTGGCTAAGGTTTTGGTGGCTAAGGTTTTGGTGGCTAAGGTTTTGGTGGCTAAGGTTTTGGTGGCTAAGGTTTTGGTGGCTAAGGTTTTGGTGGCTAAGGTTTTGGTGGCTAAGGTTTTGGTGGCTAAGGTTTTGGTGGCTAAGGTTTTGGTGGCTAAGGTTTTGGTGGCTAAGGTTTTGGTGGCTAAGGTTTTGGTGGCTAAGGTTTTGGTGGCTAAGGTTTTGGTGGCTAAGGTTTTGGTGGCTAAGGTTTTGGTGGCTAAGGTTTTGGTGGCTAAGGTTTTGGTGGCTAAGGTTTTGGTGGCTAAGGTTTTGGTGGCTAAGGTTTTGGTGGCTAAGGTTTTGGTGGCTAAGGTTTTGGTGGCTAAGGTTTTGGTGGCTAAGGTTTTGGTGGCTAAGGTTTTGGTGGCTAAGGTTTTGGTGGCTAAGGTTTTGGTGGCTAAGGTTTTGGTGGCTAAGGTTTTGGTGGCTAAGGTTTTGGTGGCTAAGGTTTTGGTGGCTAAGGTTTTGGTGGCTAAGGTTTTGGTGGCTAAGGTTTTGGTGGCTAAGGTTTTGGTGGCTAAGGTTTTGGCCCGCCCCCTTTGGCAGGGGCAGGTGTGGGCGGGCGTCGGGATGCCGCATCCCTCGGCCCGCCCCCTTTGGCAGGGGCAGGTGTGGGCGGGCGTCGGGATGCCGCATCCCTCGGCCCGCCCCCTTTGGCAGGGGCAGGTGTGGGCGGGCGTCGGGATGCCGCATCCCTCGGCCCGCCCCCTTTGGCAGGGGCAGGTGTGGGCGGGCGTCGGGATGCCGCATCCCTCGGCCCGCCCCCTTTGGCAGGGGCAGGTGTGGGCGGGCGTCGGGATGCCGCATCCCTCGGCCCGCCCCCTTTGGCAGGGGCAGGTGTGGGCGGGCGTCGGGATGCCGCATCCCTCGGCCCGCCCCCTTTGGCATTGAAAAATGGCCCATTTTTTTCTTGTCCTAACTTTGCCTCTATTTTTATGGCTGAGTGGGAGAGTGATATTCTTCACAAATGTCACAAACAACCTTTTATTTACATTCGGTATCTGGATGACGTTTTTATCATTTGGCAGCATATGTTGGAAGACCTTCATGTTTTCATTGATACTCTTAATTCTGACGACTCAAGCATTAAGTTACAGCCTACTATTGATCACACTTCTGTGGATTTTTTGGATGTAACTATTTACAAGGGTCATACATATCATACTACTGGGTATCTAGATTACAAAGTATTCTTCAAACCTACTGACACGCATCAGCTGCTACATGCTGGGTCATACCATCCTCCTCACACTTTCAAGGGAGTCATTAAGTCTCAGATTTTTAGATTCTACAGAAACTGTAGTTCTTTAGATTTTTTTAACCAGTCTTGTTCTGTTCTTTTTAAAGCTCTCCTCCCTAGGGGGTATTCTATTAGATTACTCCGAAGGATCAAATCTGACACAGTAAGACCAATCATGTTTCCCCCTTCAGCCCCCGATACACTTACCTCCCCTTCACGAGTGTACCATTACCGCCCAACATTTCTCTCAGGTACATCAATGAAATGCCTTAAGACGCGATGCAAACTCGATATATACGTACCAGATCGCGGAACCTTTTTCGGAGAACAATCTCGCGACAAATATCAAATTGCAGAGAATCTTAATTGCGACTCCTTTAATATCGTGTATGTTATCACGCGCAAAAAATGTCGCAAACAGTACGTCGGAGAAACTCCGATTTCTCTACGACAAAGAGCAGCCAACCATTTATCTAGTATTAGACTTAAACATGAGGTACCCGTGGCACAACATTTCAATACTCTAGGTCATTCGGTCAAGGACCATTTTGAAATCATGCCTATTGAGAAAATCCCTTTTTTCACTTCCGCTGCAGATACCAAGCACAAACGTTTGGAAAGGGAAAGTTTTTGGATTCAAACAATACAAACTATTTATCCTTTGGGTTTGATCTTGGACCCAGGAAGATGTCGTGAAAAATTCATTTCGAATATCGAACCGTGAACTGTGAACTAGGAGCTAACTTCAAAACCGAATATCGAACCGTGAACTGTGAACTAGGAGCTAACTTCAAAACCGAATATCGAACCGTGAACTGTGAACTAGGGGCTAACTTCACAACTGAATATCGAACCGTGAACTGTGAACTAGGAGCTAACTTCAAAACCGAATATCGAACCGTGAACTGTGAACTAGGAGCTAACTTCACAACCGAATATCGAACCGTGAACTGTGAACTAGGAGCTAACTTCACTAACATAGGTTTGGATAGGATGAACCCGACGAGTTTATATAACAACAAGACAACCCAAGACAACCCAAGATAACCCAAGACAACTGGTAACCTTACGAACTATGCAGTTAAGATTCAACGATGCAAACAATGCACTCGAATCGTTATGAAATCGCCATGCGACGTATTAAACCTACTCTTTTCTTTCGTTGAAGGCATTGTGATTCCATAGTGTCACTTCTCTCGCTCGGGGACTATTTCCCCCTCAGCAAACCTATCAAAGCATAATGTCCTGAACGAAATAATAGGTAATTAATGAATATGGTATAATAAAGCTTTGGTTGAAGATGAAGTGGAGATAACTGGTCCCAGTGATTTTAGTCACGCGCATATTCGAAGTTTTGCTGAAAGGGTGTATTAATAAAGACATCAACATATATGTGGAACGTTCGTGTTGTGTCTCCTGGTGATGCCTTCATGATGCCTTATTAACATGGAAGTAAATCGAAGACAGTTTCTAAATCGAATATACCTTATCATAAAACTATTAATTGCTTCCCTTTTTGTCCTAGAAGACCATTTATCTGGGTGATGACATACGCTAATCTGGAAGAATTTATATTTTAATCTTTCCATTTCAAGTGTACACGTACTACGTTATTGTAGGGGGGGAAATCGACCCGTCTGTATAAATTTGACGATCAGTTTCTGATTACGTCTTTCAAACTGACGATAACAGGTGGTCAAATTTATACAGATGGTTGAGGATTCCTCGCCAGGTCGAGTTTTTGATTGTTTAATGTTTTACGCCTTACTCAGGATTATTTCACCTATATGGCGGCGTTACCAGGTTTAATCGGAAGGAAACCGGGCTCTACAGTTTTTATTAGTGTATGATGTTAAATTATAGCGATAGGAGCTGATTAGTGTTATTTATCAACTTGGGCTTTAAAGGGACGTGTGCGGAACCAGCGAAACGAAGATCGTAAATCTGCTATTCTATTTTTGTTTATATAAAGATGAGGTTTCCAGACGGCCATTGGTAACCTTTCTAGCTCCCACCGACAAAGGGATTGGAAGTTTTATTTGCCGATTTCTTTGTCTGCGTTTGTTACTGCGCAGTAGGGCACATTGTGGCTGCACGTGTGGTGTATTTAAGGCTATTAGTTTACTCACTGCCAGGCAACAAACTTTTACGTGAAATTTTGTAAAAACTTACTTTAAAACTTAGTCTAAAAAAGAACTTAAGTCTCTTTATGAATACCGGTCCAGATTCACTGCCCTTGTGACGACATCAAGAAACGTATTATTTTGTTTGGAGTCACTACCGGGACGTTTTTGATATTGGGGGTGTCAGGGTACGAATTACTATCCAAGCACTACAAGCGTGGTTTGAGGGCCAACTTGTCCCCGGAAGCCCTAAAACTGAGCTATTGTGAGGCTAAAATGTGCTTAGCAGTGTCCAAATATAGCAAAAGGTGGTGCGCCTTTATGCGCTTTGTGCGGTTTTGTATTGCAGAGAGAGTTTAAATAAAACAGAATGAATATTTGAACCAGGCGTCTGGAAGTACCAAGAAAACAATTCCCTATATGTAGAATAACAAAACCTTCTGGCTTGCGAGAAACTTTTGCAAAAAATTTGCATGAAAATTCAAGAAAAACAAGAACTCAACAAGTATGGTGAAATATTGACAGAACTGTAACGAATGGTTAAAATCACTTATGGAGATAATCATTCAATACCGGGAACTTCCAACCAACACTTGAATCACAGCTTCCAGATTCCCATACCCCTCACAAGACGTCGGAATTGTTTCACGAGCAGCTCACGCCACTCGTTATACAATGCTGCTTCCTATTCTTGACAATCTATAGGAGGAGGATCTGGAGTTATTGAATGACTATTACTCATCAATCCAACTCGAGCAGAGAGGATTTAGATCTATACAGATTGGAATGTCGTGGTTTTTTACCTTTTGATCATCAAAGACAGTTTGTAATATCGACAGTAGGATTGTATCATAAAGACAACCGCTTGATTGGTCTCGGGTCCTCACATATCTTCAACAACCAGTTTTGCTCTAAACGATCCGATTTTCAGCGAGATCTAACTTGGCGGCGAAAAATTCAGTGCCAGATATTGACTTCCTTGTGCTGTCACACGTTAACACAAGCGGTGGACAAACAAGTCTTGATACTTAAATAAACGCATCTTCTGGTAAGACTAATTCCAGAAACGTTATTTTTTTATCGATTTTTTTCTGTTACATAGATACTTTGAACCTGATCAGAAGGAGCCCACTTTCATTTAGACCCGTATAACCTCCAGAAAGCGCGTATGCAGGAACGGTTAACCAAGTGGAATTAATTGCGTTTGTCTTCCTGTATATATTTCCTGTTTCGGTAGAATGGATAGGGCAGCTTTATACGGTTAAACCCACAACAAATAAGCATGTTAGTAAGCGTATGTCAAAGTCTTTAATTTTCTATTTTCAAATGTTTTGCCGCACAAAGATATACTCATGTACGAAGATATTCTATACATTGTACCAAGACATCACAGTTTTCTTAATCGCTCTAGGTAATAATTATTCACTAGTATGAAGTACAACATTCATATGAAAGGACGTGCCAATAAGCTAAAACAACAACCAACCATCTCATGTTTTGATGTTATTAATATATCGCCCTGGAAAGCTAGCCAGTTGATTGACTGACTGCTGATTACGTGGGCCAAGTTTCGTCAGATACTACACTTATGCTTTTAATTTTGTGTTCATAATTGGGAAACTGTGTCTATTTTCCTACTTGATATCGGCTAACCTGATTCTGCGTCTGAGAATTATTGGGTGAGGGAAAATGATCTTTACTATGCATCTTAAAATAAAACGGATCAAGGTTACGGCATCCAACTATAGAGGATAGGTGAGTGGCATAGTTTAGGTTGAATGAAACGCATGACAATTGAATTATTCATAAAGAAGAATGTGGTGAGAACGTACGGTTTATTCTTCGGAAACAATTTATTCCGTACGGTTTATTCTTCGGAAACAATTTATTCCGTACGGTTTATTCTTCGGAAACAATTCATTCCAGCACACACTTGAGGAAGTCTTTGGAATAGAATAAATTGTACTACTTGTGTTAATTTGAATTAACGTTTCTGGATCTCTTTTATTTTGATCAATTTACAACCGTCTTTCTTAAATCTATTTACGAACACCATCCAATATGTGCCAATTGGCTTAAGCTTGTCTGAGTTAAATTACCCCAGGCCATAAAAATTTATCTTCATTTCCTCCCCTTGGATTTCATAGCAGACCTATTGTTTTTACTTTCACTGTACTATCATCTAAATTCGTAAGCCTAGCCACTTGATTACACAGCGATTTTTAAGACAAAGATTGTTCGAAGAAATAAAAGGTGATGCTAAATGGGAATGTTGGCAGAAATAAATCAGTTCAAATAATTACTATGATCGCTAAAACTATATTCTGTGTTATTACCCATTCGACCAATTAACACTCTATACAGCTCAGGATAAAGTATATGGCCATGTGCTCTAAATGTTGACTGCACCAAGCTAATTGAACCAAAGGGCACGGAGATATGAAATTACGGTTCTTCGCATGTGAAGAAGGTACCTACCATGCATTTTTTTGTAAAACAAAAACGATTTTCTACAACACTGCGACCGAAAAAACATTTCTTAATAAGTGTGATAGTTTATTTTTATTTTCCGACCTGCAATTAGACGTGTTTTGAGGCTACAGAAGACGAGTTTTAATAAATAGCTGAAATAACCCACTCACAAGCAACAAAAGCTTAAAGACCAAATCGCCGCCGTAGCCTTTCTGGTAATTGTGAAGAGTTGACTACAATTTAACCCAATATAATTTCTAACCTGAAGATAATTTCCGGGGAAAATACTGAAAACTGTGAGCTGTAAACGGGATTCTGGATTTTAGCGGCGATTTTAAACAAAATGAATTGATTTAAATGAAATTGGTATTGATGTTTAGATTACCTTTAAATATGAGGCGTAGATCACTTATATGACATACTTGTAAGGCTTGGTAGCAACAGTTGTGAAAGAGTAAGGCGTCACATTGTGTGGAAGAACTCTTATAAAAACAGTATAAAAGCATTAATTTGAAGATATAAGTTGAGGTTAACCTAGTCCGGGTTTCTGACTCCAAAATTACTTTGTACTGACGGTCGTGTTTTGGTCGTATTTTCCAAAGTACGGCCGTCAGTATAAAAAAATAGTCATTTTGGAGTCAGAAACCCGGACTAAGGTTAACCACGAGTTAAGAGATATACGTAATGTGTAGTTCAGGTACACACGATGGGTAGGGTGCTTCACAGTGTGTAGACATTGATATACAGGTCTAACTTTACGCAAAGCACCAGTTAAGAGATACACGTATGGTGTAATTTAACAACACACATGAGTTTTGTGCGGAAATTCGGCTTACGACAAAATAAAATCTGAAAACGAGTTAAAACGACAGTAACAATTTGTTAGTTGAAAAAGCTACTGACATTTAATTTCTTCATTTGGGATAAGTAGAATCGACGGAATCCTTTTGTGGGCGCGATGGACTATCACTTGACGCACTTTGTCTCGATGAACATTCGGAATAAAATTTAAATTCTGAGTTGTGCTTATGTACACTGGTTAACAATACTCCCTGTCCGAACACAACGGGGTTGGGTTATATTCTTTATGTCTGTCATACACGGACATTTTTGTTGCTGAAAACAACGCATTTTGTTAACCCGGTCGGCCAGAATTTACCCGCAAACGAACATCTGTAGGCCTATTCACCTGTGTCTAGTGACGTCATTGTATACTTCATCGGATAGATGAGAAAACTACAAAGTTCTTAAAACATGTCGTCACAGGTTTTTTATGTAAAATTTGAATTGTCTTATGTAATTCTGTCTCGGGAATAAATAGCCCGTTCGCCCAGACACGGTATTTGGTTGTAAACAAAACATCTTGTCATCGGTAACGGCGACAAGAAGGTTGATAATAAAATATTATGTTTTGAACTAGAAAAAACATAATAAAAATTAATAAAAGAAACAAAGAAAACACCCCCCTGGACATAGGTATCCAATAATAAACATTACGAAAATGCAGCCAATTAACCGTAGAAAAGTGTCAATCAATTGGTTATAAATCAGTTGAGTTGTGAGAAGTAAAAAAATAATTTGTGAAAATAATGTATCGTTGTACGGCTGTTTCTGTGTTTTTGGTTGAGCGTGTCTCTGTAAATCTATTTAAGACACAGTCTCTCTTCTGTATCTTCAGACAAAAGCCGGATTAGCTTGACCGGATTTATCCTAAGCAATGCTCTTGTTTACATGAAGTGTCTGGATAGATGATGTCATCGACTTATACACAATTAAGTGTAATCTATTAAGCAACATGAATCCATGCGACGTATTAAACCTATTCTTTTTTTTCGTTGAAGGCATTGTGCTTCCATAGTGTCGCTTCTCTCGCTCGGGGACTATTTTCCCATCAGCAAACCAATGAAAGCATACTGTCCTGAACGAAATAATAGGTAATTATTGAATATGGTATAATAAAGCTTTGGTCGAAGATGAAGTGGAGATAACCGGCCCCAGAGATTGTAGTCACGCGCATATTCGAAGTTTTGCTGAAAGGGTGTATTAATAAAGACATCAACATATATGTGGAACGTTCGTGTTGTGCCTCCTGGTGATGCCTTCACGATGCCTTATTAACATGGAAGTAAATCAAAGACAGTTTCTAAATCGAATATACCTTATCATAAAACTATTAATTGCTTCCCTTTTTGTCCTAGAAGACCATTTATCTGGGTGATAACATACGCTAATCTGGAAGAATTTCTATTTTAATCTTTCCATTTCAAGTGTACATGTACTACGTTATTGTAGGGGGGAAATCGTTATTGTAGGGGGGAAATCGAGGATTCCTCGCCAGGTCGAGTTTTTGATTGTTTAATGTTTTACGCCTTACTCAGGATTATTTCACCTATATGGCGGCGTTACCAGGTTTAATTGGACGGAAACCGGGCTCTACAGTTTTTATTAGTGTATGATGTTGCATTATAGCGATAGGGGCTGATTAGTGATATTTATCAACTTGCGCTTTAAACGGACATGTGCGGAACCAGCGAAACGAAGATCGTATATCTGCTATTCTACTTTTGTTTTTATAAAGATGAGGTTTCCAGACGGCCATTGGTAACCTTTCTAGCTCCCACCGACAATTGGATTGAAAGTTTTATTTGCGGATTTCTTTGTCTGCGTTTGTTACTGCGCAGTAGGGCACATTGTGGCTGCACGTGTGGTGCATTTAAGGCTGTTAGTTTACTCACTGCCAGGCGACAAACTTTTAAGTGAAATTTTGTAAAAACTTACTTTAAAACTTAGTCTAAAAAGAACTTAAGTCTCTTTATAAATACCGGTCCAGATTCACTGCCCTTGTGACGACATCAATAAATGTATTATTTGGTTTGGAGTCACTACCGGGACGTTTTTGATATTGGGGGTGTCAGGGTACGAATAACTATCCAAGCACAACAAGGGCCAACTTGTCCCCGGAAGCCCTAAGGCTAAAAATGTGCTTAGCAGTGTCCAAATATAGCAAATGGTGGTGCGCCTTTATGTGTTTTGCGCGGTTTTGTATTGCAGAGAGAGTTTCAATAAAACAGAATGAATATTTGAACCAGGCGTCTGGAAGTACCAAGAAAACAATTCCCTATATGTAGAATAACAAAACCTTCTGGCTTGCGAGAAACTTTTGCAACAAATTCGCATGAAAATTCAAGAAAAACAAGAACTCCACAAGTATGGTGAATTACTGACAGAACTGTAACGAGTGGGTAGAATAACTTATGGAGATACTCATTTAATACTGGGAACTTCCAACCAACACTTGAAATCACAGCTTCCAGATTCCCATACCCCCACAAGACGTCGGAATTGTTTCATGAGCAGCTCACGCCACTCGTTATACAATGCTGCTTCCTATTCTTGACAATCTGTAGGAGGAGGATCTGGAGATATTGAATGACTATTACTCATCACTCCAACTCGTGCAGAGAGGATTTAGATCTATACAGATTGGAATGTCGTGGTTTTTTACCTTTTGATCATCAAAGACAGTTTGTAATATCGACAGTAAGATTGTATCATAAAGACAACCGCTTGATTGGTCTCGGGTCCTCACATATCTTCAACAACCAGTTTTGCTCTAAACGATCCGATTTTCAGCGAGATCTAACTTGGCGGCGAAAAATTCAGTGCCAGATATTGACTTCCTTGTGCTGTCACACGTTAACACAAGCGGTGGACAAACAAGTCTTGATACTTAAATAAACGCATCTTCTGGTAAGACTAATTCCAGAAACGTTATTTTTTTATCGATTTTTTTCTGTTACATAGATACTTGAACCTGATCAGAAGGAGCCCACTTTCATTTAGACCCGTATAACCTCCAGAAAGCGCGTATGCAGGAACGGTTAACCAAGTGGAATTAATTGCGTTTGTCTTCCTGTATATATTTCCTGTTTCGGTAGAATGGATAGGGCAGCTTTATACGGTTAAACCCACAACAAATAAGCATGTTAGTAAGCGTATGTCAAAGTCTTTAATTTTCTATTTTCAAATGTTTTGCCGCACAAAGATATACTCATGTACGAAGATATTCTATATATTGTACCAAGACATCACAGTTTTCTTAATCGCTCTAGGTAATAATTATTCACTAGTATGAAGTACAACATTCATATGAAAGGACGTGCCAATAAGCTAAAACAACAACCAACCATCTCATGTTTTGATGTTATTAATATATCGCCCTGGAAAGCTAGCCAGTTGATTGACTGACTGCTGATTACGTGGGCCAAGTTTCGTCAGATACTACACTTATGCTTTTAATTTTGTGTTCATAATTGGGAAACTGTGTCTATTTTCCTACTTGATATCGGCTAACCTGATTCTGCGTCTGAGAATTATTGGGTGAGGGAAAATGATATTTACTATGCATCTTAAAATAAAACGGATCAAGGTTACGGCATCCAACTATAGAGGATAGGTGAGTGGCATAGTTTAGGTTGAATGAAACGCATAACAATTAAATTATTCATAAAGAAGAATGTGGTGAGAACGTACGGTTTATTCTTCGGAAACAATTTATTCCGTACGGTTTATTCTTCGGAAACAATTCATTCCAGCACACACTTGAGGAAGTCTTTGGAATAGAATAAATTGTCCTATTTGTGTTAATTTGAATTAACGTTTCTGGATCTCTTTTATTTTGATCAATTTACAACCGTCTTTCTTAAATCTATTTACGAACACCATCCAATATGTGCCAATTGGCTTAAGCTTGTCTGAGTTAAATTACCCCAGGCCATAAAAATTTATCTTCATTTCCTCCCCTTGGATTTCATAGCAGACCTATTGTTTTTACTTTCACTGTACTATCATCTAAATTCGTAAGCCTAGCCGCTTGATTACACAGCGATTTTTAAGACAAAGATTGTTCGAAGAAATAAAAGGTGATGCTAAATGGGAATGTTGGCAGAAATAAATCAGTTCAAATAATTACTATGATCGCTAAAACTCTATTCTGTGTTATTACCCATTCGACCAATTAACAATCTATACAGCTCACGCTAATGTATATGGCCATGTGCTATATATGTTGACTGCACCAAGCTAATTGAACCAAAGGGCACGGAGAGATGAAATTACGGTTCTTCGCATGTGAAGAAGGTACCTACCATGCATTTTTTTTGTAAAACAAAAACGATTTTCTACAACACTGCGACCGAAAAAACATTTCTTAATAAGTGTGATAGTTTATTTTTATTTTCCGACCTGCAATTAGACGTGTTTTGAGGCTACAGAAGAAGAGTTTTAATAAATAGCTGAAATAACCCACTCACAAGCAACAAAAGGTTAAAGGCCAAATCGCCGCCGTAGCCTTTCTGGTAATTGTGAAGAGTTGACTACAATTTAACCCAATATAATTTCTAGCCTGAAGATAATTTCCGGGGAAAATACTGAAAACTGTGAGCTGTAAACGGGATTCTGGATTTTAGCGGCGATTTTAAACAAAATGAATTGATTTAAATGAAATTGGTATTGATGTTTAGATTACCTTTAAATATGAGGCGTAGATCACTTATATGACATACTTGTAAGGCTTGGTAGCAACAGTTGTGAAAGATTAAGGCGTCACAAGTTGTGGAAGAACTCTTATAAAAACAGTATAAAAGCATTAATTTGAAGATATAAGTTGAGGTTAACCTAGTCCGGGTTTCTGACTCCAAAATTACTTTGTACTGACGGTCGTGTTTTGGTCGTATTTTACAAAGTACGGCCGTCAGTATAAAAAAAATAGTCATTTTGGAGTCAGAAACCCGGACTAAGGTTAACCACGAGTTAAGAGATATACGTAATGTGTAGTTCAGGTACACACGATGGGTAGGGTGCTTCACAGTATGTAGACATTGATATACAGGTCTAACTTTAGGTAAAGCACCAGTTAAGAGATACACGTATGGTGTAATTTAACTACTCACAAGAATTTTTGTGCTTCACGGAAATTCGGCTTACGACAAAATTAAATCTGAAAACGAGTTAAAACGACAGTAATACTGTGTTATTTCATCAGCACAGCACACAACATGTTAGTATATACATGTAGGTTATCCCTACATTAGGTCAAGGCCCACTGGAAATGAACTGGAGATATAGGAGGATCGTTACTCCTCAAGATAGCATTCTTGTTTGGTTTTGTATTGGTTATGTTGTAATACAAATCGATTGGGGAATACGCGTCTATCAATGTAAGGTACAATGGGAATATTGACAATTGCAGTTGTATGGTTTGTAAGCATTCAAAAGGCCTGGTATCGGATTTTGAAAGCTTCGTCAGCGTCGACCGATAAACAACATTTTAACGCCTCTTGGACGATGAACGCTAAAAACCAAAATCCTGTTTGGCAGAAGAGCTTACATAAAAATACCTGAGAAAGATTTTATTTTTTTCCTAGACAAAAGAAGTTAGGGAAACTGGCTTTTGTATGTATTTCTTTTATTTGAATTGTAAATAATATGGACACATCAGCACCATTTTATATAAAAGTCGCAACGTTTTGAGTAATAAAAATATGATTTCAATATACGAAAAAATGTGTATTGCTTTCAATATTAGTAAATAAACAAGAGAGAAAATGAAAACAGAAACAAAATGATGGATTATAAAGTGGCATGTGCGGCTACATATTTCCCCTGTAAAAGACTGACTTGTTTTATAAATTCCGATTACAGAGAAGTACGTTGAAAATCTAAATCATTCACATTGAAATAAACATATTGGTACAGCAAGTAATCCATACGATCGGAATACGTGTGTTAATAACGGACACAATTCAAATTACCTGGATGTTTGAGTACATTTTATGGATTGTTGTTGCTTATAAAATCTATATTATCATACTATATTGATATATATATAAATATATGGAAATTTTCATTGACACAGAATTTGATTATTTGATGGTCATTTTAATCACGAAATAAAAAATACGAGCTATCCGCTAATATCAATTCGGGACATGCTTAATTCTACAATGGTTTTACTAAAGCCCAAAACACATTTTGTAAATGATGGTGTATTTTAGTTCGAGTTGTCCTATGTGTTTTGACTGCATAGTAGAATTAAACGTTAACGTACATATCCGAAATTGGTATTGTGGAAAGCTGGTATTTTGTACTTCTTGATAAAAATGACGATCAATTAACTAATTTAGTGTCAACGAAAAATTCGATATATTTGTCAGCTCCTGCCAGATGTTCAAATTTGATTAGACCTTGCTAAGGGTGTAAATCCAAATGTATGTTCCTGAACCGCGTTTTATTACGATTTTTTGCAGCTCGTGTCTTTGAATCCATTGAAGATTGCCTATCGGTGTGCCCATTGATCCCGTCTAGTCTGTTTTAGCCAATTTAATAAATCTTGGAAGTAAGAATAAACAAAGAAAAGTAACTCGTATTTCGTCTACTATCAAGACGATAGTTTTACCTTTCTGTGGGTAGTCGCAACAACAACAAGCTGTGTAAGAATTACGTTATTTTAACACTTTTAATTCTTCATTTTTAATTAACGATAAAATTGAAATATGCACCAGGCCACAATGGTGCTGATGATTTGTTTGAAGTGCAAACCTCACTCAAGGTCAGTGATGTCTCCATACTGATCAATACACACTGACGTCTTCAGGTGAATAGCATCCAACATATTTACCCCTTAACAATTATTATAATTTTATCTACGTGACAGATCTAGACAAGGTGTCTAATGTAATGGAACTCCAGACATCCGACATCAATAATACATTTCCTTTATGGGAATCCATATAGATTGCTGTGAGTAAGGTTTAATATCAGTGAGGACATCTAAAGACATTCACAAGATGGGGAACTTTATAATAAAAGTATATCTCGATAGATGACTTGTCACAGGCAATGTTGTTGAAAAAAAAGGTTGGCGATAATGGATAGTTGATTACAAAAAAAGACATTAGTTTTTAAAAAGAGAATCGATTCATACATGGTATGAATACATTATTATACAATGTCATCGAATTTTTCCATGATTGTATCGGTAGATTATTGTTAATATATGTTACGGATACTACATTATTTGTCGTTTAAGTAACCCTCTTCACGTATCTCGCTAATTGAGTTTCATGAGCACTTATTAAAATAATTGGTATTAAACAAATTAGGGAATACAATTATAACAATTACAACTAAAACGTAAACTCGAGAAAATGATAGTTAATTGAGATTCACAGAGGGTACATGGCTTTACTAATCTATTACAAAATTAGTCTATACCTGCAGTGTCATTAAATACTAGTCATGTTCAGTAGTGTACATGAAAATCTTCATTGTTTACAACAGAAAATACTTCCGTCTCCATGTTATCTGCGGTAGTTCAAACGCAGTTGATTGGTTTGTTGGGGTTACGGTTTGATAGTAGTTCCTTTACACGACACTGGCAATGTAAATAATCGCTTATGGCTGTTTTGTTTGTTACATAGTTTTGTCTGTGCCGGGGAGCGTGGGGGGGGGGGGGGGGGGGGGTGGAGGGAGCAAAATTTATAGGACATGATACCTATCAGGTATAACGTCATAATAAACAATAGAAAAATTTAAGATGAAGGAAATGCACTATGTTCAAGGACATGTAGGCAGCCCATGATAAACATTGTTCGTGTCTGCAATAGTGGCAGCAGACATGCGATTCAATTTAGCCATATGTTAACTGTTTCGTTATTAATCTGTTCAGCGGTAGTGGAATATTACGCCTGATTTTTCACATATATTCTGAATTGCAAATAATTAGATACACCAGAAACAGTTCATCGTTTGATCAGAACCCTATACGGGATTTTAGTATACAAGGTCAAGTTGTCGAGGAAATTAACTGAAGTTATGGGAAAATTATCCTTCCTGAAATTACTGCAATCCGTGTCTGACTCAGATCTATACAGATTGCCACACCACGTGTTTATTACCCATTTATCACCAAGGTCATAAAATCATATGAACAGGAAGATAGAGAAAGCTATTATAATTATATATACAGGAGAATGTGTGCCACCAATAATGCTATTTCTGCCGACTTATAACATGACAAAGCATATAATAACTCAGTTTCGCTATGGTTTATGCTCTTTGCATCTCCTTAGGAAGATTGGTTGACGTTTTACGACACGATCGAGATTACCTCGCTTTGCTATTAAGTGTCGGTTTTCGGTGGGTTATCAATCTATTTACCCGGAGCACATCCTCAACTCATAGGTGCCTGGCAAACATTCCATATAAGGCAAGAAAGTTGAAAAGGCTACTGGCATTTCTTTTCTTCATTTGGGATAAGTAGAATCGACGGAATCCTTTTGTGAGCGCGATGGATTATCACTTGACGCACTTTGTCTCGATGAACATTCGGAATAAAATTTAAATTCTGAGTTGTGCTTATGTACACTAGTTAACAATACTCCCTGTCCGAACACAACGGGGTTGGGTTATATTCTTTATGTCTGTCATACACGGACATTTTTATTGCTGAAAACAACGCATTTTGTTAACCCGATCGGCCAGAATTTACCCGCAAACGAACACCTGTATTCACCTGTGTCTAGTGACGTCATTGTATACTTCATCCGAGAGATGAGAAAACTACAAAGTTCTTAAAACATGTCGTCACACGTTCTTTATATAAAATTTTAATTGGCTTATGTAATTCTGTCTCGGGAACAAATACCCCCTTCGCCCAGACATGGTGATCAGCACTGCTGAAACTGGATTATGTTATCCATAAAACAAAAATAGCTGTTTAAAAGTATTTGGTTGTAAACAAAACATCTTGTCATCGGTAACGGCGACAAGAAGGTTGATAATAAAATATCATGTTTTGAACTAGAAAAAACATAATAAAAATTAATAAAAGAAACCAAGAAAACACCCCCCCCCCCCTGGACAAAGGTATCCAATAATAAACTTTACGGAAATGCAGCCAATTAACCGTAGAAAAGTGTCGATCAATTGGTTATAAATCAGTTGAGTTGTGAGAAGTAAAAAAAAAAAAATTTGTGAAAACAATGCATCGTTGCACGGCTGTTTGTGTGTTTTTGGCTGAGCGTGTCGCTGTGGATGTATTTAAGACACAGTCTCTCTTCTGTATCTTCAGACAAAAGCCGGATTAGCTTGACCGGATTTATCACAAGCAATGCTCTTGTTTACATGAAGTGTCTGGATAGATGATGTCATCGACTTATGCACAATTAAGTGTAATCTATTAAGCAACATGAATCTTGTTTCTGAAGACAAAAGCACCAACATTTGAAATTAAGTAAAGTGACTCGGTGAAAACAAGTTTAAGACCATATAATTGGTTACACACAAAGATTGTCTTCGGGAAAATGTTTGTCATTTTTTCTTGACTATATCGTTTTATTTGTATGTCTGGATTTCAAATCAATTTTATTTATATGTGACGTTTTCATGTGTGTTGTTCAGACGAGGTCAGGCTATATACTTTGTTGTTTGAGTGGCATTTAGAAGCTGAAATAAGTACAACGGGAAGACTTTCATATGGATATCAACTTTATTAGTTAGCAACGTTTCGGTTTTCGACGGACGGTCTAAGTATCAAGACCGAAACGTTGCTAACTAATAAATGAAGAAGTTGATATCCATATGTACGCCTTCCCGTTGTATATACTTTGTACCACAATAAAACGCTGACGTACAGTGCACTAAATATAAGCCGATGGGACACAGAAAGGTTTCACATTGAATACTGGATTCTGTCAAATGTTCGTAGCTTGTTTGGAACGCTTCCTTTTTTTCGACAAAAGCCACAATGTTGATACGCTAGTACTTTTTATAATCGGACCTCCAATTTAACTATACCAATTTTAGACAGATAAGCTTGAACATAGTGCAATTGTTTTGTATGGCTTGCTTTGAGTTTTGATCATTTACATACAAGTGGCATTAATAGAGGGTACTTTATTAATCTTTATTGACTTGGGCAGTGATGCCCCTCATCATAATAACTTCACAAATCAGGTGTAGTTCACATTTATATAACCTTATAAGTGAGGGCGAACATTTAAATGATTTTCACGCGTAGTAAAACTTTGATAAATAAATTTCCCAAGTTTCCTTAATACAACACAACTGTGAGAATTTAACAAAATGGTTAATTTGAGCACACTTGGTCTCCTCCAAAAATACGGTTTTATCATTTGTCTACGTATAGAAGAGTATACATTTTAAATGCGATGCATACTGAATTCCAGATGCAAAATTGATCAATAATGCACTAAATGCCACTGGGTGACGAAATTCATATAATAATGAGAAATGGATCAGGGAAGTTATAATCGGATATGTCGATTGTTTTAACGCGTTTCAGAAACCGCCAAGATTGCCACAGTGGTTGTCCCGCAATTTCAGACTGGATAAGCTCCTTAGCGAAAGCTTAATTATGTTTGAAATGCCTGCTTGTTAATTGTCTTATTACAGATTTATCTTAACCATAGGTTTCGCACCTGAGAAATCCAGAGCACAAAGTTACACATGGATGATATCACCTGGTATATCCGATTCTGTCTACAAATCCCAAAGGCTTATCCTAACTTATATTAAGCTCTTGTTTCCATGAAGAGTTCAGAGAAAGGATTTATATTCAACTGAGACTAATTAATTACTCAATCATAATCCGTTACGCAATATTCGGCCTTCAATATATTCAAGTTCAGACCTTCCAACAGCGATAAACACAATGAAAACCGAACTAATCAAACTTCAAACCTGGTTTGCTTCTAACAGACTATCACTTAACTTAACTAAAACTAAATATATGATCCCTGTGCCCGTGTGTTTTAGTGATCATCAATAAAAAATAATTCCAACTCTAATTCCGTCCAGCCTTTTACTCTCTCACTGTCTGAAACCGAACTGGAGCAAGTCCACAACTTCAAATTCCTCGGCATCACTTTTAACGACAAGCTAAACTGGAAGACACATATTTACACCACCTGTAAACAATTTTCTAGAAACATCGGACTTCTAAATAATTTTAAAAATCAGCTGAATAAGAAAACATTTTTTATTTTGTATTATTCTCTTATTTATCCTTATTTTCTTTATGGTAACGTACTGTGGGGCAATACCTATCAAACCCATCTAAATCCTCTGTTCATTCTGCAAAAAAGATCAATCCGCGTCATTTCTGTTTCCAAAAATTAGATCATGCCTCACCTATCTTCAATAAACTTCAGATTCTCACCCTATTTAATATATTGAGGATATTGAACAGTTGTGTTTGAATAGCACATATTTTTTCGAGTGAAAGACGGGGAATAACCCATGAGACGCGAAGCGTCGAGTGGTTTATCCCTCCGCCTTTCAAGAGAAAAAATATAAATGCTATTTAAACACAACTGTACAATATTCTGTTTATTATTTATACTATCATGTTTTAGGCTGGGGATTGTTTATTAAGTAAAAATGTATCAATCATAAAAAAGTAAAATATGAATAAACCGATCCTCTATTGAATGAATCTAGTGTTTTCAGAAGTAAAATATTTATCTTAATGCAAAAATGACTGAAAAGGCTTCATATTCCTATCGAAATCCTATGTACTGTTGTTGTTGTACAGCAGACGTCAGTACACAAGAAAGAAGTAGGTCCAACGACGTCATCGGCTTCGTCGCGTGCGACAAATAACAAAAGTGTTATTGCACCGCAGTGAATTATGACATTTTTGAGTGAAGGAAATCCCTAGTTTTCACTTATATATAAATAATAAAAATATTTATTCTTGTCTGCTTCTTTCTCGCAAATTCATGTATGCTCCACAGGATCTTCCTTCTATATTTAGAAACATATTCACTAAGCAGTCTGCTATTCACCTCTATCCAACCAGAAGTCACAACTATAACATGTGCACACCATTCTATCGCACAAATCTGTCTTTTAATTCTTTGAAAATCAAAGGACCAAAAGAGTGGAACAAACTACCAACCACTCTAAAACAGATTAATTCTCAATCTCTTTTTAAATTCAAAATAAAATCATTACTGTTAACTCAACAATAGTCTCTTGGGCTCCCGAATGCAATGCAACAACAATCCAAATCTTTTCTTGTTTTCTTCGTTTAATAGCACATGTACAAACAATTCAATGTCTTTTTGCATATTTATTTACATAACCTGTATTCGCCGTAACACATGTACAAATCTGCATCAAAAGGGATATAACAAGCCCCCCCCCTGGGATTTTACTCCCGCCAGATTATATTCAAATATGTATATATTACTGTAATTCATCTGGCGAATAAATCAAATCAATCAATCAATATTGTAACGTCTTTGGTGAAAAATAAAGTCTGACAATAACAGCAACGTCGAATATAGTGTAACGGCCTTCTTGAAAAAATAACAGTGGGGAAACAGGGCTTTGGACAAATGTTTTTGAAAACCAAGGAGGGGAGGGACACTGTTTCCGTCAACACGTGCAGCTTCAGAGGTCTCTGTATCTAGTTCTATTTTATCGTTTTGAACTTTTGTTGGACATGTTTATCTTGTACATGTATATGCCAATATGATATTCAGTTTGTGATTTTTTGACAAGAAGCTAACAGGCACCGTTTTCGGTTATGAATGATTTGAAGAAACAATTTATGTGTATTTATGTGATTTTTTTTCCTAAACGCAATAAAAGGAAATAAGTAATATGTCTCATTAACTTCATAAAACAAACGTAAATCAGCTGGGGCTTATATTATTATATGTCTCATGTAATCCCACTTTGCTGAGATTTTCTTCTCCGGTTCCCAATTTTGAAATTTACAGAAACCTTCTTTGTCTTACAACAGGTGGCGACTAACTTACATATATGTTAGATACCCTGATAGGAAAGTTTCGACCCTCATTTTGAAATCAATAAGCCCTTATATTCGTCCCGCATTGATTAAAATGATATCTGGAAGATGTATTGACCTTGTCGTATACACGCAAAAGTTATGTGATTATTTCTAGACTTAAAACACATTAACACAAAGAATACTTTCTGAACCAGAGAGCCCAGATAAAGTGTTTCCGGTTTCCTACGGGCAAAGAGCGCTGGTATCTTCCCCAACTAAACTTAGCAACGTCGCTATGAAAGTGAAATAATCTTGAGTGCGGCGTAAAACATCAATCAATAAATCAATCTGCCCCGTCAATGGTTCGGATTCTTTGATAGGAAGGTCGTGTCCATTCAGCATAAACTAGAAATTGAGAGGATTTGACCGCAGAGAGAGGAACGGTATCTAAAGAAAGAGTCAAGTACCAGGTGTTAGAGGAATACTAAATCTGTCCCTTGTCAAATATGTAAGTGCTACTGTATTCACGTTGTTCTCTAACCAGAAATATGATCAAATTGCTGCCACAAGGGCAGGACAATAAACAACCGAGAACTACAAATGTAGAAGATGCTCAGGCGTGAAAAACATAAATATATATATGATTTCGTAAGCAATTAGTTTGAAACATAGGCCTAGTTAAAAAAACTGTAAGAATCTAAGTAGTATTCAAATCGACTGTTAATAAGAGGCGTATTAATCATTTATCCTAAGTCTTTGCACGTCCACAAATAATCCCAAACACCCAAACAGCTAAAAGTTGACTATCTGTCGGAGATGCCAGTTATTTCATACTTCGGATTCATAGCCCGGTATGCATATATATGAATATTAGTATAAGTAAATGTCCTGCTAGATTTGTAAGCTTATGAAGAAGATTTATGTTCTTAAAGACCCACTTGCCGCCGTAGCCTGTTGAACATTTGTTATTAAAACCAATTTACATGAGCTTACCACGACTAAAAGCACTAAAATTAAACATAGGAGACATAAAACATGTTCAGTTAGATTTAGAATGTAGAAATTGAGGTGAAAAACAAACGAAGAATTGAAGCTTGATTGCAACGACCAGTGTCGGTTAACTGAATGGTTGGATTACCCTCATTTCAGGCCTTTTTATCTGTGGTTTACACTTAACAAATTATCGGCAGGCTTTTCGAGTCACTGTTACCTGATCGCCAGTCTGTATTTCTCGGATAAAGTACTTAAAATTATACTGAGCCGTTAGATCACTCATATGACTCAAAACATTAGGGCCCTTGTGCGCATGTTCAGGTTCAGTGTTTGTTTACATTGCGGGTACTTGATAAATCTAATTTTCAAATTAAAAATACTAAATGATGTCAAAACTTTCTGCTTGTGGTAAAAATAGAAAGTTCCTATCTTCTTCTGTCTGGGGAAAATACAGAAAACCGCCCCCTGTTTTTAATGTAAACAGTATTTTGGATTTTTGCGGCAAGTGTGCCTTTAAATAAAATGACCTGCGAAATTTCTATTCTGTACACTACTTCCTTGATGTAGCCTGTGTTATCACTGCTAAAATGGTAAATGTCTGGTGGCTAAAATAACAAAGATACTAATGGAAGATATCGATCCAAAAATATATTTTGATTCAGTGAAACATTTAAAAACGAATGCTGTACTCATGCTGTTAGAAGAACATTAGATATAGGCAAGCGATGACAATCATCGAAAAACAAGCAATTGTCTAGATTCCGTTCTGACTGGGTTTTCACTCGAACGACCCATGTGGGATGGTTGCCAGTTACCACCGGAAGGTCGTGGGTTTCCTCCGGGCATAGAGCCCGGTTTTCTTCCACAATAAAACTGGCAACGCCGCCATATAAGTGAAATAATCTTGGGCGCGGCGTAAAACATCAAACAATCAATCAAGATTCCGTAGTGTGCTGTTGACCCAATCTTGGAGAGGTGGACAAAGATGGGCAACATCATCTTACTTTACTTTAGTGTTTAAGTCGAATTTGCTCAGACAAAGCTATGCTTTCAGCGTAACGTAAACTAAGCTGATTATACTCAAGTGCCTAGCATGGAATATTTTGGCCACGTTTTTTCTTAAAAGTATTTAACGGTCAAAACCCATGAGCGGACATGAATTATAATGCATGTATAGTAATAAGCGTTCTGTACAGTGATTTGTTTTATCTAGTTCTAATTTTATTCGAGTCATCATGTATACAGGGTGTGTTTTAGTGATCATAAATATACAGCAGGAGTGAGGTAATGAATGCAAGCATGCATTTGGCAACCACTTTGATCAGCTGATCGACACAAACAGTTAATAATTCAATGTAGTGCAGAGGTACCGATTGCATCTAACTATTCCGAAGATAATTTCAATTGAGTAAATTAGTAAAGTTATTGGAGTTATATCTCAAATGTTAGAACCGATTTGCATAATTAAGACACAAGCACTTTTTGTGATTTGGTTATAATTTTGTTACTATTTAAACGTACAAAGTCAACAATATAAAATCAACTGTCTGTCGCTTTGCCGCCAATACTCTATGTAGGCCTACTCTGAATATAATATCCCTTATATGATATTGTTTGAAGACAGTTAATTCTGTATGCACTTACGGTCAGATAGTATTCCACAAACTTCATGTATCCAAGCATTGGATAACGAACGCTCTTGGCACGTGGAAAGTAAATGACATTCAATAGAAAACTTGCACAAGAAAAACGTGCCTCTTTGGTTTGGTTTTCTCGTTGGTAACATAGACCGACCACAGCTATGATTGCTTATTAAAGGTGCGACCTGCATTGAAAGTGTGCGTCTTTTTAATCTTCCTTTCAGCTAAATCCACGTGCATGCGTGGTTTAGGCCCGTGGTGTTACTTACCACCAATTATTATTCTCTTATTTGTCCTAAATTGTTTATGCAGACACTTAACCCCAGGTAAACGACCAACAGTTTAAGGCTTCCGAAGATTTGGTCTTATTACGTAAGTAAATGCGAAAACAACAACAAATAAACATTTGATCAGATAGGGTTTTAATCAATATTTATTACAAATCCAAAAATAGGAATTACTTCCAAGTAACAACAATATATAAAATAACATACAAAGTAACCGGCAAGAGCATTGGAGCGAAGTAGGCTTTGATTGTCAATATATCAATTTTTAGAAAATATATAAAATTCACATGAGATCAACTATCGATATAACAACGTAGTACAAAAATATTACAACCTTTATTAAAGCTTCAGTTAAAATGTTCACAATGCGATACAAACTAGAACGCTATATTAGTTTGAAATGGTGCATACGGGTCAAACTGTACAAGGACCATTCATATCTCCATCATAGATCCAGAGGAAATGTTTAGGGTCACAATCTAGTCTTTCCAAATCTGCTTTCAAAAGCATTGAATACTTAGGGAAAATAATAAGAACTACTGTGCTTGTGTCTTTCTAAGGCAAAATGTAACCAGCATGTAATAGAATATAGGATGGGATTTGAAATCAGCCTGGTCTCTCTGTCTATAGATCTCCAAATTTAATTATTTAAAATCTGAAGCATTTGTGATATCCTGATTAAGTGAATGACAAAGTTACTTGTGCGTTTTGTTCATATAAAAGACATTTATGAGTGGAAGTAACTTTTTTCTGTGATAATGTAAATGTTAAGAGTGTGGTATCAATTACTAATTTTCGAGAGTACTGCCTCTATATGGAATTTTTTGTTGTTGATTAAACATATGCACTCTTTTGAATACATTTGAACTTCATTAATTTAATATTTATATGGAGAAGAACAAGCCAACAGAATCAAATAAAGGTTTTAAAAAGTCAAAATGTAAGATCAATTTTACAATGTTTTGTATGCCTGTTTACTCTGTCACATGGATGACAAGGGGATGGCAAGAAGTTAATAACACACAGTGTCGGATTGGGTTACAATCTTATGTTTTTGTTATTTACACATCGAGGAGTGGCATATTCTTCATCTTTCTTGAGATAAAAATAACACAAAGGATAAACGATTTTGATTGTAAGGAGTTTCGATTAATCTGTTGTCTAAAAATCTTATAATGTTTCCGAAAATAGAGAAGGAAAGGTGTTAACCGCCTACACCATCCAGGCTGTCGTGTCAGATCATTAAACAGTTGGGAATCCAGATTCGTAACAATAATAAAAGATTACTTTTAAGTCACGTATCTGTTTCTGAATGAAGGCAAATGCCTGAAGGTTAAGGCTGTTGACATCGTGTAAGAAATAACTCCCCGAAGCACTACAGTCAAATCCTGTCTGCTGGTGTCAACGGTCTCCCACGGTAAGTCGTCAACATGGTCATTAATGGACGTTGGGATATTTGAGACAAATCGCAGCATCCTTTTAATGACTAAACATTTAGACTAATATCTATTCGTGTTTAACTCTGGTGTTTAGACACGATCATTCTAAATAGCCCAGCAAGTACTGTTATGGGTGAACTGTAGTATTTAGCCTAATAACAGCTTTCTGAATAGCTTTACAATCGCAATTGCCCGTCAAGCAATACCAATGTATCAAGCAAATGAGTCTAATGTTGGTTTTGACCTTGTTGTAACGATGGAATCAATATTAGAGAAAGTAATACGGGACAGAAGATAGGTTACCAAAGAAAACTTAGAGGTGATGATAAGAACAAATAAGTTAAAAAGTAATGCATAGAAGAGGTAAAAGCAATTATTTTTGTAGAAAATGGACTGGGACGTTACACAGGGCTTGGCGGCGTGTAAAGACAAATGTTGTCGGTGATAATAAAGAAAATCAATATTGAACAAAGATACTTGTAAAAGATGATAAATTGTAATCATCGGAGGGTGATCAAAAGGAGAAACATATGTGTTTATAGTATCAGTAATAAAAAATGTGATGCCCATAATGACAATCATAATCGTTGATTCAAGTAATGAAATTTGTATCCATCTAATAATAATAATTATTATTAATCATAAAGATAGCAAATTCAATAAAGGGTGATGTTTACCAAGTTAGTATTGACATAAAGGAGAAGCACTGGAATAGTGGTAATTTAACAACAAGTATAAAAGTATAATCTCAGCAACTACATAAACACTGTAATCCAAACATTTCCTACTTAAAATTTAAGAACAGTGGATATTGGAAAATAAAGTCGTTCGATTGTTATGGGCGCAGATCAGATATAACAATCACATGGGCAAACTTAACAGGCAAGTAAACAATCGCATTAATTATGTACTGCATTGTCATTATCAATACAAAAAAATGGTAAAATTAAGCACACCAATATTGTTGCGCCTGTCCTTGTATGGGATTTTTTAATAGTCCAAAGACAAAAAACACCCGTAATACCGTACTGTAATGTGTATAAAATGTATCTCAGTTCAACTACTTTTTGCGTTTTATACAACACAACATTTTCTTAAAAGCTCTTCTAAAGTCTCTGTTAAAGAAAGTGTAGATAATTGGATTAAGGGAGGAATTGAAGTACCCCATCCATAATACTACTTCCTGTATCAAAGGATGAACAACACAGGACTCACAAAATGGAATTAGCACTGTCACTAAGAAGAAAGGAAGCCAACAAATTACAAAGCATCCCATTATAATCCCTAAAGTTCGAGCAGCACGTTTTTCTTGTGCTACTGATATCTTAGCACTTCGGCGTTTTTTAAGAATTTTCGGCTGAACTTGGACTGCTAGTGAAGCGTGCTTAGAGAGGTGTTCACTCTCTGTAGAGTCCCCTTCCTCGCTACTTTCATCAGCCTTCTTTTTGGCAATAAGAGGAGAAACACTTCGACAAAGAGCAGCAGTCGCTTCATTCTGAGCTTCTTGTCGTCGGATTGCTTTCAAACTGCGCCTCATTTTATCTAAAGCCGGATTTGGCCTGTTGTTGATTTCTTTATAAATTTCCACAATCACATCATTGCTACTACTGTTAGTAAGAGTTGAACTCGTTCCGGTAGAAAGCTGAAAGCTTATCATACGCTTGCTGAAAAACAGTTTGCGCTTTTGCATAGCCGTCAACGGCACCTGTTGTTGCAAAGGCTCCTTCTTTTCGGTTACAGTTTGTTCTTGTGTACGCAATGGCGTCAAATCATCCATACTGCTCCTAACCGATGGGTCGCCGTTCTGTTTTAAACGATAACCAATATAAGGGTTTATTGGTTCATTGTGCTTCGTCGATATACGTCGTAATTTCCTTCCACGATGGTCGCTTAATACTGGTGGAAGTTTAACTCCAAATGAATTTTTTTGTGAAACAATAACTTTACTAGACCCTGGTCCAGGTATCCACTGTTTAAGTCGTTTTTGAGTTGCTTGAAATACTCTCCAATATAGCACCATCATCACACATAATGGTAAGTAAAATGCACCGACTGTGGAATATAGTGTGTATCCCTTATTTTGAGACACGGAACAATGCTTGATGTCCCTATCGGCCTCCCTCCAGCCTAAAAAAGGTGGAAGGGCAATAAGTAAAGAATAGCCCCACACAAACGATATCAAACACAATGCTCTCTTTAGAGTCCGTTTCAGGGCATATTGCAATGGTTGTGTGATTGCGTTGTAACGATCAAAGCTAATAACACAAAGGTTCAAAATACTTGCTGTGCAACAAATCACATCCATAGATACCCAGAAATCACAAACGTCTGTACCCAAGCGCCACTTTTTCGTCAATTGATAAACTAGTGCTAGTGGTGTCACAATACATCCAACAAGTAAGTCACTTGTTGCCAAACTGACGATAAAAGAGTTGCCTACCTTTCGGAGGCGACGTTCTGAAAATACCGCAATTATCACAAGTAAATTTCCAAAGAGGGTTGTGGTAATCACTGCCGTTGCCATGACGGTAATGGTGATGTCCCGAAACCCGTTTGTAATATTCCCGTGAGATCTGTTAGAATGTTGAGAATTATTAGCCATGGCTGAGAGAATATTCCCCAGGAAAGACATATTCTGAAACCCCTTATCCAACTCTGGGACGGGCTGGTCCATAACCTGACAAAAGTAGAAAAAGTAAAAAATGAAGACCTGGTAAAACATTCCAATTACTGTGTCAACAAATCAGAAGAGTACAAGCGTTTCTCAAAGATAACATTTTAACTTATGCATTTGAAGACCGTCAGAATAACGATGCTGGTATGACGTTTGTACCTTGTTGAACGAAATTTACTTGAAGTGTTTTACATATAACACTATGGAATCATGTAAATTCGGTGTTATTCGAAAAAATACAACAATGACCATGATCAAGGCAACCGTAGTTAGAAATTTAACACATGGCTCTGAAACCATTTTGAAAAAGAAAAGTTGTGATGAAACATTGTAAAGTAAATCACGTCCTTACCTGTCGACCGTCCAGAGGGTTTGTACATGCAGTAAAAGCTTTGACCCAGCTGCTTACTTTTAGCCGTTCTTTGCTGATTATCTTTCGATTCTCTAGCGACAGTGCCTGAAGGCGTGCTCATATGACCGGCTTCTGAACCAGCTGATAACCAACATTTCATTACGGGGCCTTCTCACTAAGGTATTACACTGAGCCGACGGCATCGTTGCTAACCGTTTTTCATCGGTAAATCAATAGAGATGCCTTGGTATGAAGGAGAGATGTCTTTGTTCACCTCAGGTAATCGATGGACTTGGCTGTAGCACGAGAAGAACCCGTCGTGTTCTTCTTGAGTCTGTGCTAGTTATCCATTTGAATAATATATAGGAAATAAAATCACAACGCCCACCTTATTCTCAGCCCTCGTCAACAGACACGATAATTTCACGCGATTCTAGAGTATTTAACAAGAGAGAACGTTCCACTACCCAATCTAACAGTCTTAATAATTCACTCGGATTGCATTCTTTTCAAGTTTGTGTTCCATAAAACTCAACTTTCTTCTACGTCACACAGTTGATGCATTAGACTGTTTTAAGCAATTTGTGTGCGAAGAAAACTAAAAGATGATACTATCTTTCCATTCAGAAATGGGTTTTATCCTCGTTAAGATCGCTTTGTTTCCTTTTAGTCTCCGTTAAATGCAATTGTAGTCTCATTACCGACTGTTATATACGTCAATATGTTATGTTTATATAAGTATTCGAACAGTGACGTCTTTTGAACCGAGACATGATTATAGACAACTTAGAAATAGCGTCCCGAGAGATTATTCCTCGCATCGAATCAGCAAAGATTTACTTAATATGCGTTATTTTAGCACCCTGAACGACGTACAAGGTATGGTTATGAAAGCATTACCGTTTGATTCAATTCTGTTGTTTACAATTAACTCGAACGACCTATGTGGGATTGTTGCAAGTTACCACCGGGAGGTCGTGGGTTTCTTCCGGGTATAGAGTCCGGTTTCCTACTACAGTAACACTGGCAACGTCGCCATATAAGTGAAATAATCTTAAGCGCGGCGTAAAACACCAAACAATCAATCAGAAACAATTGGAGCCCTCGAAGTCAAACTCGGTAAAGCTGTAGTCTCTGAGTCCGACATACACCTCCCACCAATGGTTCGCGGGTTAACACCTCGTTTAATACAGACAACGAATAATACAAGAACATTTTGAATCGAGTTTTCAGTCATATAATAATCTGAGTGTAGGATATCAGTCTGTTTTCAATCATTTCACAATTGTTATTTAGCCGTTTAACTAGTAACCCGAGTGTTGTCACATTTCGTTTTGGCTCTTGTTCATTTCTTGGCCATGTATAAGTTTGAAGATATCTTTCGATATAGTAAATTGAACAAAATTATCATAAGCAATGAATTATTTACTAAATATCGATAATTTAACGGGTTGGCTGAGAATTGAGTAGAAAATTGTGTCAGTAAAATGTCAGCTCAACGAGAAAAAACTAAATGTAACAAACTGAAGCTAAATAAGTACTGATTTTTTTAATTCTACAACCGCAATGGGTCGGTGTAAGACGTAATGTTACCGATTGTGGACATATAACCTGTTTGTATTTGCTTATTTATCAAGCCCTTAAACTTCGAAACCATGCAAGAGGCTGCCAAATTTAATTCTGATGACCAATAGCTCTCCGAACATTTTTATCTCAGATTTTAATACAGATAATGAAATTGTGCATTGCTGGCAAGTCTAAGTGAAGTTATATGTCGTCATGTTTTCATTAACGTGCTTATAATAATATGACAGTTTGGTTTTAGTTAATGCCTGGGTTTGCTTAACAACTATGACCTTCCATATTCCGTGCTAAATGTATCCAGTTTGTGTATATAACAAATGATTCACAAACACAGGTACCGTAGTCATGTAACACTCGTTAAGCAATCTAGATTGAATCACACGATTTATTGTATTTGGTAAAATACTAAAGTTCTATAGCACCCATATTTGATAATGCCGCAGAAAACCATGCTTATGCTCTTATATAACACGATATTTTTTGCTGTTAGAATATGCCACCATCATTATTTTATATATTTCTGTGTCAGCTCAGCCAACGTTTACACACACCTTAAGCACAACGAGAGGTGTGAATTGTATATATAAAAACACTACCCACGCACAGACAAATCAAACATTGCTCAGTACCTTTGCACTTTATTAATAACTTGATCATGTTCACTTGAGAATGGTAATATCTGCATTGTAACATAGTAATTAAAACTATTTGCGAAGTTCTTATTATCCATAAACTTGTTCCTGTACTTATCATAACCAGCTTTTTAACGTCTCTCAAAGAAGTTTTCCTCTTGGTATGGAAAGGTTGAACCGACCACGACAAGCGCCCCTTCTGTCAATCACACAAAACCGTGATCGGGTTAGCTCCTCAGCAAACACTTTAAGTCGTGGAAAGGTTCTTAGCTGAGTGATTATAAGGGATTTAGAAAAACCAACATCGATTCTGATGGTTTGTGTAAAGTTTGTAGTGAGTTGCTGGTTGATAAAGCGGAAATTGCAGGCTGTGCAATGATGAAAGGTCAATATGATTGGTCGTTATTACCGAGTGTCCAGCTTCACGCGAGATTTCGTCGCCTGTGGAGTGGACGCTGATAATTACCAATGTCCAGATAGACATTTGCCATAATAATAAGGTCACTATATTGAAATAATGTCCTCCCACACATACTATTAATATAATTTGTGCCAAGCTAAAAACGTTGACGCATTGCTGGTGTCGCTAAAAAAGACAGAATATATTTGTTATGTAGAGGATCTGTACAGAGGAACGGTGTGATATTCACTTTATTGAATAAGAGTAGTAGCCAGGGGTCTGAGCAAAAAAAAAAAAAAAAAAAAAGAAGACAAAAAAAAAAGGAGAGCCGTGAAAGGAATTAACACAGAATTAAAATGTGCAATTATATATAAAATCTAATGCAATGTCTGCTAGTTTCATGATGTTTTCAGTTTGACGGTAACCATGGTGATATGTTTCTTTTTAAATATTTGTTGTATCATATTCCGTGTTGCAGTGTTAAAGAACGCGTTGAATGGCTCTAACAAAGCTGAATTTTTAACATGCAATTTCTGGGTGTGAAGAATCACACAAAATCCAACGACCATCTTGTCCCACAAACGAATTGCATACCTATATTCGATTAAAGACACTGAAAAGATGGCATTGGCCTCGACTGGGGCAGTGTAAATGAGCCGCCTCTTACATATTTATCTGACAGAAATAGAGAACAAAACTATATACAGCATTTTTTGTTTAGACTTATTTTCGGCCATGAAGAGCCTCGGAGCTTCATCAAATTTGGCGGATCGGCGGTAATTTATATACTGAGCAAGACATTTCTGAGAAAGTCGCACCAGTACTGCAACTTTCAAGAAAGAATAAAAAACATGGAAAGTTTTTGTAGGATAATTTTAAGAGCCTATGCGGCCTGTGGACCCACGCCTGTATATATACTTACTGGGTGCGGGTAGTCAACCACCTTCACAGTTTCAATAAAAAATACTAGCCAGAGGCTCTTTTATGTAGCACAAGTATGTAGTTTTCCTATATAATGGTCCAAGTCAGTCGAAAACAAACCCTATGGGTGCTTTTCTTGCTTGTGTTTTTTTTTTAAGAATTAGGGAAAGCAAAATCAAGAAGCCTCAGATCACTTTTCATGCAATCTAGAAACCCTGAGCTTCCGGGGCATAGGCGGCCCTTGGGCCCTCGACCTATGCATTGGTATAGTCCCCTCTCATGCTCCAAAAACGGTACACGTCTTCATCTATAACTTTGGAACATAACGTTTTTTTGTCATTTATTTTAATTATTAAGAAAGGCAAAATCCGGAAATCATAGACAATTCTATTTGCGGTACTGCACTCAGAACGCTTCTCTGGCAATCTAGAGCATTTTGAGCAAAATCTGGAAGTTATTAGCAATTTTACTTGCAGAGCAGTCTCAGAATGCTTCAAAGGCAATCTAGAGCACCTGAACTTCTGGGGCCTAACGGCCCCTGAACGTTCGCATATTGCGTTAGGATAGTCATCACATGTACCCTTCCAAAATTATTACAAGGCTTCATCCATAACTTTGGAACAGTTTAGATATCATGGTAGGCGTGTGTGTGGAAAGGGGGAGGGGGTTACAGGTCTCTTTTGAATTCGTTAGAATTTGAACCTGGAATAGGTGTGATATGGTTCACTCAGAGAAGACTGACTTTGCATTTCAAAAGGTTAATTGTCGTTATTTCGTTTAGTTAGCATAATTCAACAGGAACTTCATAGACTGCGCAAAAAGACGATAGAAGCAGCTTGTGCGTGGCTGATGTCGTTGTTTGTGGGATTTCTGACACCTCTGGGCATACGTGCTTCCTTGTCTGGAATGAAAAACAAAACCAAGTAATTGTATCCTCAAGACTGGCTGATGTAAATTAGCTATTGAATCTAAACTCAAAAGAAATGCCTCGAAAGAAAGATGGGCGAGAAAGATGTAAGTGATGTAGTAGTGCAAATACGAATAGAAGAAATGTAATTTTGACAATTTGCTTGTCAACACTTTGAAGTCAAATGATGTCTTTAAAATGTCGAAGCGTATATGTTTAAAGGCACACTTGCCGCGAAAATCAGGAATATTGTTTACATTAAAAAAGAAAGACCGTTTTCTGTATTTTTCCCAGACAATATAAGTTAGGAACTTTCTATTTTTACCAAAATTTAAAAGTTTGGACGTCACTTTGTATTTTTAATTTGAATTTGAAAATTTGAATTGTTAGGAGTCCGTAACGTAAACAAACCAATCTGCCCCCTATTGGCGATTTTATGTTTCAGTCGAGTGAGTGAACTAACGGCACAGTGTAATTTTACGTAGGCCTATTTATCTGAGAAATACAGACTGACGATCGGTTAACAGCGACTGGAAAAGCCTGCTGGTAATTGTTTGAGTGTAAACCAAAGATAAAAAGGCCTGAAATGAGGGTAATCCAACACGAAAGTTGACCGACACTGATCGTTGTTGTTGTAATCAGGCTTCGATTCTTCGTTTGTTTTTCATCCCATTTCTACATTCTAAAGCTAACTAGACATGTTTTATGTGTCCTATGTTTAAGTTTAGTGGTATAAGTCGTAGTAAGCTCATGTAAATTGGTTTTCTTAGCAAATTTAAACAGGCTGCGGCGGCAAGTGGGCCTTTAAGTAATACAACCCCAGCCTTGGGACAGTAGTAAGGCATGCACGCTTTTCTGTGATATCTTTTTACTCAAGTTTCAAACAAAACAACCTTGAAAACTACACTAGTGTCCAAAAGAAACGATACCAACTTGTTTTTGTTACGAATTGATTTTGTAATATGAAAACATGCCAATTGGTATTGCATATTCACAGCGCATCACCCCAAAATACCGGGAACACTTGATCACACCCTGGAGAATATGTAAATTTCGTGACATTGCCCTCTTTAGCATGTTCTACAGCTGCAGAAAAACTGTTTAAAAGGGCTGAGCATACACGTTGATATCACAGCAACAAAAAGATCACAAGACATGCCGCGTTTGACAGCCATCGAGAGAGAGAGCCGTTGGAATGATCCAACAAGGAGCGACATCGATGTAGCCAGAAGGTTGGGCTGTGCACGTATCACTATCATGATGCAGCGGTTGCGTCAGACAGGTCAAACTTCAGACAGGCCCAGGAGTGGATTGATTGTTTGGTATTTTACGCCGCGCTCAAGATTATTTCACTTATATGGCGGCGTTGCCAGTTTTATTGTTGGAGGAAACCGGGCTCTATGCCCGGAGGAAACCCACGACCTTCCGTTGGTAACTGGCAACCATCCCACATAGGTCGTTCGAGTGAAAACCCAGTCAGAAAATTTTCCAATTTTTTGGACTGAGTGGGAATCGAACCCGCGACCCATTGACCCATTGGCCCAGGAGTGGAAGACCACGACTATACACGCCCCGTGAACATCGTTACATCCGGGCATTACACCTGAGAAACCGCACGGTAACAACACTGGGACACAGGACAACACTAGACAGCAATAGTATGGTATCCGGCCACGTCATCCCTTCCGCGGACCGCTCCTGACACCTCGGCACCGGAACGACAGATTGATAAGGGCCAGGAGAGTTCGAAGTTGGCAACGGCGGGACTGGGCTGGCTTAGAATGAATGAATGGTCGTCCCGGTTATTTAAATTTTGTTTACTTTTCGAACACTGTTTCGGTTCATATAGGACACATATTGTATGGATTTTCCTCATTCCAACGCTAATCATTTAGTTTTTCGATGGCCTTTAAAGCCTCTTATTATCGTGACGATCAGAAATTATGAAAAAGTGTGAATTTTGGCAACTCATGCCACTTTAATGAAACTGCCACTGAGCCTTCTATGAACCCATTTTTCAGTGAACATGCCAAAAATGAACACGAAAAAAACCTCATGATCGCCACTGCAACCTATCATTACTGGGGATTATCCTAAACGGATAGACAATGTCTAGTCGGAATAGACGTTGGACTGTTGGAGGACTAAATGACGGAGGAGCGAATCACTTCCTGGTGAGGAGACCCAGCAATCTGTTTACTAACTACTATAACTTTCCAACCGAATGGTCAGCAAATCATCCATCTCCTTATTGACTCGTCTGACTTCACAAAGGTAACGTTAACACAAAGTGCAGATCACGCCAGAGGCCTCGTCATAAACAACGACAACGAAAGCTAAGCAGGATTGAAACTAGTATCAAATTAATACCTATTTTAACAATTTTCTGGAATTGTTCTTTGCTCAGAGGATGTTTTAATGTTAGGTGGTTTACCGTTCTAGATGTGGGTGTGACATGATTATAAAAGTATTCAGACTTAATTTATAATTAAGTAAGCAGTACAATTGACTCCAGCTTCCCTTTCATATAGTATTTTAAACCATAACGGTGTTGCAGAATATCGGTTTCTGATTTTATTACAACTGCATTTCAACAACTTCTTGTTTCGTTTTGTGAGTTAAGATTTCGTTGTATTGTATACGCTATAGAAAGTTACCAACTACTCGCTACTGAATATGATCAACAAGGACGATTTGTACGAATTCTTCTGGAAAATCGTAACAATGAGTGTCTTCCATCAACAATTGTGAAATATCATTAACCAATGGTAGCAAAATATAGTCGTATTGACGAGGCACCGTCTTATTCACATTTCGGATTGATATATACGTATTCGTTGCTACAAAATAGTTTCTGTCATTGTTGATGTATTTCGAGGCTGATCTATATTGGGTTAACTTTTACTCACCGGTCTTCAATGTATATGGCATGCATTTTATACACACCTTTTATTACCTTAGACCAATTATAAACTTAACCCAATATAGGTTATTTTAGCTGTTGGAGTCGCATATTTTCAAGATATGCTTTGTAACATGCGATACAAGAAAACTTAAGAGATATTTTTGTTTTATCGTTTTCTCGACTACCCACAACAAAGCTCTAGGTCGAAAAACCTTAAAAAATAAACTTCTTAGATTTTTTGTTTTCTCGCTCCGTGTTTTATAAAAAAAACGAGAAATCAAGCCACCAGAGAACGCGAAAACAGTAATATCTCGTAAGACAAACTCCGTTTAAGCGACTTCTCGCGTCGGATGTTTCCGAGAATCGACAAATTGCGGAGCGAGAAAACGCCAAAACGGCTAATTCGAGAGACAACGCCGCCATTTCTGGACCTATAATAAGTGTTTTGCTTGGTCGACAAAATGCGGTTAGAAATTCATCTAATCGACCGAAAGCTGCCTAAAATATGCCACAAAAAAAAGGAAAACAATATAGCAACTTAATACGGTGGCTGATATGTGACATACTTTTGCTTTTTCATTTTGTTGGGGGAGATATCTCCAGAACAACTGGGCGGAAGTTGATGAAATTGTCATTACAGCCTTTTTGTGAGGACATTCATAGTTGATCAAGTTTTGGCGCCTGTACGCCCGTCCAATCTTCAGTTAGCCTCCGAATCGTCAAATATCATTGGTTGTTGCTTGTCTACAAGATATCTCAAGAACCACTTGGCGGAATTTGATGAAAATTTAATTACAGGTTATTGGTGAGGACTTTCAGAGTTGATCAAGGTTTAGCACACGTACGCCCGTCCGATCTTCTGTGGGCCTGTCAGACAGGGATTCATAGAATTTCAAAGTTTACAAACCCAAAATTTATTTTATTTTAGGAGGCCAAATTGAAAAAAAATTACCGGCCATTCTAGAGCAATAGTTGAATGAAAACATTTTTACAAGCCCAATTACATTTTGTGTTAGATCTAGTATTTTTAACAAAAAAATCTCTAGACAAATTGAGGGAATTATGATTTAACGTTAAAAAACTACCATAATGGTGGCCAGCGTCAGTTAATATTGAAGTAAACTCCATTATGAATCGTTCAAACTGATGCGTGTCGTTAAGAATCCGAAAACCCGTCACTCGGTCAAAGATGTTTTTTTTACTGTTTATATTTTCACTTACTAGGCTAGGTACTTTCTACAAGTTGAAATGATACGGAGTTATGCTTAGAGGCATGCAGTACCTTTCATCATTAACGTCACTGCAGGGGGCGCCATACGTTTTGATCTCAAAACCTTCTAGTTTTGATTGAGGTTAAAATATTCTAACCGGGGACAGAATAATTTCAACTATGGTCGAAAATGTTTTGACAGAGGTCCATTTGTTTTAACTGTGGTCAAAATAATTTCAAGTTATCAACCGCCACAGGGTCTGATTTAATACAGATGCATACTTATGAAGCCAGCCGCTCTGTTGTGAATAGGAACGAAGAAAAAATCACAACAACATGCACATATATTCTTTACAATTTCGATTTTTTAAAAACCGCGGTTAATTTATTTGGACTTGGGTTGAAATGATTTGACCTGGTGGTAATGTTTATTAAAAAACAAAATTAAAAAATGAAGAAAGAAATTCAAAATTAAAAAACAAAATGCTGGCACCCATCAATAGCTTGTATTTGAGTGTATGAATTGTATAACTATAAATATATGTACCGAAAGACTATTAATGTAATTTATCCCATTCAAATTCAGGGCACGTGTCGGCTTTTAGCATTTTTAAACAAACAAACAATCTTGGGAAATGTATGGATTTAGAATTTCCACTGACTAGCTTGACATAATAAAGTAGTGTGAGCAATCCGAAGAAAGACATGTAAGACATATTCATTTTATTTTCATTGTAATCACTACTCCTGATGATGGTATGAGGATAAACCGAAATATTGAGTTAATATGTCTTACATGTCTTTCTTCGGATTGCTCACTCTACTTTAGTATGGATTTAGCTACACAAGGGACGTGCAGTGTCCCTGGCACGCTTTCCCTTATGATGTCAAAAACATGTCAAATTTTTCGGGTAAACCTTATTTCAAATAAGATCATTTGCTATTGAAAAAACGGTGTCGAAAATGCACAAGCCTCCGGTCGTTTCTTGTGATTTCTCGCGCCACGATTCGTCAACCTAGCAAAACACACCACACCAGATATCGTCAAAATGGTTGAACCCTTTTGGCGAGAAAATCGTCAAAACAGCAATGTCTCTAGATATTTAACCGTTTTGGCGTTTTCTCGCTCCGCTTTTGTTGCCAAAAACAGCAATTTATCTAGAGATATTATTGTTTTGATGTATTTTTGCGCTGCGTTATTTCGATCGGTCAATTTACCGTCTTGTTTTTGTGGTAGATTGAGAAATCGCGACGCGTGAAAATTGCAGTATCTGTAAAGTAATTGTCGTTTTAGAGATTTCGCGTTTTCTTTTGCCGCGTGTTCTGGAAATACCACAAAACACGGCGCGAGTGGCCCCATCTGTCATCTCTATCAGAGAGATCATGATTTGACATTTGCCTGCTAGACAATGTCTGGATATATACCCCCGCCTTTCAGACAAAAGTAAAGATGTTTTTCAGCTGTTTCCAGTAAAATAAGCGCTTAACACAGCTGCTCTGCATTGTAGCATATCTCAATCAGTTTAGAAGTCCTGAAAATAATTATGAGTGTAAAACGTTTTTATATTATCCTTTATTTTCCTTCACTAAAGCAAATTAAGTTACATACTTTCTTACTGATGTTACAAAAATAAAAGCGTTTATTTAGCCTTTGTTCTTCTGAGAAACTAGAGCAGGATTTCCATATCAAGCATGAAAGTATTTTTTCGTGAAATATGCGCAAAAGGGCTTTGCTTCTTTTTAGTCCCCTGCTGGCAAAGCCGAAGGAGAATATAGGTTTGCGCTCCGTCCGTCCGTAAGTCAGCCCGTCCGTCAGTCCGGCAAGTCAGTTTTCCGGAATTTTTTTCTATATGCTTTCAGATATTCAATTGATTTTTTGTATGTGGGTCCACCATGGTGGGTTACAGATCAAGTTTACGTTTTGTTCCGCTCCGTGCATTTTTACCGAAGTTATCGCCCTTAGACTTTAGAAATATCACAAAAGTAACAGTTTTCCGGACTTTTTTCTAGATGCTTAAAGCTACTCAATTCTTTTTTTTTTTTTGGACATGGGTACACCATGGTAGGTTACAGATCAAGTTTAAGTTTTATTCAATCCCGCACATTTTTTACGCAGCTAACACCCTTGGACATTTTATACAAATAACAGTTTTCCTGACTTTTGTGCTAGATGTTCACACTCATTCAAATTGTTGTTAGTATGTGAGTACAACATGGTTGGTTACAGATCAAGTTTACTTTTGTTCTGCTTCGCACCTTGGGAGTTAGAAATTTCTTATAAAGACAGTTTTCCGGACTTCTTTACGAAATGTTTGTTTGACATTTAGCTGATGTTTGGTATATATGCGAGTACACCATGTTGGCATATAGGCCAAGTTTAGGTTTTATGTGTCTCTCGTCATTTATTTCTAGGTATTTTACTGATCAATTGTCAATTAAGAACTTCTTATGAAGAGTTTTCAGGATTTCAGGGATCTCCCTGAACAACAGGTTAATCCCTTAGATAGTAAAGGAATATTGTTTATTTTGGCCATTTAAAATATACTCTCAGAATGCTTGTTAAATTTGCGATCCCTAAACTGAAAGAACAAAGGGTACATGATACGACGAAATATATATTTAAGCTATAGGATTAACTCGGGTTTTAACCCCCAATTAGACTCTTTATTCAGCAACACACAGCTCACCAGAACGTTATTTATTTCTATTCTAATGCATATGGCATATGAATTTAAATCAATTGCAGAGAAGAAAGTACAAGGGTTTAATTAGAAAAACAGCCTTTGCAATCTGCGTAAGATTTGTTTTGAACTTCCACAAGTAACCAGAGCCAATCAAAAAGCAGTGCTATCAACTCAAAAGTGATGACGTGATCAAACACTACTCTCTCTCATGTGTCAAATGACGACATCAAGCTAAAATCTTCTGACGTGAGCTTTAGCTCCAAGTTTATTCTACACAAACTCAACCTAATTTTTAGCCTAAAGTGGTTAAAACCTGCAAGTGTACTTTGTTTTCACAGATAATGCGTCTTAGTTTTTTCCTATCCATATAATGTTAAACGAGATAAAGGTGTATTGGTATGGAAAATAATCCAATGGGTAACAAAAAGTGACACTGGTACAAAAACGTCTGATTTACATAAATATATATATACATTTTATCGACCGACAATACGCCATTAGGTTTTCAGTATTTTTTTTCTCTCTCAAAAGTAAGATATAGCTGTGGTGTAGAATAACTATTAATAGCTGACGTAATAACTGACGTAATAGCTTCGTATAAGGGAAATGTGTAAAAGATGTGAGATTCAATATGGGGTTTAACACAATACAAAAGTGTAACACGTGAAGCTTATGGAAACAGTGGTATTAATTGTTACTGATACTTCTAATCTGCCATGATAATTGGAAACACGTGATGGACAATCCGTTATGCACAATATTGACAGTCGGAATATCACGATGTGTTGCCAGGTTAAAGATCTATATTGGAATATCACGATGTGTTGCCAGGTTAAAGATCTCTATGTTTGACCAAAACAATAGAACAATTTGTAAAAGGACACAGGGACCGTCGATTAAAAGCAAGACAGGCAAGGGACAATCGATCAAAGAATAATACAATTTTCATCTTGGATTTGAGCAACACGTATGAAGAATTAGATCATGCTTATATTATCCGTGACGGGCATATTGCTTCTGGGTCTTTATTAGCCATTTTACCTCGTTTTAAAGTCCGGTATAACGCGCGCCGGGCATATTGCTTCTGGGTCTTTATTAGCCATTTTACCGCGTTTTAAAGTCCGGTATAACGCGCGCCGGGCATATTGCTTCTGGGTCTTTATTAGCCATTTTACCGCGTTTTAAAGTCCGGTATAACGCGCGCCGGGCATATTGCTTCTGGGTCTTTATTAGCCATTTTACCGCGTTTTAAAGTCCGGTATAACGCGCGCCGGGCATATTGCTTCAGGGTCTTAATTAGCCATTTTACCTCGTTTTAAAGTCCGGTATAACGCGCGCCGGGCATATTGCTTTGGGGTCTTCATTAGCCAAGTCTACCTTGTTTTAAAGTCAGGGATAACGCTGGTTGATTAGAACCTGAAACAGGTTAACATGACCTCGATGTGTTTAGATCGAAATACAGGACCACAAACTTTCCTGACATATTCGTACTGATTCGAAATGTATTCAGCTTAGGTTTATAATATAATCTGTATAGATAATAAAAGAACAGTTTGGGTTGATACAAGGTCTGAATTAGTTTAACTATACATATGTACTCCTAATTTACAGATCAGAAAAATAATTTATCTACCTTACTAAATATCTCCGTTGTAAATGAAAAAGGATTCACAAACATATTTGCTCATCTAGTGCAACAGACGTGATATTCAAGTCTTGATTTCAAGAAGCTGTTTATTCCATTTTCCAGCAAACCAGATATGATATTTCCATTTAAAACTGAACATACGGTCTGAAATTAGACGATAATTTATATCACAGGAAGACATGAAGCACACCTACAAGTAGGTCGTTTCATCTCTGTTTGGCTGCATGTGTGGAGAGCGTTTAAGACCTTTCCAATAACGTTAAGTAAAAATCTCCCCTTGTGTGGTGTGAGTAAACATTAATACAAATTAAACATGAGTAAGTTGGTGGATTTATAGAACCCCCCCAAAGGTGTGTGGCTATTTAGTTGCCATTTTGACGATGCATTTAAGAAAAAAAAACTGTTGAACTAGATGATCTAGCAGGTGGACAGTATGTTTCATTAACATCAGATCACTCATTTTTCTTGCATTATAAAGGACAACAAATATACTACAGGATACTGTTCTCGCTTTCTCACAAACGAAATCCACCACCATTTAAGCTCCTCGACATTCCACTTAAACCAGTTGTTTTACATTAAAGCATGAAGAAAAATCATCTGCAGTTCTATAGAAACTAATCGCCTTTTGAATAAAGATGAAGCGGAAATTACAGGCTATGAAATGGTAAAGGTCGATATGATTGGATGTTATTACCGAGTGTTCAGATCTGCGTGATTTTTCCACCACGATTTTATTATCTCCAATATTCCTGCTTTGACTCATATAGAGTTGACGTTGAGAAGCTGACAATGTTTCAGATACAAATTTGCCATCTACCCTCCTACACATGTTGTAAATATGACCAGGATTACTAAGCTGGAAACCTTGAAATCTGGTATGTTTGGCTTTCCTGGCAGTAATTTATTATACATTCACAGCTGTCTAAGCTAATTAATCTTTGAGAAAAGATAATGAAATTCAAGATTACCTTTATATAACTGCTATTATTGCTACAAAAATGTCATTTCCCATTTTGAGCACCTTTGTATATCATTTGCAATTCCGATCTAAAAAGCCTTTACTAATGGATCGTGTGTTTCAATCATACACAGTACCCCTAAATAAAAAATTATAGACGGTCTTGTTTTAATTGGAGATACTTATGAAAGAAGTTGTCACCGATGTGGTGAACGGACATGGTGACTTCAAATCCGAAGGTTTACCAGGTAAACGTCGCCGACCAAGGATTAATAGGAGAAATTGAGCATGAATTTAAAACGAGAAGTCTAAACTGTATAAATAATCAAACGATAAGGTATTAATAAACCACTGGTGCAAATCGCAATTGTCGTCTGTAAGTAATACGGTTCACTAAATCTAAAATTACAAGTTATTCCAATCCTAAAGTCCATATGTGATCTCTAAGATCAAAACTGGCCATTTTAATTCATTGGATTTGAGTTGGAGAGTTCACCCCGGAGGTCGACTGATCATGTGATCATTCGACTGAACAACAAGAACATACAATTTAACCTGGCTTATGTTCACATTTACCCGCTTTTCTACTGCGCTCTTAAACTTGGCTAAATATATGGTTAGTTACATCTAACATCCCATACACTATTAGTAAAACCTCTAACACTGACCAGTTCAAGATGAATCCAGTTGACAGGGAGCGCCGCCATCTTGCCCGATTTCATCAAAATAGAACTAAAGTGAATTGACTCTCCGTTTTCGTTACTACTCTCGGGTAGTGTGATATCAAGATTGTTATATTTTTCACATAGCCTTAAAATTTGAAATCCAAGCTGAAATGTAATAATTCCTGCGTGTATAAAGGCGTACGAAATCTACCTTAGCCACGTCTACCGGAGATTTCGCGATTATACGATTGGTCGCTCTGTCTCCCGATATTTTTGCCATAGCTTAAGAGACGTAATCATTGTCAATGTATTACAAAGTTTTCCAGAAAATTCTACTGACTAAAGCCCGCCGCAGAAGAGAGCTATCGCCTTTGCCAAATTTCATTCGTGCCACTTGGCGTAAGCAGGAAGCTCTCATCTGCGAGCCATTTTGCAAGAGTTGTTTTGTAATTTGTGGCTGAGCGCCGACTATCTATCGTGTTTGATAATTTTGGTCACGCGTGGACGTTTCCTCCTCGCTTGCGGCGAAGAAAGCAGCTAGCTTTCACTTTCTTTCAAGTGCCCAAGTGGGCAGATGATCACATGACAGTCAAACTGGCGGCAACCACCGACCTGACAGCAGACGCTATTTTAGAAGATAAACCTGCCTGTATGATGTGCGGTCAGCTGACTTTAAAGAGCGTAATAAACGCGTATCGACTTTCTGTCCAGTGAAAGCTAGTTGCTTTCTTCACCGCAGACGAGGAGGAAACGTCCACGCGTCGCCAAAATTATCAAACACGTTATATATTCGGCTCTTAGCCACGAATGGCCAAAAACTCTTGCAAAATTGCACGCAGACGGGAACTATTTGCTTACGCCATGTGGCACGAATGAAATTTGGCGAAGGCGATAGCTCTCGTCTGCCGCGGGCTTTACTTTTTCCAACTAGCAGTAAAATGCACTACAATGTATTAATATAGCATTGTCAAATTCACAAAATTACTTTTCGGAAGCAAAGTAAACATTGATGTTCCCCTTTAAAAGCAACGCCAGCGCGATCCCAAGGTATGCAGTTGCAGTTAGTTGAGGATTATATAAAAACACGTATTGGTAGATGAGAGGGTCCCATATTAACTGTGTTTATAGACTACGCCTTAAAGGCGAATTCGCGATGATAGCAAAGGCGACATACATATACTTTCCAATACATATGTCTTGCATTTGATAGTACGTTATCTGTTAATAACCTTTAAGCTCGTAATTATAGACGTAATTGGCGATTTCGAGTTAATGACCCCTATATGATTTCTGACAGTCACCATACTTTCATTTCATTTAGAATGTAGTAATTGACCCAGCAACTCATGTAAGCATAAAACAAAACTATTTGTGAAGTGAAAAAGGCGAAGTTTTTAGTACTCATAGCTGGCATTTTTTCTATAAAACTCTATTTTGTGTTTCAATCTCCCGGTTAATTTTCACCAGATTAACATAAATTTAGCAGTTTTACCTATTGGAAAACACGATACAATTCTGTTTTTAAAACTTTTGTTCACGTTCAATATCGGCAAGAAAGGAAACGTTTATAAAGTATTTTGTGAAGAATTTTAGGTCGTTGGGTTTACTTAAAACTATTACCGAATGCAATCGAAAGTAAAGAACAAGCATATGAATTATGATATACATTTGTACATGTACTAGCTTTGGGTGCTAAAGAATATAAACGTCAAGGCTGCTGATTCTTTTTATTTGAAACCTTAACAAGAACAGAACAAAAACACATACAAAAAGCAACACATCATTAAGCACATTTGACAACAAATGACAACACGTGAAATCATAAACTATTGTAGAAGAGACGATCTGATCATTTCGTGTATAACCGGGAGATCTTTAGTTGACTAAACGTACGAAGAGCAGCTTGTGTGATTACATCGGGCAAATTACTTCCTGATCAAGACACACAGTTATCTGTTTAATAGGGAGTATGATTTTCCGAGAGGATGGACGGTCAGTCAGCCATCAACTCATCGATTCGTCTGACCTTTTATCAGTACCTTTCATGTCTGTATAGGTACCTTTAACACAACGTTCAGTCTCCTCATACAATCTCAGAAACACATCTCTGCAAAGGCTGGGCAGTATTTCCAGACGTTTCATTTATTCATCTGTGTGGGATTATGCTTACATTATTTTTTCACGGACTATGCATGGGGGGGGGGGATCAAATTATTCACCTTACTAATTCTTACTGATTTTAATCACTGTATCGATTAATGTATTACGCTCAGGACTTTTAATTTTTTTATTTGATCTGTAATCACATGGAAGTTGGATTCACTGTTTAGCATCCGAAGTATGAAACATTCTATAGCAGAAATGACCATGCACTTTGGCAATAAGCAGTCGCTTGTCCAAATACTGCTTCGTTTCCTGACATCCACCTTATTGAGAGAAATCTTTCATTCTCCATCAATCATGATGTATAATATTATGAATCAGATAAGACCCAAAACGATACCTGCTAAGTAATTGCCGTTCATTATATTCAATGTTTGTTTTGATGGTCTTCACAACCAAAGATGAAACAATATAAAAATGAATGACTTTATCGTCCTTGATTATTAACTATTATAAGATGAAAGAAACTTTCTCAGCATTGATATACGAATGCTTTAAAGACCCAGAACTTACATTGGCATGAGCTGTCGCTTATAACGCACATTTCTTGAAACAGAATTAGTTCATCGTTTATCAATTTTATCACAAAGTACGAAAACCAGCTTGCCGTTATTTCCAGTATTGGAGGGTTACGTTAAGTTAGTTTAATGGAAAACCCTAATATATTCTCATACATACGGATGAACTCGGTTTCTTCCCCACTATACATGACAACGCATCCATACATGTGAAATGGTGACACCAACCACTCAATTAAAAAATACGGTTTTGTTCAACGCCCTGTGGTATCAATGTCTATCACTGGAGTTTTTAACTATCAGGTCATAAGGACGAGATGTGGCCTCTATCTTCCTTGTTGTCACGATAGCTGGTTTTGTTAAGTAAATCGATATCATGAGATTCTCCTCGAAACAGTTTCCATTCGCCTCTCAACAGTTGACATTATTGGAGAACTTTTTTGAACCCTTAGAAAAACAGGAGTTGTCAGATTGGTCGATACAGTAGCTAACGAGTATCCTTCACACAGAATGTGGCCATACTTTACATTGTGGGAGACAACTGTAACAGGAGATAAAATTATTAAAGGGGCATGAGCTGCCAAAATGTTGATATTTTGACGTTAAAACAGAATGCTGAAATTATTGGCTATTTTTCTCAAGAGGTAGAATTCAGAAGCTTTTTAATGCTTCAAGTCTCGAAAATGTACGATAAAGTACTGTTTTAAACTAACTTTGGCTTAGAATGAATGAATGGTCGTCCCGGTTATTTAAATTTTGTTTACTTTTGAACACGTTTTCGGTTCATACAGGCCACATACTGTATGGATTTTTCTCATTCCAACGCCAATCATTTAGTTTTTCGATAGCCTTCAAAGCCTCTTACTGTCGTGACGATCAGAAGTTATGAAAAAACTGTGAATTTTGGCAGCTCATGCCCCTTTAACGTTTTTGTGTCACAAATATAAAATAATCTCAAATTCAGTGACAGAAAAAGGCAATTGTGCAAACTAATTGACAATACCCAAGTTTCTTGTGGAAAACGCTGAAAACTATATCACATGTGTAACGACTGGTTTGATGAATGGGGACAACGAATGACGCCTTAATGGTCACTGTCTTTTCTTTGCCTACAATGTTAAATTCCCAACATGTTTTCTATTTTTACCAAAGCTCCTAAATGCTACTGCCTAAATTTTAATTTGGACAGAGACTCAATGTCAGCAAATGAAGTTCCAATAGCCGTATTTCTGACCTCTTAAAGGGAATTATTCGTGGCTCCTCGAGACATGACAGAATTGTCAATGACATGCCCCGAAGCGTTATGTCCGTCCCACCATTATCATCTTTACTGACTAATTCTTCATTACCTTTAACTAGCTCACAGCCAAGACGAAGATTACTGTGGGTTATTCTTCATCAATCAACCAGAATTTGTAATTTTCAACAAACCGTAAATATGTCCTCAAGATGGCATCCGTCCGCCATTGCTTGTACTAAGAGGGCTTTCCCTTGGTTTTGATTGACAGTTACATTGTGAACAATGCAAGGGTTCTGTAATCCCATACTGGTCAGATCAAAGATGACCATTGGTACAGATCGAACTTCCGGCTTTACGGAGCTCAATGTATAGAGTATGATGAATAAACGAAAACTCAAACGTGAATTACTTCGTGAGGGCTAACATTTGGAACTCTTTTACGCTGATTTTACGCTGGGACCCCATTTCCTCCCTGGTCCCCATTTAACATATCATAGCGTATTCCGTGAATATTATAATATTATGTAGAATCTATTCTAGAACATTGTGTAAGATTATATATCTTAAATCTAAACTAAGTTTTCTATACATTGGATTAAATATTAAAAATTATACAGAGCTGTGGATATTCAGTTGCGGTTTTTTAAACATGCACTGGACTAAAATTTGGATTCACTTTTTGTTTACTTTTAAAGGGAATTTTTGTTTAGAATTACATTTTTGTTAAAACTTTTGCTAAACAGATAAATACGGTTTGATTGACTTTGGATGAAAGGTGGTTGTTCGATTTTCAGCTAAAAATGTCCAATAAATGAGCAATTAGTGCGAATTCTGTGGTACATTGTTTACCGTCTGACATACGGTTTCTGGTTAATGTAAACAGAGGTCCGACATGGCTCAACCATAACTGTAGTGAGTTGTGAAAGCCTTTATACTAATATCTGACAAACTGTAAAGAGCGGGTGTTTTTTTTTAGTTTATCTCTACATGATGTGATCAGGACAAAAAAAAAATCAGAAGACGACGAAATCGTCGGCCAGGCTGTAAGCTTTCAACGGTTCGCTCTGGAGCCCTTAGCCTGGCTGGAACTAAAAGTAAACATATCAACTGCAATGAATTGAAAATCGTATTAAACTCGTCATTTAACGGTCTGTCGGGTGTGTGATTGCGTGTGTGCGTGCGTGTGTGTAGGGGGGGGGGGGGGTTGCCAGTGATCTTCCCTACACCTACCCAATATGTTTACGACAGTAACATGTCGGAATTTTTTATATCTTTAATGTGCCTCATACCCACGCTGCCCTTTTAATGGCTTAAAGGAAAGCTAAGTTTCTGTTTTTAATATGCATGTAATTGTTCCCACACATCACATATTGTGATTGTGACAAGGATAAGCCAGTGTTTTGTTTTACAGACGATAGCTCCGATCATTTCGTGTAATTCAACCTAGAAGCCTTATTTTTTGCTAAAATAGGATTAAACCATTTACAGTTTTCTGTTTTAAATATAGTTTATAACGCTTAGAGCAAAACTTCTTTTTTGCTAAAAATAGCCTCATAGTCTATTTTGAATAACGCTGGAGATATTTTAAGAAAAAGACTGGGAATTGAAATCGTTTCACCTAATCAACAAGATATAATTTTTTAACCGATTTATCAAGTTTAACCCTTTTATTGAGTATTTTTATTCAACTTAAAATAATAACAGAAATTTAGATGACAAAAATTACTTACAGGCGGGAATAAAACTCTATGGAGCTTGTTCTATCCCATGAATGTTTCCAATTGGACCAATTGATTCAATAAAGGTGTTTTTAATTTAGATTTATATAAAGACGGTGATTTTATTCTTCGTAGAGAGTGTAATAACTTATTTCATTCCCTGGGGCCTGTTGATTCTAGAAGATGAAACGATAAGTTCGTATTATAAAATGGTCTGTTAAAGTCTAAAGAGCGATTTCTAGTGTTATGCTGATGAATATCATCTGTCTTAATAAAGTAACTAACAAAGCTTGGAGGAATTTCCCAGGGTCTAAAAAAATTTATGACATTGAAGAAGGTTGCAATAAAGTGTTAATGAAGGTAACGGCAGTATTTCACAACGTTGGAAAATTGGCACAGTGTGGGGTAACTTGCAAAACGAGTTTATAACTCGAACAGCACATTTTGTAAGATTAAAGGAAGCTGGGGATGAGTCTTGTATGTGCCGTCCCACAGAATGTTTGCATACGTTAGAAAGGGATAAATTAAAGAGTAATATAGAATAAACAAAGATTTGGTGGATTAATCTATCATTTCAAATATGTAAACTTTCTATAGTTTAGCTTTATAGGTAATGATAATACTGTCCTAGAATTTCTAGAAGTCTATTTAAAGACGTTATTTGCTATATTAACGCATTTAACAATTACTCAGACAGCTTTGTATGCTAATTGTAAACGAATTCGGTATGTTGCCTGCTTATTCTTATCTGAAGTGTTAAATCATTTATTCAGCCTGCGAACTTTTATCGTTGTGAATTATTCTATTAGGACAAAGAGTTACCCAGTGTGTTCCCAGAATTTTGTTCTGTGAATTATATTTTGAGATGATCACATCTATATTGCCATCTTATATATTTAATATACTCCACTAGTTAAATACTCTACTCAATCCCACCAATACCTTATCGATCGTAGCTTGTCATTCAAACTCGTTTGATTTTCATTAATGTACAGTTTTCCGTTGGTTGAATACATCGTAAATCTGACAAAGAAGTGGATTAACTTATATTTTTAGCACTTTTATCTCAGTTTTTTTATGGCTAACTCGCATGTCCGTGAACAGCTGTGCTCATCAATAGCTTACCTGGATTTTATCAACACATAACAGACACGAACAGAACTGTTCAGAAAATGATTTTGCTAAAACAGTTGAATGGCAAGTCATTTTGAGTGTTTCGAATAATTCTCAAGTTTAACAGGACCATTTTAAGATTAACTTTTAGGGAAATATGACATCTCGTTTAGAATCTCTGGAAGACAATATTGATTAAACTATTGGTGCTTGTTTGTCAGCAAACTGTCGTAATATTTACAATTCTGTATATAAAAACAGACCTATAACAAATTGGTATTGTCCACATCAAGATATATGCGAAGTTATTTGGCCACATTTTGCTTAACTGACAAAGAAAAATACCTCTAACATATCACGGGTGTCTCATACCAAGGTCAGACATGGTATAAACTGCTCGCCAACGTGTCCTAGATTTGTATTCGGATGAAAGGTCAAGGGATCTGAGAAAGAGCTTGGTTTTATTTATAAAGTGTGTTGTAAGGTATGACTGACACTTTCTTTGTGAAAAATGTAGGTTTTATATTGCCGAGCGATTTCTGGTAAAATTGTAAACACTCATTATGCAGCCTACTAACATAATGTCCTTTGGGTTTATGACAGGATTTATAGTTATGCAAGACTAAGCAAAACCAAGAGTTGTATTAATATTTTTGAGTTTTATATATATGTATGCATCCTACAATTGTTTACTTGAAGTTAGTTAACTGGAAATTATCTGTAAGTATGAGCATAACTTATGGAATCTTAAAACTACACTTAAATATGGTAATATTATATATATATTTTTTTGAACACTATTAAAAACACATGGGCACAGGGAAAATCGTCTTGTCTAAAATAACCATGGAGAAAAGTTTCTAAAAGGGGCATATCATTTTAAAAAGTTTAATACCCAATCATTAGTTGTTATGATAAACCACAACCCATGATATTTCATTAGGTTGACGACAGGCAGGAGTTTGGCTTTAGTCAGAATTTTCTGGAAAAGATAATTGGGCAACAAATCATCAGTATTTTACATAAAGCTAACACGCCGATTTGCTATAGGTTTTAGAAAGTAATCAATTAGCTCTGGTATTCTTTAACGTTCACTTCCAAAAGCCGAGATAATAGGACGCGGTGATGGCAGTGGAGGCTTGGGTTATTTTTTAATGGGTTTAGAATTTTCGAAATATAGAGGACATTGTTTTACAATTAAGGTCAAATACTGCTTTTTATTAAGATAGCCTTTTTCTCCAATTTCTATTGCAATTTCCAACATTTCCAACAGTTTTTGGTGATATAGGGTTGTTTAACTGCCGTTAAAACATTTGATATAAATATAAATACGCCAATAGATCACGTATCAATTCTTGTGAAATTCAATACTCACGATTTAAATGAATGAAACCGATGCTTCTCAATATCCCCCCTCATAATGTCAAAAGGGATATCGACGTGTTGAATCAGGCTTCTATTACGGTGGAAGGACCTCTCTGAAGTTTTCCTATTTTTTTCATTGTATTGTTTTTGTAAATCTTTGTGAATTCCACTGTGATAACATATGTAAAATTAATCGAATCATCTAAAAGAAAATTGGTGAAGTAGTCTTACGTTAAGTGTACTGTGATTCATCCAATGATTGGTTTCCTATTGTATATACTGTACTTGCTTCCTTTCCTAAAGATGTGGGTAAATCGAGAAAGTACAATTATGGGATGTTGATATTGCTTAAAACATGATAACACATGTAATAGAAAAATGTCTCATAATAAGTCATGTCTGACGAGAAAGTTATCTAAGGGACAGAATCTAGTGTGAATCTAGTGAAATCCAGACAAGGCGGAAGAAATTTCACTCGAGTTTGAGGATACGGAAATTGAATTAAGGACTTGCCGTTGTCTCCAAATTAAGCTTGTTTGTACAACGACGAGTCTGCCCATCAGTTATTGCCGTGCGACATAATCTTGTTACATTGGGTGTTTTTTTTTCTATAATCTTAAAACTTTATTTTTATTGGCATGACCATGGTGTTACACTATAACAAATGGCACAACACAACAACAGTATGATCGTGAAAGATAACATTCTGGTCAATTCGACGTTTAATAAGTTAACATACGAGAAAAAAGTATGTATTTGTCGAACATTAGTATTTAACTCCTGTTGATAACTGAGTGATCGTAATTATTTAGTTAAGATTCCACGAACGATAGTTATGTCATATCAATATGATACAAACATTTATAGATAGAAATGACGTTGTCAGTTAACATATTTTACATGTTAGCGTAGTTTTTACAGATCCTGGCAATTATTTCGTTGAATGATTTTAGAACGTCGATGCTGGCTTCCAAGCTACGGACACGATTGGAGACCAACTTCAAAATAGGATCTCTGACTTCTCTCATTTGTTGCCTGGTGTTCCCTCTGTAACTGATGTTCTTTTTCATGGTATTTGTGTTGAGAACTCTTCGTCCATAAAACAACATCCTTACAGGCCCAACCTAAGCGAAATACCTTGAAAAATAAATTCCATACTTTATGGGCAATAATTTAATCAAACCCTGCAACATCACTTGGAGCTCCCCGTGCATGCTAGTGCCAGAGCCTAACGGTATATTTCGAATTTGCACGGCTTACCGGAAAATCAGCAGTCTTACCAAGCCAGTTAACTTTCCAATACCGATGGAAGACGACTGTACTGACGCCCTCGGTAATGCCAAATGTGTGTCAAACTTTGACCTTCTTAAAGGTTTTTAGCATATTCCACTAACGGAAAGGGCCTCTGAAATATCCGCACTCACCATGCCACAAGCAATGGTAGAACGTTATGCCTCTTGGTATGCGGAATTCGCCATCCCCCTTTCAAAGACTAGTTAACCAGGTCATATCCGGTTTACAAGGTTGCCGTGTCTTGTAAACGCCACCAACTTCAGCGAGACTTGGGAAGGCCACCTTGACAGGATTATCCAACTCTCCAGAGACTCAATGAAGTCAAGTTGACTATCAATCTTGCCAAAAGTCAATTTGGATGAACCACATTCGTTTATCTTGGATTTGTTGTCGGTCAGAGTAGGTTCACACCAGTTAAAGCTAAGGGTGTCGCCTGATTGTAAAAGACAATCGAGATCTTGGGTATGGCTGAATATTATAGAAAGCTTTTGAAAAAACATCTCATCACTTCTGAGCCTCCGACTAATTCATTTAAGAAAAATGATAACATTTATTTGGTCAGATAAATAACAAGAAGCTTCGAGAGACTCCGACTCGCCAAGTTGACTACCAGTCTTGCCAAAAGTGGGTTTGTCATTTATCTTGGAGTTGTCGTCGGTCAAGGACAGGCCACACCAGTTAAAGCTAAGGGTGACGCCTGATTGTAAAATACAATTGAAACCCGTCTAGGGTATGGCCTGATATTATAGACAGTTTTTTTTATCAATTCTTTGCCATGCTCTGTAGCGTTCCAGTTCTCTTAGCATCTGATTTTTCAAACCCATGTAAAGAAGTATCTCGAGTTTCAATAGCCCAATTATAATAATACTATCAGTATTTTATTATATTTTTCCTTTTTAAGATTTTTTAAAAAACTCTTTCTCTGAAGGGGGGGGGGGGGGGGTGATTTTACGTGTATTGGTTAATAATCTCTTATGAGGTTTCCTCCTTCTGTTTTCTTGGTTCTTGTTTTCGTAAATCATGTAAAAGTCTACAGACCCCTCTCGAAGGCTGTGTGGCCTGTTTTGCTCACTTCGCCGACTGCCGCACAGCTGTAGTGTTGACGTTTTTATATTGTTTCTATAGCTATGCAAATCTATGTTAATGCGTGATAGTAGGATTGTTCTGGAATTTTTAAGAGTCTATTTGAAGGTACATTATTTGTATTTAGGGTCAGTTTTCAACACAAATATATGTTTTTGGATTGTGATGTCTGTGTTTATTTTTATTTCTTGGTCTTTGGATTTCTACTCCTATACCAGGGAATTTTGCTAGCTCTCGGATTACAGTTTTCTATCTCGGAACTGTCAGCTCTTAGTTTGTAAAAGTAAGTCATTTTGATACATTTGTATTTTGGATGTTATATATTAATAGCTGACAAGTACCAGTTGAACACTGAATACTAAGCTAGCGCAGATTATATAAAAGTATTGATCCTTGGGAATGGTTGTAGAATGTCAAGGTTACACTGTTCGTGTTTAACACTTCCAGGTGATTTCTCATCATTGTTTTTCCCGTTACACAAGGGCGTGAGGTTTATAAAACAGCCACAGGTGGGTCTCTCTTAATGATTATCGTATGGAATTGGCATAAAATAAGTTATTAGCTTAAAGTGGCAAGAGCTGCCAAATATAGGGAACATTTCGTTGAAGCAAAGTCAGCTAATTGTTGGTCATTTTCAGCAAAAAGTAAAAAAATAACTGTCCGTTGATACCAAACTCGTTTAGGTACGTTTAGGTAGTTTTATAAGCAACCAGATTCCTAAGGTAAACTCATACATCCCGGCTACATAAATTGTTTTCGTTATTTGTACAAATGTTTGGTTTGCACGGGTTACTGACTTCACCAATATTGTTAATTTCAATGTCAATCCCTTAGGTTTTCAACGTACTTTAAAATCCAGGCTTCTCGTAACAAACATATTTTTTTAAATCCGAATTCTGGCAGCTCTTGCCACTTTAATAATCACATGTCTTCGGAATGCATGTAATTTCCAAAATTTCAGTATCATATATTTTTGAAAATAAAGTCATACTGGTACAAGGAGTTAAAAAGAATGATGTTTAGTATAATGCTATATAGACAAGTTTCTATAATAATAAGTTGGTAAGTCAGCGTCGCCATTGAGCTATAAACCTTAGTTTGATTGATTGATGTTTCATGCCGCACTCAAGATTATGTCACTTATATAGTGGTGTTGCAAAGATTAGGGGGAGGAGACCGGGTTCATTGAGCGAGTAAACAACCGACCTTCGGCGAGTACCTGGCAACTCTCCCACATACGGTGATCGATTGAAAAATCCACTCAGAAATTTTTCAACTTTTTTTATTTGGTACGAGTGGGATTCGAACCTGCACCGCATAGGTAAGAGGCCTGTGTCGGACTATCACTCTAACTGAGAAAAATCCAATTGGTAGCATATATAATGCTTTATTTTCGGGGGTTAAAAGCTTTAACTAAAAATTCCGAACTGCATGTTTTACTGACTAAATGATAAAACATTTGTCAAGTAGAGCACTTTTGGCAAAATCTCAAATGGCACTCAGTATTTAGACTTTCCATCTCTATTAAAAACGTATTCTGATAATTTTGAGCTTATTAAAGCTATTATATGTTATGTTGCCTTTCATTCTGTTCCAAAAAAGGTTTAAAAAGGATTAGCCACAAATATGTGAAATATGATGGATGACACTTCTTTGTATATTGAGATGAAATTATGATTTTGACAGTTTGGTGATTAATATCTATACTGGAAAGTACTTCCTCGCAATGTCAACATAAGAGGTTGTCTGTATTTGATCATTTAGAAAATGCTTAAAGTGTAGGAAAAATTTCGTTACAACAGAATTGATTTATCAAGACGTACGTACATAAGTCCTTTCCACTGAAATCAACATATATACATTAAGGCACTACAAAACACTCAACGTCTACCAACAATCGAAATTCCGAATTTGATTTTTTAATGAAGGCAGAAATGTTTTGGAACAGTATATTATTTATTCATATATAGATATTTTGTCTTCTCGCTTAATTCAGTGTGTATCTAAGCGAAGTGACTGCAGATGCAATAAGTTGAAATGATTGGATGTCAAACTTAATCCACACAGAATATCACTTAGTAAGCATATGCCGGTAATTGTAGCTTCAAGAAGTTTGGACTGATTGTTTTTTACTTAAACATCTCAAAATCAATTGTTTATATCAAAACATATCAATATCAATTATTTACTCAAGCACCTCAATATCAAGACTTCAAAAATCTATTCTTTTGATTTACGGTTTTAATGAACAACCTAACATTTTAGATATGTAAACGCTCACATAGCAATTTACTTTCAGGGGAAGCGTGATATCTGACCCAGAGGACCAGCCATGCAGTTATTTCCTCATCAAATACACTCATTCACAACCTTGTCGATTAACATGCATTCATATCGTTAACGTGGTGGTGGTTTCACAAAAAAATTACAAAAAAGAGACGAACAAAAAAGTTTTCGTTAAAAGCAGATGTGGCAAATCATCTTTGTTTTCTTTCTTGGAACTGCTCCGAGCCATAATGACGTCGGCTTCTAGGCAGGCTTTTTGTCTCAATGGCATATACCATTTCATAGTTATACATTTGTAGATAGAGCCAATGGAAATGAAACGGCGATGATGTGAGAGACCATTCAGCATATTTTCTCACTGGGAGATATTGACAGAGCGTATTTTGTTTCGTTCAGGTGAAAAATAAAACCACAAAAAACGATGTTTCAATGTTACATTTATATATTTTACTAGCATAGGATAAATAATTAACAGAAAAAATGGGCATCTGTGCTCTTTTTTGTTTTCGTTCAACCTATCAGACTTAAGACAGTAGCTCGGTCTGTAATTATCGTCCTGCTTTGACCGATATTGTGTGGGATTACCAAACCATTACATTGCTAACAGGCTGACTACCATGTAAAGTCAGCTAAAGTAAGAATAATGACGGAGCAATCTAGTCTGGAAGAGATGTTTACAGTTTGCTGGAAATGACAAGATCCACATTGATTGACGAGTTAAAAAAACCCATTAATCTTCTCCTTGGCTGAGAGCAAGAAAAATGTGATGAAAAATTAGCCAGGGAAGTAGATCACTATGATATTAAATGGAGCGGGTATCTAGCTTGGGGGTCATCATTAGCCGTTCGCCATGAAGAGTAACGGATAAGGCGACTTACTCAAGGGCAGGATCCGGTCTTTATTAACGATCTGTGATTTGCTAACTTACATTCTCTATGCGGATTTAAATGTTAAGAAAAGGACTTAGTTAAGATAATCCCTAGCTTACTAGTGATAGCTTCTTTGCATCTATACGTCAAAACTGATAAACATGGTCAACATGACACAGGGCAACAACAGACAATATTTAACCATGGGTGTGCCTAACAACGGTGACATATTCCACCAGGGTAAAAAATGAAACTCTCAAGTTGAATCACGAAAAAGAGCATGTGGATGTTGTTACGTTATAAATAACAACCTGGGAAATATGACAACCTGGGGAATGCGAAACCTTACATGTTCTTTAAGACATCACGTGGCAAAAACCACGTGAAAGAGGTCGCGTTCAACAAAACCGTTTATACAGAACACCAAAATCAAAAGAAACAATGTGAAAAACAAAACAAAAAAGGTTGATCGCATGATGTACATGTATGGTAAAAAGATGATACACTACATCTGGTGGGTTATCACGTTGAACTATCAAAGTCTGACAAAAACAATAAATACTTTGGTCACACCATGCCGATTAATTTATGGCGAGAGTCGTTGCGCTAAGTGGTATGATTTTCCGAAAAATTTGGCGGTAAATCATTGATCAACTCGTTCTTCGTCTGGCCTGGTCAGGGTAACTTCCAATCAACATGCGAATACTGCTAGAAGCTATGGAATATAATTCCAAACATGTTTACACAGGACTTGTTTACAAACGTCGATGTGGAGAAGCCCGTGTAAATTGATGATGTACTGCTTGTTCTTTGGGTGTTTATTTGTGTAGCATATACACCAATGCTGGTATCTTCAATTATGTTCGTATCACTCTAATAACAAGTGTTTGTTTTCAGGCTTCCTTTGACACATTAAGATGCCACCATTTGATCGTCAGACACACAACAATGCATCTATTTTTTTGCATTACTTGGTTGCACTTAAGAAATAGAAGGGAGGAAGGATATATTTTAAGAAGTCCAACATTGAACTAATTTTACAGTTCGCATTTTAATTCAATTTCCATTCGATATTTTATCCTGATTAACGATTTTTAAAGATTTAGGTTCAGGTAAGTCTTTACCCTTGCAGAGCAGGGGATTCGAAAGAATCGCATGACGGAAATTTCTATTGGATGTGCTTTATCCATAAAGGACATGACTGGGTGGTTAAACATTTTAAAAGTGCAAGTCTTCCTGAACAAATCATGAATTTAATATCATTTACAGTCTATACTTGTGAAGTTGGGGGAGAGAGCTTACAAAGTTTGAAGCGTGTTGTCAATAAGCCATGTGCTTCCCTTTTGACACATTAAGGTGTCACCATTTCATCGTCAGACACACAACAATGCATCTATTTTTTTTGCATTGCTTGGTTTCAAGTAAGAAATAGAAACGAGGGAGGCTATATTTGTTTACTCTTTCAAACAATGGATTCAAAATTACAATCCATTTTCTTTTATTTGAAAAGATTTGCTTCTTATAAAAATGCTGATTTTACTGTAATAATGGAGTATGTTGGCTTTACTCTTTGAAGATGTAAAATATTGTCGTAGAGCTTTTAGAGGTATGTTTAATGTGATTGCTGATTGAAAGGTTGAAATTTAATCCACACCAATAGAAACATTATGAACATAGACAATTCATTTGCTTTTCAAATCGCTTTGTGTGTTGTTTGAACACATGCCATTTTGCGAGAAGCATAGCGATTTGGATTGGTAATACCAATTAAGGTGATCTGATTTCGATGCATATGGCTACGCTTGGTTTATCTGTCAATATCTTTTGTTGGGCATTGTCTTCATTTGTTTGTCAGAAAATTCATTACATATGTATAACGTTTTCTACTAAAATGTCTCAAAAATAAGTTTTTACGACAAACACGTCGCTCATGTTCATTCGGTTGCCTTAACTTTACTCTAAATACAATTTGGTCAAGAATTACTTATGGATAACAACTTCTTGGTTTATTGGGTGACGACGTTTCGATGTAGTTCTTACATCGTTATCAAAGTCAATATCGTCACCCAATAAACCAAGAAGTTGTTATCCATAAGTAATTCTTGACCTTATCGTAACCTTCCAACTTCTAAATGCCATTGAAAGATTTAAATACAATTTGTCTGTTTATTATTTATTTACAGAAAGCGTTGCACACAATAAGGCCGGGGAATTATAGTACCTTCTGAAGAGTTAAAATTCGTTCCACTGCGCCCAGCCTTTACCTCAGTGATTGGGACTTTGGTCAATCTACTCCAACTGCAATGCTTCGATACATTGAAGACAAATTACACCAAGAATCTCAGCCCTTTCTGACCCAAGCTTTTAAATTTGGGCTCATAGTGCTGGATAATGCACTTTGTACAATAACGATTGAACCTAACAAGAAGGATAATTGCAGAGCAAAGAAAATGGCTAGGCCTAGCATTAAAAAAGATTGCAAGGCAGTTTTCAACCTATTACCTGTCACTGACCATCCAATCAAAAGCCCGAAGGATGTTGTGAGCAATCAACCATGAAGACATCATTGGCTGGTCCACGAAATCACAGCTCTCGTAGGAACAAGTAAATTGTGAGATGGAGCGACCAAGATAAATGTTAGAATTTTTGCAGTCATTTACTCCAATAGTTAAATAACACATTGCCTGCCAATTTTGATTCAAAGCTTTACGCTAACATATACAGATCTAGTCCTGCATTATTAATGTAATATTATTTAATTATCATACCTTTGGGGGGCAGGTAGTAGTTCTTCGAGTATTATAGACAGGCTTGTTCTGTTCTTTTTAAAGTTTTTGTTCACAGGATAATTCTGCTGAGTTACTTCAAAGGATCAAATCTGAAACAACCCCCCCCCCCCCTCGGCTCCCGAAAAGCCCATTTTCCCTACACAAGTGAATCATTGCTTCCCAACATTTCTTTCCAGTACATCAAGGAAATGCCTTAGATGAATACGTGCCAGATCGTGGGACATTTTTAGGTGATTAATCCAGCAACAAATATCAAATGGCAGAGAATCTTAATCGCGAATCCTCTGACATCGTCTATGTTATTACGTAAAAGAAGGTCACAAGCACTACGTAGGAGAAACTCAAAACTTCTTACGACAGAGCCGGCCAACCATTTGTATGGCATTAGACTAGGACATTCGGTTAGGGACCATTTCGAGATCATGCCCTTTGAGAGAATCACCTTTTGCAGATACCAAACACAGACGTTCGGGAAAGGAAAGTTTTTTGGATTCATAATAGAAGAATGCGGGCTGCTTCATAGTAAAATGAGGCAAAGGCCAGTAATTGCTTAAAAAGGAACAGGTCAAGCATAAACTACCTTGCCTATCTTCTGCCTAGATATTTCTAGGGCAAATCCTATGGGGTTCAATCTCAGTTTACCGATACTCTTGCCATATCTAAAGATGCGTAAATATTGTCATTATGTTACAAAGTGTTCCAGCACATTCTGCTGAATAAAGCCTGTTTGTCTTCAACCTAATGAAATATAATAGGTTTTAGTTTATACCAGCAACATAAGATTGGGTATAAAAGTTTAAACGATATTGCCGCAATTAGAAACCTGTCTACAACTCTCCATGGTTATTTAAGACAAGAAGATTGTCCCTGTGTCTGTGTTTTAGTGTTTATAAATATATGAATAATCGGATTAAAAGAGCATATTAAATGTATGAAGCAAACGTTTCTGTTCGGACAAAAACCGACCGATCAACTTCGTGGTTCTAAATACGCTGAGGAATCTGTGGGTTAGAACTAATTCTATTGATGATTCATACGTTATCTATGGAACGCTGTAATTGCTCCAATAACTCAAACACATTATTATTCATATCCGATTAATAACCAAAATCATTCACCATACATTGTCTATAACAAACATACTGTATGAAGCAAATTGTAATATATGTGTGTTAACATATCTTGCAAATACACTATCGGCACTTAGAATTCGTTGGATGGATTCGTTACATAATTAAACATGGTAACGTCTATCAAAAAACAGAATTAAAAGATAGCATGCAGATTATTCCCACTTTTTTTAAATGAATGGATCATGTGGTCGAATTACATGTTTTCTGTATTTGATGTGCGTATCTTGGCCTATACATATTGGTTCTGCACAACATATTCTATTAGAATGCTGTTAACTATTTAAGATTGAGTGAGCTGCCAGATATAAGGGACATTTGGTTGAAACAGAATCATCTAATGGTTCGTAATTTTTACCAGGAAGTACAAAAATAAGAGCTTTCCATGTACTCGTACATCCGGGTATTTGACTTTTGTCTGTTGGTTGAACATACCTTCGGTTCGCACGGAATACTACGTGGCTTTACTGATATTTAATGTCAATCTTTAAGTTTAAGTTTATGCAATATGGATAATGTTAACGTATGGCAAAATACTTAAAGGGGCATGAGCTGCCAAAATGTTGATATTTTGACGTTGATACAGAATGTTTAAATTATCGGCTATTTTTCCTAAGGCGTATAATTTAAAGACTTTTTAGTGCGCCTAGTCTCGGGAATGTACGGTAAAGTATTGTTTTGAGCTAACGTTTCCTTAGAATGAATGAATGGTCGTCCCGGTTATTTAAATTTTGTTTACTTTTCGAACACGTTTTCGGTTCGTACAGGCCACATACTGTATGGATTTTCCTCATTCCAACGCCAATCATTGAGTTTTTCGATGGCCTGTAAAGCCTCTTACTGTCGGGACGATCAAAAATTATGAAAAAAGTGTGAATTTCGGCAGCTCATGCCCCTTTAATGATAAAATATACCAATATGGATAATGATAACGTATGGCAATATGGATAATGATAACGTATGGCAATATGGATAAAGATAACGTATGGATAATGATAACGTATGGCAATATGGATAATGATAACGTATGGCAATATGGATAATGATAACGTATGGCAATATGTATAATGATAACGTATGGCAATATGGATAATGATAACGTATGGTAATATAGATAATGATAACGTATGGCAATATGGATAATGATAACGTATGACAATATGGATAATGATAACTATTGGCAATATGGATAATGATAACTATTGGCAATATGGATAATGATAACGTATGGCAATATAGATAATGATAACGTCTGGCAATGTGGATAATGATAACGTATGGCAATATGGATAATGATAACGTATGGCAATATGGATAATGATAACGTATGACAATATGGATAATGATAACGCATGTCTAGAAAAGCAGATATTTCTGCAGTTACAGTGTGACTTTCATAATGCAAAACAAACATCACGAATTTGTGAAAGTTCTGTTGAATATTATAGACAGATCAATGACAACTGTATCTGCCACATATTCAAGCTGCTTGAGCACAAAAGCCTATTGCGTCCCGACAACATACAGATTGCATATATTTAAAGGCTCTCTGAAATACAGAAGCTATTGTGTGAAACCCAGACAAACTAGAAAACGGAAGAGAGCTTCACTTCAGGTTTTAAGATCCGGAAATTGAATTAGGGCCAAGACGTTGTCTCTAAATTGAGCTTGTTTAGAGACTGGAGTTTGTCTCCTTAAGTTCTTGACTTAAAACATAATCTTATTACAGTGCCTTGATTGATTTCATTATTATACGGCTAAATCTTTATTTCCACGGTAACTGGTATAGCGCTTAAAGGCAGACACAATAGCTGCTTGGCTCATACAAATAATGGATATGTGCAAAAACAACAACATCAATAATGTTGTCCGGAAAACTCTATTCTTGCCAACACATTTTAATGACAAATGCTTAATTAAGCAACTCGTAGACGAAACATGTCGGTTTAAAAAGCAGTACGATCAAAATGGTTGGAAGATTTAAAGGGTCAACAATAAATTTTAATCAGTATGCAATATATTCATGTTGCCTATCGCTTTTTAGATTTAATATTACATTTGTTGCTTTCGTTCTGTATATAAACCTGAAGGCTCCTGTTAATACAGAGAAGAGAGTGCAACATCTAATTACTGTTTCTTGGCATCTACTTTACGTCCAAATTCAATAAGGCTATTACCAGGAAGTCTTTGTTAAGTGTATGCACCGGTTAACCCCTCCAAACATAAAGACAACATCAACTGAAACGACAAAGAAATATCACATATAGATCAAGAGAGGGTTACTTATTACTTTAGACATGATAATGCAAAAGATATAGTCAAATATGCCTGCTTACTGACAATCAATATATTTTATAAAGGAATCCCTTAAATGAGAGGGAAAGGGAAGAAACTGGTAATTACAGTAAGGCGCTGTAAATTTTCCAACAGCACTAAGACCATAAAGGTTAACTGTGCTCTCTAAACTGTGGTAAAATAAATTGCGAAGCGTTATCACAGAACGGCTTTCAACGAGCATGTTTACAAGTATCTGTATGAAACCACAAGAGTCTTTTACACGTGGCATCATGCTAAAAGGATGTAATTTACTAGAATTCTATTTAAGACTATATAAGGGAACTTGATATTTGAATGATTTTTATCACTTGATTCCGTTGTTATGCAAGGTTTTAAAGTCTATTTTAGATTAAATTTATAACCATGCAGCTTACAAGTTGACTTATTTATAGCTCAGCGTTACGTTATATCCGTTTATTAAGAATGAAGACACAGTCTGTTGACCGTAAACTGTCCCATCTGTTTTCACGCCATGACTTCTTCCAGTTACACAATGACGCGTTTTTTATATCAAGCATCATTTCTATTAATATCTTAATAAATTGTTAATTCACGATTTATGAATCGAACGTTTATAACTTTAAGATTAAATGTAATGGGGTTAAAACCGGGTTTATTGTTAAAAAAATGATTTAGAGGGTTCCTGTTAATAACTTAGGAGCCCAACAATTAAGTTTACTGATAATTTAATATATTATTGAACTCAATAATTATGGAATTTTGGGCCTCAAACAACCGATGTTAAAAGCCATAAATGACTTATCTTCCCCTGACTTTGGCGCTGTTAGCAATCTTGGGTGACGTCAACAGAGTTGTTTACATTCGAGTCTATCGGTTTCCTGCTGTTTACCATGGAAGATGATAAAGGTCTTTACTAAAAATTTACTAGCTCCGTAGAGGCCGAACATTGTTCCTCATCAACTGATAACGACGATTTTCCAGGCCCGCATATGTATCAGCCGACTGCCAATAACGCATCACGCGAAGCAGACGGTGGAATGCTGAGTTTGGATAAAATTCGCCCGCTTCATCTTCACTACCAATTTTTTGCTAAGCTCTTCATCTTTCGGGAAATGATGGCGGCTGAGTCCGACCCGTTAAGTATTCCTGCAGTTTAAGCCAGTGCAGAAGGGAGCGAACGAAAGTGTAAAGAGTCGTTGCTTTTAAAACTCGTTAGTACTCATAGTCATACGTTACGAAATGGAAGCATGTCGGAAACAAATCTCTAGTGACGTCAAAGATCAAGGGAAGATAAATCTTGTATTCATTTCGATCCCCGGATTTCAAGAATTTACAGGCTTCATTTATTTAATTTAAAAAATTCTAAAATGGCCTACTACGAGACAAAAGTTTGTGCCCGGCTAAAAGCCACATGTGTAAAAGTAATGTAGGAGCAAATCGTTCCAGATTTCAATGAAATATTTACATTTAACCTTTAAGTATGTAAATTGAATTATATTATGACATTACATTTACCAACAATACCAATACCTTGAATGTTATTTTATATCAAATTGATTATTACTCCTTCTGTAATAAATTGTTATTGTAGTAGTAAGCAAACTCTGTAAATATCCATGGAATATATATAGAATTGTAGTAAATTACATCCCTGTACCGTGGATATTTACGGAGTTTCCTTACTACTTTATTATGTGAAGTTGTTCAGTGAACCAAATAGATTATGGTTTTTGGATATTCAGTATTTGACATTCTGTTATAAACACATCAATTATCTAACATTTCAGGCATGGGTATAAGCCAGCCTTAATCCTAGGTGTGGAACGTCAATTAATCCAAGTAATCAGGTAAAGCAAGCCACACGGCATATTAAAAGATTTCATCATGCGCAATGCCTTCTGGAATAATTTAAACTGTCAACAGGTTAATGCTAGCAGGAACTTTATTTGTGATTTCGGTACAAAGATATGGAAAAGAGCGAATTAAATACTTTCTTTAGATAAATATGTTAGCTTTACATAAAGATGCGTGATGTCACGGTTATTAACCAAGGATAGGCTGTTTGTCCAAAGAGTGCCACACTAGAAACACGAGTAACTTACACAAGATCTGCATTGTCAATTTATCATGCAACACATGGAGGAGGTCGTATGTTTAATATAGCCTTGGGGAAACCATTAAGAAATCTGCTCTCGTGCAACATTTTTCTTTCTAGATAACAAAGAAGATAACCTTTATCAAAGTCAAAGCAATCTTCAAACAAAGAAGCAGCCTTGAAATCTGACTTTCTTGTTTCTATGTTGAGTATGACTGTACATTGTAGCCTTAATGCGAGAATTATATGACACATAGTAATCATTAATACCAGTGTACTTATGTTAGTTATGTATTGATGAAATTTCCTTCTTCCATTAACCTAGCCAATAATGTGATATATTATCTTCCTTCAAAACATCATTTTAGCCAGAGAGGAGTCTCAATAATCGAACAATTCTCAACCACAGCATCGTGTATAATGTTATTTCATGATATGTTATTAAGTACATATTATTATCTAAAATATAACGTGTGGTTTGAATCTGAAAACACTTAATTTGTTTCTAAGTTGTAGAATGGCATGAGCTGCCAAATGTAGGTATTTTTGAGAACACATTATTTCGGTTCGGACAGATGAAAGACTGTATAGATTGTCGTAATTCCAACGTAAACCATTTAACTTTTCGATCAACTTCCAAACCTCTTATTGTCTAGACAATGTATTTAAAAAGTGCGAACTCTGGCAGTCCACGCCACTTAAAGAGTTTTTTTAAAGTTTGCTTATGAAAATAAATAATTTTTTGAAAAAAGAAAAATCTGAGTGGATTTTTTACTCGAAGAGGTACTCGCCGAAGGTCTAGGATTTTCTCCAGACAAAGAAAGCCCTGTTTTCTATCTCACTTAACCAGTCAATCCACCATATTAGTGAAATATTCTTGAATTTAGAGTGAAACATCAATCAATCCATCAATCTGGATGAATGTAAGTTTATATAATCTGCAGAATCCAAACTATGTGGCTTTTAATAATTCGTAAAAATAAAACACACAGATTGCAATTGTCAATTTTGTTTCTTTTTGTAAGTTGAATATTTTTAGCCGCCATCATTTTGATGAAGGGCTATTCAAAGCGCTTTTCCGTAGTCCGCCGTCCGTCCGTTAATTTTTCGCCTGTTACCTTAAATCCAAGAAAACAACAAGTCCAATCTATATCACACTTAACATACATCATCACCCTATGCTCTAGTTGTGCACCGTACATGTACATTTTCATTTAATTTCCATATTCAATATGGCCACCAGGGGCGATATTGTACTTTTCCGTTACCTTTATTCCAAGAAAACTACCAGTCTGATTTTCACCAAACTTGGCTCACATCATTTCCCTATAATCTACTTGTGTACCGTACATTTTTATTTCATTTGCATATTCACTATGGCTGCCAGGGGGCGATGTAGTTTTTCTTTGTTACGTTTATTCCAAGAATACTTTCGCTTGTTACCTTTATTCCAAGAAAACTACCTGTCCAATCTTAATCAAACTTAAGATACATCTTATAGTTTAGTTGTGCACCGTTAATTTTCATCTTATTTGCATATCAATAAGGCCGCCAGGGGGCGATATAGGTTTTTCTGTTTCCTTTATTTCAAGAAAACTACCAGTCCGATATTCACCAAACTTGGCTCACATTATCTCCCTATAGTCTTGTTGTCTACTGTACATTTTCATCTCATTTGCATATTCAATATGGCCATCAGGGGGCGATGCTGTTTTTCTTTGTTACCTTTATTCCAAGTAAACGACCTGTCCCATATTAATCAAACTGAACATACATTATCCCCCTATTGTCGAGTTATGCACCGTACATTTTCATCTCATTTGCATATTCAATATGGCCGCCAGGGGGGGGGGGGGCGATATTGCTTTTTTTGTTACCTTTATTCCAAGAAAACTACCGGTCTGATTTTCACCAAACTTGCCCACATTATCTCCCTATGATCTAGTTGTGCATCCTACGTTTTCATCTCATTTGCTTATTAAATATGGCCGCCAGGAGGCAATGTTGTTTTTGAACCAAATTTGAATGAAATTTCTTAGTATTATTCCAAGAAAACTACTGACCTGATCTTAACCAAACATAACACACATCATCCCCTTAAGTTCTAGCTGTGCACCGTACATTTGCATCTCATTGGCATATTCTAGATGGCTACCAGGTGGTAATGTTGTTTTCAAGGGGAGCTTCCTTTGTAGTTCACAATTTAATTTTCCTCAACGATAGTTATATCCTTGGAATAAGATTTTTTTATGTAGGCCCAATATCACATAATATATACATCAAATGCACTGTCGTCCCCAATTCCTATATCCAGCTATTGCTGTAACAATCTTAAATATGGATAGATGACGGTGGGCGTTAAGATTCCTTTAAGGGATCTCTTGTTTATATGTTTTAAATGGTGCACATTTAATTAGGTGTGAAAAGTTCAAGTAACGGATATATCATGCAGTTTGATCTAAACAACTGATTTACGCTGGCAATCAAGAGAAACAGGAATCGTATAGATAATTACTTAAGAAGGCTAACTGTGTGGGTAAATCAAACGTATTACAGTGCACAATTTTGTAAAAGGCATAATTAAGACCGAGGAAATCAACATGTTTAATTTGTAGTGTACCTTTGATTAGCCAGGTTGTATCTCGCTACTTGAATCCCATTGGATTAATCGCCTGTTTTATATTTTTAACACTATAACACACGGGCACAAGGAAAATCTTCTTGTCTAAAATAACCACGGAGTTTGTTATTGTGTTAAAAAGGGACATATCATTTAGACGTTTATACCCAATCATAAGTTGTTATAATAAACCACAACCCATGATATTCCATTAGGTACTAAGTACGTGTAAATAATTAGCTTGATTTGAGTGGAATGTTGATAAATGTACTGATGATATGATATTGAACATTATTCAACACGTGATGTATATGCTCCTTTCCCAATTGAAGTTCTCCTTTTACTCATTTCGCATTATTTGGTTTATCGATTGATAGATTAGTTAATTTAGTTTCTTACGTCACATTGAAGATTATTTGACTTGGAATGCTTGTCAAGTCTGTTCTTCAAAGAAGCCTGTAAGCCTTCGATAAGGTGACATGAGCTGCAAAAGATCGGATTTTTTTCCTCAAAAATGTTGATTGTCAAGAAATGTTGAGCGTTTGAGGTACCTTGAAACACTAATCAGTTGATCCACTTAGCAGTATGAACCAAAATGTTACCTTATAACAGTCTAAATCCAAATAGCCGGGGTGTATGAATGTATTTATGGGTATTTGTTGTAATAACTAAGTTGGCGTACATCCTCGAGATTGCAACAGAAAGTACATGTATGTTATGTATTTCTTATTATGTATTTCTTAATAAAAATGACTAGCAACTTTATAATTCTGATTCAACGAAATGTTTGCTATATTTGGCAGCTCATGCCACTTAAATATGCTCGACTAAGTGAGATGCATTACAGAGAACGCTTAATACTGAACGTGCAACACTTTACTGAGTTTGGCAAACATTCCAACAGCTATATAATTGTTTTATAACAAGTTTCTAATATTTTCCTGTCAGCAATGATAGTTCCCAGCTAGAATCAGAGTTCGAAACATTGTACCAGGAGACTCTTGTAACAGTTTGCCAAAATCGGATTTATTTAAGTAGGATGCTAACATCTTCATTAGTTCCAATGTATAAACATAAAGCCAAAAGCACGGCCAACCGTTACATATGTACAAAGGTCAAATTCTGGAACGTATTTGCTCGATATAATATTATGACTTCTCGCAGAGATATGAGAATCCGTATGATTGAGTTTACATACGTTACAACTTGTATCTATAAAAAGTAAATATAGTATATTTGTTGATTGCCATACAGTAGTATTAATGTGATGGTGATAAATTTTAGTTCACACATAAACTGGTGCAGATCTTGGTGATAGCTGATCTCTAATGTTTTGAATACAATTCTGATAAAATATAGATAAGATATGATATGTTACAAAGGCAAGCTGGATAATAAAGTCAACATTTCCTTAACCATATGTAGAGGAAGCCTAGGTTTAAGTATACTTCATGATTTTGTTACGTTCTCAGAGTTATTTGACCCATTACGGCCACAAATACAAAGGTTTTGGTTGGGAAAATTTATCAAAATATAAAATCAATATAGAAAAGATAGAGCATGCGTAGAAAGTGTGTAAACCGCGGTCGTTAAGGTATGTGTAAAAACGAAAGGTTTATGTCAGCCCCAATGAGCATCTTATGGACAGTATTGATTGAGCAATAATAAGTACACATTGAACTAGAATACACTGTTTTCGGTTGGCGGAAACCCGTCGGAAACTCACGGTAAACCGATTTGAAACTGTCCCTAGTGCAAATGAAGAAAGTGTAGAATCAGAATTCAATCTTAGAAAGTTACGTAATGAACCTTCCAAAAAGGAAAAAAATATCATTGGCTGAAAGGTCTGAAAACTGACAAATGTAATGTATGAATAAAGAGTATCTCGACATTTGTATCCGATCTTCATGAATTTCTATACGAAAACCAAATCCGAATTGATGCTTTTAATATATTACTAAACAGACAAATGAACTTTTCCCAGCAACGAAAAAACGACAGTATCAGTATCTCCGACATGGTGCCTTTCCTGTAACTTGGGACTTTGGAAGACAAACGACTTCTATATTATACATGTAGCCAGCTTCTATAAAATGTGTGTATCAGGATGTTGATGAATTTTATCGCTGCATCATCATGTGACTATATTTACTTGTGCCAAATTCATGGACTTTGCATGTGCTTTTAGGACTTTTTTCAGGATACAGTGTTTTGTGACTGTTTAGTGTACCTTTTTTGTTTTAATTTAACGGATTCATTTGTGAGCTGTTGAACTGAAGTAAAATACTTTAGAGACTGCATTCATGAGGAAAGTAAGTCCAAATGAACGTTTGGCTAAAATTGTGTTGAACTGCATGTTAAGTCTGTTAAAAGTGAATCTCGTTGATTAAACAGTTTTACTTCTAAACAACAGAAAGAACTTTATTTAAATTTGTTTCAGAAAAGGATGCATGAAAGACTTTCATTGAGTATTAAAGTTTAATGCATGTCTCATCTATCACATTTATCATCATTCTCTTTTATTGTTTTTGATGCCTCGTATTATTCATTGTATTTGTTTCTAACGTTAAGGTTTTACCAAGTCTTTTAAAGAGTACCAGTTCTAAAAGTAATCATCACAAGATACGCCATTTTTCATTCAAATTCATTCAAAGTTAGATACCCAACTAATTTGCTCGTATACATTTACTTCCTTGCTATCTTCTTTCTATCTTTTCAAATAAGTAATTTGTGTTCGAAATAAAAATGTAACTACTCTTGTAAATATTGCTTAATTTGTGCAAATGTTGTAAATATGCATCGTATTCGCCAGTTCGGTTTTTGATGACGTTTTCTTTACATTTGCATACAATTTGAAGAAAAAAAACTTGAGACAATGATATCTTAGTTGTAAATACTACCTTTATTGGCAACAAGACAACAAATTAATAAAAAAAACTTGTGCTTTTGCAATTATTATCTATAATTTAATAAGTGTCATCAACATTTTGTTCCTCATCTTTTATCAAACAACAAACGGCTTATATGTTCAACTGCATTATACTTTTAGTGTACTGTAAACCTTCAAGGTCAAAGAATATGGAATTTGTCAATATCACATATATATAAGGATATAAGCAGACGTATGACCTATGACCATAAAATTGTAATCAAAATCTGTTAAAGGTAAAGTAGCCAGAATTTTTTTTAATTTTCCATATTAATTTATCCAAAACAATGGACAGTATCTCAATTTATGTCCAGTTATTAATGATTTTCTTTACAATAAGATGCATTTTATCTTAGTTTGTTGGATTTCTACATTTTTCGACTAAAACTAGCACTTTTATAGATGTAGAAAATGAATGAGTAAGGGCACGTAGTACGAATTTTGGCATTAGAAGATTAATTGATGTTTTACGACGCACTCAAGATTATTTTACTTATATTGCGGCGTTGCCAGGCTTAGTAGGGGAGGAAACCGGGCTGAGCTGATTGGCCGGACGAAACCCCCGACCTTAGGCGAGTATCTGGCAACTCCTCCACATACGGCGACCGAGTGAAAACTCCGCTGAGGAATTTGTCAATTATATTTGATCTGAGTTTGATTTGAACCCGCGCCGCATTGATGGAAGGTCTGTGTGGGACTGAGGGACGATCACTCTGACCCACTGGAACACCGAGGCTACCGGCATTAAAAGAAAGTAGTCCTAATTTGTTAGAGGAAGATTATCCTATGTGGAGCAAGCAGAGATACGCCAATAAAAAGAAATAGAATTGTGTCTTAAAAGGAATGTTATAGCTTTAATGAGATCTGGCATGAGGGTTTAGAATCAAAACTAGTAAAACGGTAACTAACATTCAGATCTTGGTTTAATGATAGTTTTTAATGGTTGTCTTCGGATATGGTGCGATAGTTTTCAATCAACATGGCATTTCTATATAACCAGTCTATCCGATTATGCCATCTCGGAAAGAAAATCAAACTAAGTTAGTACCTTAATAACAGGATCTCCCGAAAAAGTAGAAACAAAAATTAATTGGGAAAACTTATAAGATAATTTAGTAATTTAAAGTGATATATATGGACAGCCAACTAAAGGGAACATTTTGTCGAAACAGTTGATTCAATCTCGGAGATATACTTTATAAGTAACACAACTTGTAAACTGTACTCGTACACCCAGGCCGTTTTAAATCTGTCCGTTATAAGCACATATCTTCAACTCGAATGGGTTACTGGCTGTGCCGATTTCAGCTTCAATGCACTAGCTTTTTAAGGTACTTGAAATGCTCAACTTCTGCTGACAATTAGAAGGTCAGAATTTTGACAGCTAATGCCAATTTTTAATAAAAAAAACTTGAATGTCCAATTCAAACCACTGTACCAAAGGCCTTGAAAGGTATCAAAGGTTATTTTTCTTAATTTTTCAATCTTTAGATTTCCATTTAATTCATATAGCGGTACAAACAAACCCCGGGTCCCGATAAAGCCATTTAGGGTTACTTCTTCATCCAATTTCACAACGACAATCCCATTATCTGGTATGGGCATTTCTGCTTAAGTGAGTTTAACGTTGGATTCTGAGAAATCAAAACAATACACAAAGTAGAGCTTAAAACATGAGAGTGGTTTTGCCTTAGGGGATATCCTTTAAATCGTTATTTATCCCTTTTCCAAGAGCGTTTAACTTGCTTGTCCCTGTAATGCAATTACTGTCTGCGTACTTTCTGAGAAACTAAGATACACCATCGATCAACCGTCGCCCGTTGTGAAATTTCCTTAAACGTGAAAAGTAGCCTCACATGATTTCCATATAAATTCAATACACCGCGGTTTTTGTGATTTCTTTGTTATATACAAGGTTTATTCTGATTCAGTAAAGGTGAGAGATCTGGTGTCATCGATGGGACCAGAGAGACGAGGCTGTTGACAGGAAGTCGGTCATAAATCTTCATATAACCAGGTGACATTAAGGTCAGGTAAATCTAATTTCCTTCTGGATGGCCTTAAAGCATTAGTCTACATGTACGGAGAAATTGAGGACGTTTTCTCTTTCGAAATATAGATGCTCAAAGTATAGCGTTTGATATTAGTTTCTAAGCTAACATTTTTAATGACACATTCTTCTCAATCAAAATCAGATAATTTTCCGTTATTCCCCCCTAGAAGTGCAAATTAAAAAACTTTTTATTGACATAAAGCTTGAAATGCTACGATCAGGTATTATTTATACGTAACACTTTCGCTTAATTAAAACAGTGGATTATTGAAAACCTTTCATATCAACGTCAGTAATTACTTTTAAAAAACTTCAAAGACTCCTTTTGTTTTAACAGCGGTCGAATTGTAACAGTTAATGCCACCTTAAAGTAATACTTCCGAAATATTGCCAATCACCAAGCATATGTTTCATTTCATAATAGGCCAATAAGAAAACTGACTATGGGTTTTGCTACAAATTAATAGTTTACTCTGAAGGGAAATAATCGCCCAGTCACCTAACGCCAGCGGATTTCATAGGTTTCTGTTTATTCAAGCAATGTACAAATGACGTCAATGTAAAGGAATCAAACTAGAATCAGATTTGTAAAGACTGTATCACGTCAATCTAGCGTTGTTCTGTAATTACTCTTCAGCTCTGAAAGTCCCAATCTATGTCGACAAGTGACACATTTAAAGCATTAGAAGAAAGGAAATGATAATTGTGTCAGAGAAACCAATGCGGAAACACCACATCTAGATGTTTGTCGTCATTAAGTTCGTCTTTTTGCGTAAAGGATATGTATGAATAAAGTGTTTTACACATGTTAATGCTATTTTTCTTTTAACCGATGTAAATCTGAATGCAGTAGTTTGAGCCAATAATTAGCAAGGTGTGTCAAACAATAGATTTCGAAAAAAATAAATACAAATGAAAGTATTAACAACTTTCATTTGAGTGTACCTGTTCGTTGGTGATCGAGTAGTTGTATATATACTTAAGAACATCTTAGTAACTAAAAATCTGTTGTCATTCAATAGAGTCATTGATTGATCAATTGTTGGTTTACTCGTTTGGATCTTTAACGGAGACTAGGTATGAATTGCAGGCTTTATTTCATTTTATCTATCCCAGTACGATTTTAAACAACCAAAACTGAAAGGAAATATACATGTAGTTGGGTAATTGCTGGAATCTATCTTTGTAGCCATTGGGGAAAACTGTTATTGTTAAAAACAATTGTCACTAAAGCAAAACGGACCATTTTGATTCATATTTTTCCGAGCAGAAGTCTAGCTGCTGAAGATAGCCATTTTGTGATACATTCTGACAAACTTATTGGGAAAATCAGGTTAACCGGTTTTGACGTACGACAACAAAAATGTTTGACAAATACCATGACTGTCCTAGGAATAATTGTGTCGCCCGGAGGATAAAAGACAGCAGACCAATGTAGTTTTTACTCGATATAACCGCCTTGATCGGTTGCCACAACAATGTGGTGTTGCGGATGTATTTTCCCTCCACTCTAGCTCCCGGGGCCTTTGCGGTCCCTTGACTTAAGCCTGACAATAAAACGATAGTTGAGCCTAGCAACTTGAAAAATCCAGGTGACAGCAAAAATGTACACCTTTTTTATTGAAATGGAAAAATAATGTGTCATTATTAAAAGCCTCAATCGGCCTAGAACGCATCTTTTGGCATCTTGGCCTGAACTATTAAAAGATAGTTGAACACGACAACTTGAAAAAAACTTGGTCCTACAAAGGATGTACTTCTTATTTCATGAAAGTTTGATTAACAAATAAAAGAAAGGTCCAATTAAGAATTTAATTAATATTTGGATTAATAAAAACAAACTATAAAATAGGTTTTCGAATGGCGTATATGTATTATTACTTGCAACTCAGATATCACAATTCCCTGCGCTACGATACGGCTTATGTCAACGCTGCTCTCTGTTTTCACAAAACAGAATAAAAGGTTTTGAAAGATCACTGATAGATGTCCACTGAAAGCAAACGCCACCACTGGTAAATACATTTGCACAATAAACTTCTTTTAATAGTTGAAGCATATAAAGCCTAGAAAATGTCAGACTAATCCGTATCAAAATAATCTATTTACGTAATCAAAACATTCAGATTTGAACCCATGATTCATTTTTGCAATTACTTGAACCCCTTCAGTTGAAATTAATTTGAAAAGACAAGTGGCTGATAGGTAAACTCGTTTGCTTCTATAGTGTTTGACTGCATAAAAAGTTAAAGGCACACTTGCCGCGAAAATCAGGAATATTGTTTACATTAAAAAAGAAAGACCGTTTTCTGTATTTTTCCCAGACAATATAAGTTAGGAACTTTCTATTTTTACCAAAATTTAAAAGTTTGGACGTCACTTTGTATTTTTAATTTGAATTTGAAAATTTGAAATGTTAGGTACCCGGAACGTAAACAAACCACACTGCCCCCTATTGGCGATTTTATGTTTCAGTCGAGTGAGTGAACTAACGGTACAGTGTAATTTTACGTAGGCCTATTTATCTGAGAAATACAGACTGACGATCGGTTAACAGCGACTGGAAAAGCCTGCTGATAATTGTTTGAGTGTAAACCACAGATACAAAGGCCTGAAAGGAGGGTAATCCAACACGAAAGTTGACCGACACTGGTCGTTGTTGTTGTAATCAGGCTTCGATTCTTCGTTTGTTTTTCACCCCATAAAGCTAACTAGACATGTTTTATGTGTCCTATGTTTAAGTTTAGTGGTATTAGTCGTAGTAAGCTCATGTAAATTGGTTTTCTTAGCAAATTTAAACAGTCTACGGCGGGAAGTGGGCCTTTAAAAGTCGCTGCTATTATCCAACTTTAGTTTTGACCTTATAACTACTGGTCGAGCGAGAAGCCTAACAATGCTAATTAACACCGGCCATTTTGATGTACATTTTTTGGGTTTCTCTTCATTTGACAAATGTACGATTGACGTAAACAATGAACATTTACAGGTTGACAACGTTTTAACACGGAGTAATATAACTATCAGTGTTAGTTTTGCATCCCCCTCCCCATTCCCCCCCCCCTCACACACAAAAAGTCAGTATTTATCCAACGTGGAATCCTGTAATTGACACGAGATGCCAAAATACAGATATCATTGGATGCTTAATAATAAGTTTCTTCACCAACTGGTATTATATCATATTCGTACATATTTTAAACTCGCGAACTCAAGTTTCGTCTATTTGTACGTAACAGCAGTTGATTGTGTGTTAGGTTGCCTTGGGGGAAAGGGCCGCAATGGGGTTTCTAGAAGTTCCTATGAAGAAACTAAATTATAATTTATATTTATCTAGTGAATATATGTATCTAGTGTATATACATTTAGAAAAGGACAATAATAAATCACAATATGTATACAAATAAATACAAAAAACTCTAATAAAAAATAACTTCATATCACAGTTAAGTTTGAAACTAACATAAGATTTTGTCTCACAATATTACGATGCTGAGAAACATAACTTATAGAAGGGTAGCATTTTCAACTTATTCTTTGATCGTGAATTCTAGCCTGTAGATAACCAGAAATAAAGTTGCTCTTTTGTCCAGTAAACAGTAAAACCGTACAAGGTGTTATTCAGTAGTTTGCTGTCACAAAAATCGATAATCGCCCTAGATATGCGAGGATGCAAATCCATTAGTAATATCTGATGTCTCAATGTTATTACATTGGACACTTTGTCAAGATCTGTCGAGCGGATAAACGGGCTTTGGATAATACAATCTGAAAGAAAACATGTTTTCGTTTTAGATATAGAACGAAAGATACGCTTATTGACTGGCTAACGTCTTACATCCATGATCTGAAGATGCAGTGTAATCTTCCGAAACAATTCAAGCTTAACTTACATTCACCTAGAATCTAGATTGACAAAAGTAATACAATAGTTATTTCATAACTGTTACTTATTGATGAGTATCTTTAATATTTCTGTATTTTTGTACTATTCGCAAATTGGTTTGACAAGCCATTGCAACGAGATAATCCTTCGAATCGTATGGTTAACAAGTAAAGAAAGCAGAGAGTAAAATTGAAAATATCACAGGAAAGGCTATTCATCTTTGTCATAAATTGAGGGTTTTCATATTAATGAGAAGGAAATTAAAGCATCACCACGTAGCTGGTTGTGTGTGAACAACACGAGCTTTCGACACCTGTACCGGTGTGTAGTGTAACATGTTATTGGGTTTTCATATTGTCCTCGAATTGACAGAATACCACAAAAGGAAGAACGGCCATGCGGTCGAAGGCCAATGTCACGTAATGCGAAACCGTCGATTCATAATACTGTATGTTTATTAATTATCTGTCCAAGATATTCCCGTTATACGAGCAGTGTGTTTTGCTGTAGACAATCCATGCAAGTAAGTTGAATAAAGTCAAAGTTAAAGGGGCATGAGCTGCCAAAATATTGATATTTTGAAGTTACAACATGATGTTGAAATTATTGGCTATTTTTCTCAAGACATGTAATACATAAGCTTTTTAGTGCCTCTAGTCTCGAAAATATACGATAAAGTACTGTTTTAAACAAACTTTGACTTAGAATGAATGAATGATCGTCCCGGTTATTTAAATTTTGTTTACTTTTCGAACACGTTTTCGGTTCGTACAGGCCACATACTGTATGGATTTTCCTCCTTCCAACGCCAATCATTTAGTTTTTCGATGGCCTTCAAAGCCACTTACTGTCGTGACGATCAGAAATTATGAAAAAAGTGTGAATTTTGGCAGCTCATGCCACTTTAAGTTTCTTCGGACACGGTGGCTCAGTCGGTTAGAGTGATCGCCCCTCAGTTCAAAACAGGCCTTCCATCGATATCGCTCGGGTTCGAATTTCACTCAGGCCCAATTGAAATTGAAAACATTTCGAGTGAAGGTTGGGGGTTTCCTGCGGAGCCCGTCATATTTACAATACCTCCGTCGTGTGTTATACGAATTTGAGGAACGTCAGAGGTAGATGTATATTTCTATACAAAGAGATTGCATTGTATTTTGATTTCAAAGGGAAAAGTAAATTGTTGTAAATAGACGTCGCAGAATACAGCACGAAAAGACAGAAACTGAAGGTAGTACAAACTGGAAACATGTACACTTATGCTCGCCTTATTTTAATCGTCCTTAAATCGGCATCTCGATTTTCCCCTATGAAATATGCTACGGTTTTATGATAAATGTCTGAAAGGAAGCCAAGTCAATCTCACTCTAATATTCAATAGTTTTAGTGAGTTGTTTATAGAGTGAATAAAATACTAGGCCGGTGGCCGAAGCTTGAAAAGTCGCTTTAAATAGGGTTCCGTAGCCGATCTCTGGAATATACTGGAATATACGTTTTTTATATTCCTTAGTACATACTTTAGCCCCCGTAAAAGTTCGTCCACTCCAAACCCCGGCGTTTTCGCAAAAAAGCCATGTAAAAGGAACACTTCCCCGCGTATACTGTGGCCATAGGCACACGGAGTGCTCTCCCCTTACCTCTCTATCTAATACATATAATATAGACATAGACATTACACTACAGGTCAGAAAATACAGTTTTTTCCCCCATTTGCGGCCATGTTAACGTTATGGTTAATTGCTAATTACCTAAATCTCATCAATTTTTTTCGGTTCCAGTTCCAAGTAGGCTGGTATGTGGGAAATTAAAAAAACACAAGAAAAAGGTACATAGTGCATGCCGATTTTTTGCTGCACTCCTGCAAAGATGGCTACCCCCATTCTGAGAGTTTCGCACCCATTGATCCATACAGAAACAGGGGTATTTTAAAAACTTCATAAATAATCAATCCCTGGTGCAACTTTTATTTAGCCACCGTTAATTTCATGCCAAAAGGCAGTGGAATTGACCTGCAGTTGTGTCAATTTGCTCATGCACTTTCTTTTTTACTCAACTGTGGCAAACTGATCAAACTTTATAGCTCTAGCATAACCGAAGTTATCTCCCATTGGCTGCAAATGAAAAACTGGGTAATGTGACCTACATACTGAGATCAGTTATATGTGCATTCCGTGCCTAGGTGTGTTTTGTGGGAGGGACATTCCTGAAATGTCATTAAATCTTCAAAAATATGAAACACTGTATTTTCATCCGATGTTTTGCCCGCTGCTTCACGTAAAAAAACCTGCAAAATATATGTAGTAATAGTGTAATTTTAGAATCAGACAGTTACAGATACAATAAATGTATTATAAATTTAATGCAAGCTTCGGTGATACCGTTTCACTGGACGCCGACCGAGAAGTAATTGTCAACAAATTTGGTGTCAAAACGGAGAATAGAATTTGCATCCTCAAAGGTAGAGGGATGGATGGATTGACGTTTTACACTTCATTCAATTTTTTTCGCATGTATGATGGTGTTGCCAGGATTATTGGAGGACACTCAGAGAAACCAGGCTTAGTCTATATCCCTCCCCAAAGGAAACCCTGACCTTTCGCTGGTTCCTGGTGACCATCCCACTTCATGGCCCCCTGATCAGAGGCCCCCTGAGTGATCGAGAATATACCTCGCACATGAAGTGCCACAGTAAATTCCAGATTATTTATCCATACTAAATCAAATTATTGTATTAAACAAAGGGGGTATTAACAAATATATAATACCCCCCCCCACCCCCCCGCCCCCACCCCAAGTTTAACGTTATAAGTTATACCAGGGCACCATACTGCACTACAGTACTAGGCTTACACAAAAAATTGCTATAATAGAAAATACAAACCCCTGACTTTGGTCTCTGCTTTAAGAAGTCTATTTTGTGGTGAAGTGTAATCTTTTTCTCTACACCGTTCTTGCATATAATCATTGCATTGTCAGCATTACCGATTGATTGATTGATGTTTTACGCCGCACTCAAGACTATTTCACTTATATGGCGGCGTTGCCAGGTTTAGTGGGGGAGGAAACCAGGCTCATTACCCAGAAGAAAACTCCGACCTTCTGCGTGTACTTGGCAACACTTGCACATACGGCGATCGAGTGCAAATCTTTTCAATTTTTATTTTGGTCTGAGTGGGATTCGAACCCCGTTGCATCGAAGGTCTGTGTGAGACTGAGGGACGATCACTCTAACCCACTGGTCCATCGAGGCCCCGGCTGCACTGCCGAAGACCGTACTGTATTATGAATAGTAGTTTGACTGCTTTTCCTCGATCTAAAGGGGCTTTCACAATTGAGACTTTCGCCGCACGGTCAAAATACTGAAATTGATCGCACGGTGGAGATACAATTTTTCGGGCCGCAGTAGAATCGGAAAAATTACCGCAAGAAAATAATCCATTTTACGATTGGCCGGGGCATCGTAAGGGCGTGGCAAGGTTTCCGCACGTTTAATCCACGAATCTCTTGCGGCGAACCGCGCGGAGTGACGGAAGCAACGCACGTCTAGCGCACGTGATCCGTGAGACAGTTGCGTGGAGGTGCTACGTGATTGGTTGGAACGTGCGGCGTGCCGCAAGATGCATCTTGCGTCATTGTTTTTCGCCGCACACCAATGAGCGGGCGCCTTACGGCGTTTTGTCAAATCGTGCGGCGATTTTGGGCTCCGCAGATGTAATTGCAGTATAAATAGGCGCAGAGATAAAAAAAAACGTTAGAAAAAGCACACATGAGGGTATTTTTTGCACGGTGAACGCAAGGCGGTGCAAGACCGAGACGGCGAATCGTTCAACGGTTTACGACTGCCGCAAGGTTGGCGGAACAAGAAATTTCACCGTACGGAGCATTTTACGATACAAAATAATCGTGCAACAACCGCGCGTCAAGATACAACGGTTTACGATGTTCATACTAGCGCCCGCACGGATCAGAGGTAATAAGAAAATTCGCACGGCCGAAAATTGGATTCCATGTGCACACCAAACTTTTCTGCGGCTCTTGCGGCACAAAAATTCCTCACAGTAAGGTGCGGTTGCCCGCAAGGAAGGTTGCGAAATTCATGACCACAAGAGCCGTAAATCCGCCGTATCTCAATTGTGAAAGGGGCTTTAACTTTTAACTTGTTGGGGCTTTAATAGGAGCTTCATACTTTTTTTTTGGCAGTCTGCATTTGTTTTTTGTATGTGAAATACTTATAACAGGATGGATGATACCCAATATTTGTTGACATGGAGATTTCATTGTACTCTTTGTTGAATCATTTTTCTCTCTGAACGTCCCCATTCTATCGCACATCTTTTGACACTGCTCCATCTAGTTCTAGTAAAAGGCAATTCAATTTAATTTTTCCTGCCTTGCGTGTGTTCTATACAGGAAAAAGTGCTGTCATTCTGTATGTTTACAACCTGTTTATTTCAGAAGTAGAAAATTCAGCGATCTGATTGGTTTGTTCAAAAATTATAACGCCAGAAACGGTAAATAGGTCACAAAGGTTAAAGAAAGGTCAGAAACATAAATCGATATTCAGTTGAAGATATCTTATAAACGCCGGGGTTCTGCATGGACGAACTTTTTTAATATATTCTCTAGTTAATCATTACTGTTTTAAAACTATCGGAACGTATATTCTTGAGATCGGCTACGGACTGAACGAATTGAAGCTTCAGCCACCGGCCTATACGTGTAACATGTAAATTATCAGTAAAGTGCGATTTTCCACAGTTATTTCTATTTTGTCTAATCAATATTACCTTCCAATATCATCGCAATTAAGCTCACTATCAAGTGTTAGGCACAGATTCATGTTACACTTTGATTCGTGGATAAATTTAGATAAAAATACTTTGAAAGGAATTTTTTGTTGGCTTAATGTATATAGTAATTCACAATAGGAAAGTCAGACACTACGTGTAACTGGTTAGCACTTCTCAGGTGTAAAAGTATAACGGTTTTCTTAGTCTTCAAAATGACTATTTTTTCATACTGACGGGCGTATTTTGGAGTCAGGACTGCAAAAAGTCGACGGAGACTGCCTGCTTCTGAATACAGCCGTCAGTATAAAACAAAATAGTAATTTTGGGTCCAGAAACCCGGACTATGGTTTTCTGTACCGAAGCATTTACGCAATCCCTAATTTTTCTATTATTATTTTACTATGAGCATTTCACTGTCATGTAATATCATTCCATGAAGAGACATTTTGGCATACTTCAAACTCGGAAAAGCATTTCAGCATAAAATTGTTGACACTTTAATATAAATCCGTGTATAAAATTAATCAGCAAAACGGAGAAAACTTAGATACATCCAGTTTTGAACACAATGGGTGTTACGCTTACATGTAGATCCTAAACATTCAGTCCACAATCTATTTGGGGTTCTTAATTTCCTGTTCTTATCCTATCAGCATAGCCCCCATAGGATGTACAGATAATGTCAAAGGCGAAGAGAATACGGTGGTAAAATTTCTCCCCCAAACAATGTTTTGTGCTCTAATTTCAAATAAAAATCACGAGTTAAATACACAATGATAAGTGATTAGCTCTTTCAACAAAGACGTTGAGGGATGTTTTTATGCACAAGCTTGACATATTCTGATGACATAATCATACTGCAATGTAAGATTGTTACTTTTCCCTATGTGAAAAAACTGAGATTTGAAGAATCTCTTCAATTACTTATTTAGAACTCCAGTGCGTAGAATGACAGCGTGTGTTTCTTTCAAAGCTCATGGTTTATTAACGGGGTAGGATGACAGGATTCCGATATTAAACTTCCCATCACTGATGAAGATTAACAACAAACCGCTCTGTTCATGAGGATTCGCTAAATGTGAACAAGCGTGATTGTTTAAATAAGACAAATTGTTAGTTTATGAATTGCTTTGGGATAGAGAGACCTGTAGCAAGTTTTTATATGGTCTTTATCGCCATCAATATGAAACGTCGTATAAGTAAGATGAAGACGACATGGTTGCAAATGAGGGATGACTAATTAACATCATGAGATTTCATATAGTAAAACTAAGTCGACATTTATATTGAAGGCTCTTTCACAGGCCTCCATTAGATCCGTCGGATGGTAAAGTTGCCTCAAAATTTACCAGTTCCAAATCAATCTTTTTATTCCCAGGCGTTCTGTTTATTGTTTTCTAAATTGTTACCATGGTTTTAAAAGCACTTCATTACAAAGAGGCATACATAAGCCCTAAATGTACCGGTCTTAAATTTAACGATTGCCAAGCAAGTTTTTCGTCAGCAACTTCATTTGAAGTGAGTCAATATATTGGTCAGTTGTCAATAAAATGCTGATAAATTTTGAACTATACACAAGTTGTCTTATTCTTGTAAAACAATACGACAAACAATTGTTTGTAAACATTCATAGAATCAAAACTATAAATACCGTAAACTGCACATAAAACTGGTAAATTGACAGACAATTATTTAAGGTGACTAGATAAGTAAATATACAATAAATCCAGCAGGTAAAAATGCTAAAATCATGCAACATGTGCATATAGTAGCTAGCATACTAACTGTTCTTGGTATAGCTATTAAACCATAGAACAATGTCTGTCTCCATATCTACAGAGAACACGGTATTCAATGCAATTCCAGAAAGTAATTGCACTGTAAACTCGATGTGAAAACGATTCCATGAGTACCATGCTTATAATATTCTATTGAAAAGGAGAAATAACTACTGAAGAAGTAGTCTGCAAAAACATGACCTTCAGTGGTACAACAGAGTTTCTTATCGCGTGGACCGTCGAGCGGAAAATGGGGTTTCCATACTTTGAGTTCACTATAATCCTTAAATTCAACTCAATCATCAACCGACTATGGCCCAATTCATGATATATCACAGACAGCCTTAATGTCATACACTGCCTTGGAAGGAATATAAAGGCTAATTGGTCCAATTTATTTACTCTGTAATTCTAGTGAGGAATGTTCGTTTGTCCTTAAATGACTCCTACATTAATTACAGCTTATCTGGTCATGCAGATAATTTAATAGCACAATATTTTACAGCAACTGGATTCTGTCACTTAGAGTGATACAGGTATGTTCTAATTAGTTGAATTAGCTACGTGAATCAATCGAGAGCATACCGTCCTTATCGATTTACGTTTACACCTCAACTGGACAGTCATAAACACTGTCAACCAGCTATGTACCTTTGTGACTGTAAACGTCAAACGTGGCGACGAATTGCGTTTTAAGAATAAATGTGGGCCTACATAGGCACAGTACATCGAACGTAAAGTTGTAACTGCAAGAAACGGGAGAGTTGACTCGAGGTTAGTTTGCGGCCGAGTAATTTTTTTAAACGCAAAATGATCACATGTGAATTAATTGTGTATTCTCGAGCTATAATGCTGCCATAAACTCTAGTGTTATTCAAAAATGTTATTTTGAGAAATTGTAGTTTCTTATTAGAAATACACTGGCGCGAGAAAAAACTCCTGGACTTTTAAAAATAACTATGTAAACGTGTTACTATAGCTTCGAGTTCGAATCTTTGACTTCTCTGTTAATGATAATCTTGTGCCTTCAGCCCCGCGCGCCACATCTTCCCAGAAATAATTCACAAAAAATAATTTGTGTTGCTTTTCTAGATAAGAAAGAATTCAATTGGCTTATCCTGCACATTCAATGATTTAATCTGCTTTATAGGTAAAATATATATCCATGCCACGTAAACTGATAATTGACCTTGGGGAATAGGGTATCCATCATTTGTAACGTTATTGTAATGCTATTAGGACATACATTTTGCAAGCGTTTACAAATTATGGGATGGCTTTCTGATATGTTAATTACAGGTTCATCTGAAAACAACACGTATGTGTGATATGGTGATTGATTATATGGAAGTTTAAAAATACATTACATCGTCACCTTCATCACCTGGTTTTACACAGCATATCATTAACCTAACATAAATTTGTAATAACCAAGGTCAGTGGTTTTAATCATCTATAATTCTCCAAGCCATAGCTTTGTTTCTGACGAATGCATTGACTTTTGGGTAGATTTCAGGAATTAACTAGCAGCTTTAAATCTGGGTGTATACTTAATTGCGACTCCTCTACTTTAACACGTGCAAAACATGTCGCAAGCAATACGTCGGAGAAACTCAGAATTCTCTACGACAAAGAGCATTCATTTATGAATACCATTTATCTGGTATGTGTTTTTAGTTTATTATAACAACTTATGATCTGGTACAAAGGTCTAAACCTCTTTTTAACCCCATGATTATTTTAGACAAGAAGATCTTCCATGTGTCCGTGTCTTTTAGTGTTCATAAATATTTTCTTTGTTTCTTTGTTACACCAACGTTTGTAATGTTCAATATTCAAACGCCCCCCCCCCCCCCCAAAAAAAAAAAACCAACTGTATCAGCAAAGACTTTGGAATCGGTCTGTTTGTTTACCGAGACAGAAGACTTACTACTTTTACTGTCATTCATTTCTTACTAATAACTAACGGTCGCTGCAGAAGCCATGTAAACTTCAGTGTAACACAAATGCCCTTCGGGTGATTCCAAACTTTATTGGTTAGGTTTCTGTCCATTCAGTAAATGTACAGATGACGTCAATGTTGAATGGAACACTTATTTACTGACCTGCAAATCACGTTGAGGATCACATTTGCCTCAGGTCAGTCTGACTTTCTTTAGTTACCCGTAAAACAAGTATTGTAACTTCAGATATAAGAGATCTTGCTTAAGACTACTTTGGAGGAGGCTTGTTTTTGTGAGACATTATAGTGGAAAAATTGAAGTGAACGTAAAACCTATTTTTCTCCATGTTATAAAACATAGATATTTCTGGAATTTCTTCATATAGCTATAAAAGTTGATGGTGGTGGTTAAGATAATTGGCATTTGCAAACCTACATGAGGTTGATCTATGCCACAACAATAAGGTTAAGCTAACGTAACTTTAGTTTAGAATAGCTATAAAAGTTTTCTGTCAAATGTAATTAAATGATAACTTCATTTAAGCTTCAGGTTTACGGTTCTAGAGGTGATGATTAATGAGTAAGGTATGCAAATTTGACCGGCCCAGGTTTTGGTTGTAACCTGGTACTTGTAAACTACATGAACATCGTGAACATATATACAAATAAACATGATTGATTTATTGAAATTTTACGCCGCACTCAAGATCATTTTATTTATAAGGCGGCGTTGCCAGCTTTTATATGGGAAAACCGGGTTCTTTGGGCGGAGGAAATCCCCAACCTTCGGCGGGTACCTAGCAACTCTTCCACATACTTCGATCGAGTGTAATATCCATTCAGAAATAGTTAAATTTTATTTCGTGTGATTAGGATTCGAACCCGCACCGCGCAGATGGAAGACAACTGTTAAAGTAGTAATCCGAACAAATGTGCTACAGATAGACAGAGAGGACACGTTATCATCAGCATCATAAAGTTACGGGGGATTTAGCATTGCAAGCAGTACAATATACCGCAGGTGTAAAACGGCGTTTGATATAAAACGGGCAGACTTGTGGTCATTCATTGCTTTCCGTGGACTATAAAGGCTAATTGGTTCAATTTATGTACGCTGTCTGCCTCTAATCCTAGCGATTAAGATACCTGTGCCTTTATATGACTTCTACATCAATTACAGTTGGTGTGGTCATTCAGACAATTCTGTGATCTATGCCACAAATTGTTGCGGTAATTTGATAGATACACTTCAAGAGGTAAAGGGATGTCATAATGAAGTAAACTTACAACATTTACAACATGGATCTACAAAGACTACAGATTTTCAATCGATTTACTTCTACTAGATCATAGAGTTCATCGACCGGCCATTATGTCCATAGTTCTTGGTGACATTTAAAGTTAAAACGTTCATACCACGCATGACAGTGCACACAAATGTATCGAAAAGGAACCTCGGATCTTTCATCTCGCACATTCTTTGAACTGGTATGGGAGTAGATCAACCATGTTGATTTCGGTAGACCAACAAAAGTGGAAGTTTCAGTCAAATGTCTCTCCTAAGCCCAAGTCTTTGAATCTGCAACATGGAAATTAAGGTGTTTAATCTCCGTTTGAAATACATTAGCGCCAAATCCAAATTGGACATGTTCAACGCTGAAGTGTTACTTAAAAGTAGCTGAAATACTGAATATTATGGGCATATACAAATCAGATATATAAATCAACCCATAGTAAAGCCCACGATTGACAGCCCTTATTTTTCAGGCGTGCATTTTGTAGACGAGCGAAAGTCGTCAACCCTCTGATTAATACGCTATGCCTTCAGATGCTCTTAAACTCTTGTCACTACAAATGCCGCTTTTAACTGGTATGGAACTAGAGTGCTTTATACGATTTTCAAGGTCAACCTTAATCTTTCTCTGGGTTTTCTTGCATTTTAAGCAAAAGACATGAAAAGAAAACACGAAAAGTAATAACTTCTGGTTATATAGTTTTTTAGTTTATGTAATTTCAGATCTTCGATTTAATCGAACTACTTAAAAATCAAACCAAAATACTGAGTGTGTCATATTGTTTTGGTACCTGCAAGCTACTAAGGGCCAGTTGCAATAAGTTATGACATAAAAATAATTAAATAAAAGAATGTCAGTGCACCAATGAGTAAATAATTAGACAGCACAAATGGTGATCACACCAATGTCATTTTAGCAATTCATATATGAGATTATTGGGATATTTCCCCCATCGGGGCCGATATGTGACCATCTTTGATTATTTTATTATTATATCTGGTCGTGCCACTGTCTCTTTCGTCCTATTTTGAGTGTTAAAAGCATATAATACGGGGTATACGTCAAAATGATCTACTTCCCATTGGAGGGATCAAGGGTTATTTTCTTCGGTAAGAATTCCTAGAAAATGTTAGCTTAAGTCTGACCTCAAGGCTTAAGACATTGGCTTTAGATTATAACATTTAAAAACAAGTTTCAAACGGTCATATGGGATACAAATTGGCTAAATATCAGTAGTCACAAAAACTATGAAAGTCAATTTTATCTCGTGTAAAAAAATACATAAAAACCCGAGATTTTTGTGGATTTTGATTTCAGCCTGAAGCATGGGCTTGTTCCTTTTATGTTCATAAGACGTCGATTCTTGTGTTGTTTATGACCTTCTCTAAGAAAAGCTAAGTGGCTATTAGAAATGGCTTCAAACACAGCTGAGTCCAAAAATGACATAATAGGCTTTCGCGTCGACGTCATTACGCTCCACTTATACAAGTAATAACGCTTGTCAAAATGCTATATTTTTTGTAATTCATTATTTATCCTCATTCTGCGAAACAAAAATATTCACATTTCATTTAAAATAACTTTATATAGTTCATCTGGCGTGCTTGGTTACTGCATGTATATGCCTATGTGTTTCAAGTACTAATGTTCAATTTACCATGAAGGCCCCAATAATGTATGACTAAACCACGTGTTCTTATGTAATCAAATGTCATAGAAAATAAAAGTGGTGGCAAGCGCGCTTTTTCTCGCAGAAAGGTTTATCTGTCACGATAACAACGCCCAAATGTGCATACATGTATCCGTGTTGCGAGAAACCCAACTGCCAATCGATTTCGTGGTTAGATTTTGTGTTTTGGTTGTGTGTAAACGACAACTTCTGGTCATTGTTGAAAAGATTAGACCAATGGTATTCGTTAAGACATTGTTATGAGGCTCGTTTTACATAGGTAGCGTAATTTAAATTATTATTGGAACACTTTTGTTGGGCTTCCAAGGGGACACGAAAAGTGTTCGATTCGTGACCAGCTTTTTGATCTACACATTCTTGCAACCTGTTCGAAATATTCAGCCAACAACGGCTCTGTCTTATTCTTTTACAAGCTGTTAATAAAGAAAAATGATACCTGTAAATAAATCCAACTCAACTGTCTCATACACAGCCTGTGAAGTTTTAATTGGAACGGTTGGCTGGTCAGAGAGTTTGTCGTAGGAAGTAATTTCAGTAATATGGTGCTAATTAGAATAAAATGAAAGCGCATCTTTTCCACATCAATTTGCTATATTGCAGCAAGAGTACTAGATCCTGGATGACCAAGCCAAGCGTTAATTAATGTTAAATGAAAATCCAACTGATATATAAGTATTTCCAATCATTGGTTTTCGGTTAAAAGCTTCTTGGAGGGTGATCAGTGTCATGTCATCGTGACCCATAATCAGGAACATCCAAACTCCGTCATCAACAACCGGCAAAATATGTAAAGTCACATCCTTGATGGTCATTTTTGTATCCCCTTTTAGGCCGACTTTTCAAGGATGGCCAAGCTTTTTATTTATAAAATGTGTGCTTTTAGTAGCGCGGACACTTTTGGAAAAATTACCAACGATGTTATTAACGAACAAATATTAAAACTCTACAAATGACAGTAAATTTAGATTGCAACACCTGTGCAATTTATTTTTATTTTGAGGTGGGGGTCAGAAATTGATTGTGTTCAGATTATCTGGAAGAAATTTATAGGCCATGTGAACCTAAACGCAATGTTTACCAAGAAAAAATAGCTCAATATTCGTCGCTATATGTTTTAACGGACAATAGTCAATGTACGGAAGTTTATTAAATATGAAACAATTGCTGTCTAGGAAAATAACGGATTCAGCCTGCACACAAATTTGCAAAGATATTGTACTAGTCACGATTGCCACGTGCTTACCTGTTAATTTAAAATTCCGTTTACATCACAATGTTCTACTTTCGATGTATCGATTTCACTGAATGCTGGGGTTTTTACTTGGAAATTCCAGGAAAATCTTAAATATAACGGAGTCAATGCCCTTGTCTAAAGATTAAATAAAACTCTCTCTGGTGAAACTATATAGTTCAGCTTAATATCACCAATTCCCGACGTTATATGATAATAAAGACATGGTGTGACACAGCTCTGATACTGCAAGGTATTAAATGTATGTAACTTTCCAGTTGATAATGAAAAGAACACTCGTTGTCAAAAAGAAAATTACGGCCTTTCAACCAACTATACTTGGCTGATCCGTTTGATTTGCACAGAGGACATTGTTTAATTAAAGTGGCATGAGCTGCCAAATATTGGACCTTTTTGTGTCGCCTGAAAGGGGCACTTAGGTGTCATTCTGGGTAGCGTCGATGTCGGAATCGTCCGGATTGGTTTCCGTGCAATATTTTGAAAACTACTCACTCTTTTTAAAAAATAATTAAACGAGGAATAAAATACCTTAATACTCCGCTCACTTTCGGATTTCGCTCAAATCCACACATATTTAGTAATTTTACAGGCTTTTGATTGGCCGATAATAAATACATTTATTTTCGTACAATATTTTTAAAAACTACGTACTCGATTTAAAAAAAATAAAAGAGGAATGAATCAGCTTAAAATCTGCGCATATTTAATTATTTTACAGGATATTGATTGGCTGACAATACATAAATTGGTTTCCGTGCAATATTTTGAATACTACAGCGTACTTACAATGTACACGATTTGAACAAAATCGAAATTGGAAATTCATTAACTTAATACCCCGCTCAAGTTCGACTTTCGCTAAAGTCTACGCGTATTTAATTACTGTACAGGCTGATAGCAGGTAAGTTGCAAGTAACACCTTACATATATTCACAAATAAAAAACAACAGTGAATTTTTTGTAAAAATTTATTCTTATATGTTTGTCCTGCCAGGCGGCACTTCTCCTTCGGTTAAATTTCAGTTTATAAATTCCAATTGTCAAGACAACCTTGAAAATCGAAATGACTGACATTAAAATAAAACAGTATTACTTAAAATCGGTGAACTGGTGATATGTTCTAATAACAGACAAAAAAGAAGCCGGAAATGGGTGCATTTAAACGGGTTTCAACTACCTTTGTATTGATCAGAATGTTTTTATTTTGTACTTCTTGATAAAATTAATGAACAATTTTTCCTACATTTGACAGCTCATGACATTTTAAGCGACAAACACGTATATGCCATCAGATAACATGTAAGTCTATAGATTTGTTATATATACAAACCACTTAGTAATTTTTTCAGTGGTTTTTGTGCTATTTCAGCTCATTTAACTCAACCGAGACTCTCGTATGACTACAAGGAAAGGGAGATCATTTGGTTTGCTCTCCGAAGGCCTGCTGGATTATTTCCCCTCAATTTTCACCGTATGTGTCCAATGTAAATAATAATAACAATTATATTACAAATAATATTAATGATAATAATCTTTATTTGAATTGGGCTAGTCTCCTTTGTGCCCCAAGAAAAATTAGCAAGGCAGTGTTTGCGTGAAACTGAATAAATATGTTTTATTGACTATAAGGCCAAGGTACAACCGAGCGGAACCCAAAAGAACTGGAATAAAGGTAAAGCTCTTCCAATTTTCTCTCTCAATATATCATATGATTAGTTTGAATTAATTATTATTTCTACAAAACCATTGTCCTGTTTCTTGACACTTTTTCTAAATACCAGTTTAATAATATTTCCTTATAGACATCTGGGAAACATTATTCGATTCTAATTAGCAATTATCGTTGTCCGCTGTATGTTTGTAAACGTGAGTTATTGGTTTATAGGGTTATCTGCCTTGTGATTCAATATCCTATTGGTCGTTATCCTTTTGTTTTTGCATAAAAGATACTTTTATTCTTCTTACTTCCTTCTTGTCGATAATACAAGAGTTTAATTAGTTAGTGTATTTTAGAAAGTGAGTATAACAGTATTCTCGTTATTTTTGGGGGATTATTCACTTTCTAAATTACACTAACTAATAAAACTCATGCATTCAGCAATGGGAGCTGTGTCAATTACGTTATCAGAGGGGTACTAAATGTCCGCTGTAGTATGTACCAGTCAACTGCCTCCTTTTTTTGGGGGGGGGGGGGGGGGGGGGGGAGGCGGTTGGCTGAATGGATAAGGCAGCCGGCATTTAGTGCCATACTCTGGGACCCGGGTTCGATTCCCGTTTCGGGTTTCACCCAAAATCTGTACAATAATTTCTGCCATTTTTCAAGAAAGTGTAATCCCAAAAAATATTGAGAATACGATAATATAATACAAAAAAGCATCGAGTACCAGTAAGGTACATATATTTATATCTATTTACGCTCTGTGTCCCACAATGGAGCCAACAACTATATATTTCAAACTATTATCTAAGGTGAAACATTTTTATGTATTTTGGCCCAAAAGATGCAAACTCTAGTACATTTGATAAACCTATGGTTTCCATGTTCTGTTGACTTACATAATAATATTACGCAACCTACTATCTGGCAATTGCAGCTGGTGCAGACTTTTACAAACGAGTATATAACTAATAAACTTATTTATATTGTTTTGAGTCATTTTACGGAGAAATGAAATTACATACAAACTCCCAATCTTGAACATTTAATTCCTTGGCACATTGTTTGGTCCAAGGGAGAATAATCATGTCTGATATTAGCGTGCTATTTGTAAATCTAGATTGCTTCCCCTTATCTAACAAAATAACCTCTTCATAATAATAAAGAATATTTTCATTTATCTATTAAATATGCATAAAATTTATATGTATTTTAGATCAACAAATGTTGCTGAGGAAGGGTGTATGAAATTATAACAAAAAGAAAAGACAACATTATCGTTGTCATTTTGAATTCAGAGCGGGAGCCTGGCAGATTTTAGACAACGCTAAGGGAACATGATGTCAATATTCTTGGTTTAACATTTGCGATAAAAGCACTGTAAAATTAATTGCGTTAATGGCATCAAGAACAAAAAAAAAGGGGGGGGGGGGGTAATGTTGATCCGTTTAAACAATTATTGAAAGGCGAGACTATATAACTGCAATGATTGGTACAATTTTTCTTATGTTTTAGCCTGATCTAACCAGTGATATTTGTTTTGCTATCCGAGATCAAAACAAGGCAATAATCTGTTTACGGTTCATTATTACAACAACGCTGAAAATTCGAGGGAATTTTAACACAGTTTTTATTTTATCATATTTCTTAGCTCAAGAATGATACATATTGTTTGACTGGATTGTTCTCAATATATACATGTACCTGACAAATTCACAAATGCGGCTGTGTGTGAAAAAAAAGCTTGAAAAGTTGTTTAGTGTTAGCTGGGGGCATCCTCTCGTGTCGGACCAGAGGGATGCGCTTTTAATGCTTACGGCTGGCTCACTATTGCCTGTGTTTACCCGGGAGAGAGGAAGGCAGTCTTCAGCGCCATTCATCGGCTTGTTTTCTTTATGAGTAATTAAACCTTGGGCCTTTTTATCCACAATTTATGGTGTTGACTCATTTATTATCGATTTATTAGCTAGCTCACTTGCTATTTCAATATAACTTTCATCATGGTCGCTGAAACTTTCTTGGTATCTAGCGAGATATTAGGATAACGAACCTTATATGGCCTTTTTCGTCTTTTTTCACCTCGAAAAGTAGTAAAATATCCCTGATCAGATACCAACTTTAACAGGACTACCAAGTTGTACCAATTATTCCACGTATGTTCTTTCTAAGATCTGCATTACCTTCGCTTGCTCTATATATCGTTTGTGTCTATTGTACATAAAGATTCAATAATTAAAGTTTGCTGAACATATTCGTTTACAGCCCTATATTTACAGCGGTCAATAAAACTTCCATGAAAACTGAACCAATTCAGTGTCTTTGTTGACACATTCAACTAGAGCTATTCTATTGGTATTCACCGCAATGCACAATGCAGTTATTTTCAACTGCTTGCAGCTGAAAAAAAACTGTGAAAAGGCTTTCCGGAAAGATGCAAAAAATACACTGCCATAGGAAATGCTTTTCATCGCATGCAAATACAACATTTGTAAAATTGGTTTGAGACGTGTCTTGAACACAAAGTAAATATTTTGCCTCAATATTCAGTTTCAGTGTGAAACGATACTTTTTATTTTTATTCACCTTGGCCTAAAACTATTCTGAATAGTATGTTTCTATCGCTTTAAAGAAAGGAACGAGAAGATTGCGTTCATTGCAATTTTTTATCTATGGCGTTGGTTGACTTATTATGTGAGAATGAACAATTGTCATTGTGTAACATCATATTAATTGCACTCTTTCTCTGAACGAATCTATGACGCTTGATTGTAAACCTTGGTTCATTACATGCGCGCCATTTTGTGTTCGTTTGGTTTAATTGTAACAAATTTTACAAACGCAAGACACAATTCAAGAAAGTGCTCATATATTTATGAACACTAAAACACACACGGGCACAGAGAAAATCTTCTTGTTTAAAATAATCATGGAGACAAGGTTCTAATTGTGTTGAAAAGAGATATATCATTTAGACCTTTATACCCCATAAATTGTTGTAATAAACTAAACCTATGGTATTTCATTTATATAGTTAACAGTTAAACATCCTTAGTTCTGTTGAGAAGGAATCAATGTTACTGTGTATTTATATAAACAAGTCGTTTGAGATTGGGATAATCTGATTAACGGGTTTAAGTGTACCTCTAGAATCCTCCTAGAATCCTCATCAATTCTTGAAAGTTGGGATATCATATCTTCCCTTGGGTAATTGTCTGCGTTGATCGACCTGTAACCACCAACACTATTCCATGGAATCTTGTAGTAAATACGATCTCTTGGGGTCAGTATTTTGTCCTTTACGTCTATTAGGTGGGAAAATATCTACAGCTTTGTAAAATGTGTTCTTCAATTTAGTGTATGAAAGAGGAGTTAGGGACTTTGATTGATTTATTTGAGAAATAATACAGAATGAGATGGGATATTTATGATGTTGTCGTCAAAACATTCCCACGTGTAATAAATCAAGCCGTCTTATCGCGATTGTTTTGACTCTTGTGGTTTATTTAATTAGATATAGCGCTAAAGTAAAAAGAAACCATGTACCTTTTCAATTACCTGTACGTCAGATATCCAGGGGAAGTAAGGAGATAATACTTTTTTTTTATAGAAAATCCCTTTTTATTTGTTTTTATCGACATCCCTGTCAGTATTTTGTATATTACCAAACCTAGAATATTGAATTTTAGTAAAATCATATGAATTAAGATTTGTTCATATGTCATAACTTTCTTACAGTTTTATTTGTTTGAAGAAAAAAATCCGTCGTTGAAAAGCAATCAATCAAAATGTAAAAATAAACGTATCATTGTCGTCTGTTTACATCATGCAAACAAATAAAACAATTAAATCGATTCGAGACCGTAAGACCATTACGGCAAATGTTCAGCTGCAAGTATATATAATAGTTCAGCTCTGTTCAAAGTGACATGTACTGCCAATTACAGAGAAAATTTTCGTTGTAACATGATAAGCTAATTGTTTCTCATTTTTATAAAGTAAAGCACGATCAAGAGCTTTAACAGGCATCAACAGGTGAAACAGCTTGGAAAAGATCCGCCTACTTTCAGTTTCAAAGCAAAAAAATATATTAATTTCCTCGAGTTAATATAAAGTATCCACTCAATTCTGTGTGGCTGGTTTAGTTTTTCGATAAGCTGCAAATTCCCTGAATTCATGAAAAAATCTTCACTTTCATTGGGCATTTTATGTACTTCACTTTCCACTCCACAAATTCCACCCCCCCCCCCCCCACCCTCCTAACTTTAAATTGGCGTATAATGCTTTCCACCGGTTTTTCTTTTTCGATGAAGTATTTTATGTACTCCGTCTTATTAGCCAATATATCACCTATATCATATACGTTTTTTGGTCATATTTGTGCCATGCAGATAGTTAACATATTCAACCACACACAATGAACAAAAGTGGATACAAGAAATAGGTTAACCCAGAAAACCCCTAAAATACATTTTATAAAACACATAAACAAGTCAATTAAATCTCTTTTATTAAATTACCCAAGTCTCACAGCATAGTCACACAAAGTTGGTTCCAAAAACTGCTTTTTTTAATTCTAACGTTTACATGGCAGTGGATGGTTTGTCGATCCGCTTGTGTTCTCAGTGTTGTAATTGAAAATAGTTGACGGTTGAAAACGAAGAACGTTGTCAAGTTTTTCATCACTTACATACTGGTGACATACTGAGTCATCGGGTTATCCAGGCAAATAATCTCTGAGACCCGAAGCGTGGAAGATATTATTTTCCCTGGAATACCGGATGTCGATGTGTTTCCCTGATGAAAATCAAAGGAACCTTTTAGGATTCCCCATTGGGTCCATGTATTGGTTCTTCACAACTACAGAGTTTGAGCAAACAAAAACGATTGATTGATTGATTGATTGATTTATTGGTGTTTTACGCCGTACTCAAGCAAACAGAAAAGAACAAAGATATAAACGTTGTGTATTGTTGGAGATTTGGCGTCAAATATGTGTTGCATGCACGTTGACTCATACACCTGTAACTGATGTGCATATTTCATCAGCTAAATCTGGAATGTGGGCAATCATCAATGGGTTGACACAGATATTGGCCCCATAGAATGTACAACCGAAGCGACTTTCTTGAAAATATTGTCTTGCTAGTGTGGCGTCACAACCATGTATACGAACAAGATTTTTTCAAGTTTTTTGAACTGTTATGTAGTGATTAATGATTAATGCTGAATACTGCTTTTGTTGGAGGAAGGGTTACAATTAGTCATACTGTCTTACATCGGTGCTCCTCAATATGGCTTCCCTAGATTTGCCCTAATTCTATAAATTTATTGGAATGGACTGTTATCCATTCTCTTTATTCCGAGATCCTGACAACTCAACACTGTACATTTCTCCAGTTCAATACGGATTTATCAATCAACAAAAGACACTATTAATTAATGAGCATCCAAAAAAGCTGTAAACACTTTTATCTATTTTTCTCTGAGAGAGAGAAAGTTAAAAGCCGCTCACGAAAAAAGTTGAGACAGAACAAATTCAATAAACCAATATACATCAAAATTAAAATAAAGCCTTCAGTGGAAAAAAGGCCAGTGTGTTTCCAGCTTTGGAGATAAATCTATTGTTCCAGCTATACCATTGACAATAACTAATTCTTCAAAAGTCTGGTATTTCCAAACCATTTCATGCTTGTCTGTATCATGTATAACAATGTTGTTTCTTGGCAAGGGCATAATTGGCGCCGTTGAAGTCAGTTTTTAAAAAGTTTAGAGTGACAAAGGTTTGTCATAAAAATATCAACTCTAGAACCGGACATTTCTTAAATTAGTGACAGACGTGATCTGAATACAAAGTGAACTTATTTACACAAGATCCAGGCTCGCTTCAAAAAAATATTCCGGCAATTGGTTTTGTTTCCATCGATCTCAGTCTGTCCCGCAAACACTCTGGGTCAAACGAACGATTGCCAAACCATAAGACAGGGTGCTTCCTGTTGTGCAATAATCTTGCTAAAGAATAATTAATTGCTTCCCAGCCTTAAACTGTTTAAGTATCAAGAAGTCATTAATGTATTCCCAAGCATGTTATTGCTTTGAAAGTATTTTGGTTTGGCAGCTCTTATTGGTTTTTAGTTTTCGTGCTTAGACACTTAAAGTTATTTCGAATTATTTGGCAATGAAAAGAATGAATTAGGTTTGGATTTTTGATGCAAAAATTTGGTGGTCTAAACAAGAAACAATTAGTTACCTTCAATAGCAATACTATTCTGATTATAAGGAAGACCTAAATTAATGTGAACTATACGTTTAACTGCCATTTTACATAACAGCAGGGGACGGATGTTAGTTACCAACTAGAGCATATTACATGTACCCATGTCATCAGACTGAAGTGCATCCGAATTCCAGATTTCTTTCCACTTTACTTGGTCTCATCCAGAGTTGTTTCCAGTCTTAAATCTAAACAGTATAATATGCCCCCCCCCCCCCCCCCCCAAAAAAAAATGCTCGAGGCCCGGGAAAAAACAATTGTAAATGCAGTACGTTCTTACCAAAAGTAGGGAAACTGAGTGTTGATTTCATATTTAATTCTTTATTTATTTATTTATTTATTTATAGAGGATGTTCCACAGCCTTTCGGCCCCGAGGGGGTCTCCTCTGTAACTGTACAATTACAATAAAAACAAAAGAAAAGAAAAACAGATACAAAACAGAAACAAATACAACAAAATTAGGGGAATTACATGGCAAGCAAATTACACATATCAAGTTCTGTGTGCTATAATTTATACACAAAAGTAAATTAGTTCACGAAATTGTAGTTTACATAGACAAGCCATATGACTTTGTCATCGGGCTTAGAGGGCGTGGATACCGGGTTCTGTGCACGTAGCTAACTCCGACCCTCCGATGATAACTACCATCAATTCTTAAATGTGAGATGGATGCAAAACAGTTAGAGTGGTATTCGAACCCGCCACGTGAACTCAATGGGCGTCACTAAACACTCGACAACTGGACAGACAATACTTTTACACTTTGGATTGGTAATTATGTTAATATACTACATCAATATACTCGAACAATGTCAGTGGCGTCCATACTCACGTGGCCGCAAAGTACTACCACATGGAATATACGTTTCGGTGAGAAATTCGCCAAGAAAATCACCTAGTGTTTACACCCGCGAATTCAGTTGTCATATTTTGAGGAGAATCGCCAATGGGAACAATTCGCTTAGTTTGCCTACCCTAAACGGTCGAGCTTCGACGAATATCTGGCAAATCCTATTCAGGATTTAATTTTAACTTATGTCATGTTTTTCAATTCCTAATGACGTATGGTAACTCGGAATGTCATGGAAAACTTCCGCTGTAAATAGGCATGGAATTGGAAACAGCTTGATTGGTAACAATGAGTAACTGCGTTTGCTAATATGCCTCGCGTGATCACATCTCGCTTCTACTCTAATGATTGGATCATTCCAAACGGACTACATGTATATAGAGTATATTTCCAATACTACGCCACATTCACATAATTGTTAACGGAAGGATAAAAACTGTTCAACCCTTGTTTGACAAATATTCGAATTGGAATGACGAATCTAACTTTTGTTAACATCATTTTTCCAAGTGTATTCGTTTTCATGGTAGAGTTTAATGAAATGAGCGCAAGTCGGGAAGCAATTGAAAGCCAAGGAAGCAAACAGACTGAATGTCGTTAGAGAGTATTCAGGACTCCTTTCAACCGGATAGTGCGTCATTCCGAATTGGATACAGTTAGTAACAGGCATGTAGTAGACCGTAGTCAACTTCAATTCGCCAAATATAGTTTATTTAATCTGCGAAACATTTGATGATAGTATTTAACAGTAGCTTCATACATGCCATCGAAATGAATAAGTGTTAATTTATGTGAACCTTTCGTCTTTGGTTAGCAGCGCTTGGATGGCTTTATTTTTTATGCGTTGCAATTTTCTGTCAGTTTTACATATACATTAGAGAGAATAGTAAAATGGCCAAAAGCCCTGATCCATGTGAAAGCTAGATGAGCAAACTGGTCGGATGTGGTTGAGATGTATCCATGAATTACTCCACACCGAAAGCGTGCGATGCCTGACTGGGAACAGTCGGTAACAACCATAGAGCAAAACACGGTCAATTTCACCGTACTGGTAATCACTGACCCACTTAATGGAAGACCTATACTTTAGTCTACTTAGTGTAGGAAACACTTAGACGATGCTATTCAATGGCAAGGGTACTGTGATGAGTGAATTTTTACACGTATTATCCAGGTCACATCTAGTAATGTACTGGATAACGACATGTTTATCTTGTAAGAAAAAAGTAAGAAAAAATGTACCATTGTTAACAAGTCAAGACGTCAAAAATGAATAAATGCCAATAGTTATACACGAATCGGTGGAAGCGTGCGTATCATCTCGTGAATGGTAGCCAATGTATGTCTTGTTCGAATTATTCCCTGACATTTTAATGGCGCTATTTGCGGTGTTCATAGCTACTACCAGTCTATTGCTGCCAGATCCATTGTCATGAGCGACACTTTGAAAATGGGGTTTAGGCCTATTTAGTAAACTTCATCAGCCGAATTCACTCCAAATGAATGTGTTTCATATAAAAATGCAAAACGCGAACTGGATAATGTAATGTTTAATAAACTTTAAAAAATATATCTGCCGATGATATGTTAGACCAGGAACTGGATAGACAATGGGAAATAGAGGTTAACTAACGAGAGCCCGTTTGTTACGATGAATATCACTCGAGTCTATTAATTTTCAAAGTCACGAGCCTCTGACGAGTGACTTTGGAAATTAATAGATGAGAGTGATATTCATTGTAACAAACGGACTCGAGTTGGTTAATCTTTTTCTCACAATACACAAAAATACTGTATTTTATTCTGAAATGCAGCTCCACATCGCATCGTTCAACCCAGCCAACCTTTCTGGATTCTAATGAGGTCAAACGCTTTACCACGTTGACATGGAGACGGTATTCATTACGCTACACAAGAAAGGTCTGTAAAATCAAACAGTTTTGTTGCTCACGAATTCTTAAGAATAAGAGATAAAACATTTATCCTACAAATGAATGGCACTTCTTAGAATTAAACAAAAATAAACATATCAATAGTTTAATGTCTGCAATCCGATGACGAATTCAGGTTTTGCTGTGACCTCTATACCGACACAATTACGATTACTAGGTCAATGCATCTTCCTTGAGAAATCTGCGAGAAGCCAGTTTGGGTAGATTGATTGATTGAATATAATTATCCCGTGTTTAATTATTTATACAGAAAGTGTCATCGTTTGCAGTTAGAAGTAAATACGGCTATGATATATTCGTATTCAATCATAATTTGTAAGAAAAACGGAAGCAGGCAGACGAAGTAGTTTGTTGATGCCAAGAAATATGTCATGTACGGTACATTCAAATGTTTTCCTTATATGGAAGTAGCTATGACGTGATCGTGGGAAAATCATACTATTTTGCATAAATGTAGTCCGTTGTATGTAAGCCATAACATGATTGGCTACCAACTTGCATAGTAGTGAGTTATACTGCCAATCACTTGTAATCTAACAAGGATGTCTTCAAGTTATTACATAAAAGGAAAACGAACGTATTATCCCTACGCTGAGAATGCAAGCTTGTGTTTTGATTAGTTGAACTTGGAAAATCATGTTTGTTAACCAATCAGCAGTAATTTGGACCATAATTTCACTAGTTGATTATGACAAAAATAACACACTGCCTAGAAGTGAAATTATAGGGGGTGTAGTGTGAGAAATACATCTAATGATTCCGAACACATCCTTAAACTGACAGTAGCCATAAAGCTAAATGAGGGATTTTTAGCTCGTTAGTGTAAATTGGAAGCTTTTCTTAAATGCAATCTTTGGGATATATTTTTATAGGTAAATTCTTCATATCCATTAGAAATTCATAAATGGAGTATCACAGGTATTAGCGCACATGCGGATTGTTTTGTTTTTTTGCAACTGGGGTAATTAGCTATTTCATTGACTAAAGATATCACAGGAAATAGATTTTTAGCTTATAACCCTTTTCGACATTTTTCCATCATCTCTTATATAATGTCAGAATTGGCGACCTAACTCTACAAACCTCAAGGCTTATAAATACACTTTTGCTATTAATTCTATTTTTAAGAACACCTTATTGGAGTGTATGTCTGAAGTAGGTCTCAATGGACAATTGAGTGAGGCTTATATTAAGTTGCGAAATATTATTAGTCATTTGATGGCCCCTCAAGGATATATATGTAAGATTATTGGCAGATATTAGAGTTTCCACTGACTAGCCTGGCTTATTGGTAGATGTTTGATACTTAGTGATAGCTCTCGACCAATCGGTAAGATCACCAGGGAATTACATTCATGAAAGATGGAACTACAGAGTTATTTCTCTTCGGTGAGTTGGTCATTCTGGGTAAGTCAGCTTACCCTTGTGCGATACACTCAGCATTGGAATACTCATTTGAAAGAGATTTAATTCGTTGTTAACATGTAAAATAATTCCCAGCATTTATTCACTTTGACAAAATATTTGAGAACTATCTGTGTAACCGGTAGAAAAATATAATTTGCTCTTGAAACGAACAACATTTAAATGCCATTGTCGTATTTGCCCTGGCAACCTGACCAGCAACCTCTACTGAAGTGTGTTTTGAGTGAGTAGTCCTGCATATCTATAGTGGACCAGGCCATACAGGCATGGTATTCGAAACAGAATGTTTATGATTATAAGATTAGAACTTTGGAATGTCATTAAGAGATGTATGTCAGAATAAGTATCCCGGTCTGCATCCTCGTCTATTGATGCAAAAGTATCTTTTAAATAATGCATTTTACAATGCCTGTCTGTTTTTGTGTTTTCATTATAAAGATTTGACAGATGTGAATTTTTATATGTGATATTTTGCCATTTGACGTATTAAAACCATAAAAAGAATGCCATTTGTCCTGAAGCCACATGTATATCCAAGTGAGAACAAAATGAAATCCTTTGTTTGGAAGCCTCTTTCAAGATTGATAACGGCAAAAAAACTAAGTCGGTTGATTTTCAGACTGTTCTAGCATTTATAAAAAAGCAGCACAGATACACGACGTAAAGTGTCTCATCGACGAAACGAAGGAAAATAATGAACCATACATGCAGGTTTTTTTACCAACTTCTGCCCATAGCCAAGAAAACAATTCCTCAAACTAGAGTGTCTCTAATCCACTTCATGTCAGATAGGCGGGAAATTAAACGCCCCAGAAGACTCTATACAAAATCCCCTGTTATATTCTGCTATTATTTTAACTCTCATCTTGTACTCGGGTGTTTGTTTAGAATTGTAGGTTGCCAAAAATGCTTTTCTCACTGGCAACTGAGGCAACATAACTTTTTTCTGTGAGTTTCTTTTCCCTCGTATATTTCGACACAACGTATCACTTTATATTTTTATGTGTTACTTCAATAATTGTTCGCATTCATCTAAGGAGTATGGTGATGTGACTACCACACAATTACAATGTGGGATTTCGCTGCTTGTTTTCTATCAAATAAAGTTGGCACCCAGTCGTTTACTTTCACCATGAATTAAAAAACACACGAAAATCATCAGTCGCCCCAAGATTTGTACGAAAATTAATTCTTACGTTATTAAAAAAACACACGAAAATCATCAGTCGCCCCAAGATCTTACGATCAGTGTCGGTCAACTTTCGTGTTGGATTACCCTCATTTCAGGCCTTTTTATCTGTGGTTTACACTCAAACAATTATCAGCAGGCTTTTCCAGTCGCTGTTAACCGATCGTCAGTCTTTATTTCTCAGATAAATAGGCCTACGTAAAATTACACTGTGCCGTTAGTTCACTCACTCGACTGAAACATAAAATCGCCAATAGGGGGCAGTTTGGTTTGTTTACGTTACGGGCACCTAACAATTCAAATTTTCAAATTCAAATTAAAAATACAAAGTGACGTCCAAACTTTTAAAATTTGGTAAAAATAGAAAGTTCCTAACTTATGTTGTCTGGGAAAAATACAGAAAACGGTCTTTCTTTTTTAATGTAAACAATATTCCTGATTTTCGCGACAAGTGTGCCTTTAAAGCAAAAAGACACAGAATGTTTGCAAACTGTTTGTAACCAACCCATCCTCCATTGTCTCAATGTAACATAACTCTCACCCGGGTGTATATTTTGTCCTGATTTTATTTTCCAGAAATTGTTTACAACGCGTGTCCGCTTATTTACTTGATCAGACTGTAGTGTCTACAACGCGTGTCCGCTTATATAGTTTATCAGAGCTTAGTGTCTACGACTGACTGTTTACACTTACTCAGTTCCTTTTTTTAGAATACACAAATCGATCACATTTATGTACAGAAACGCATACTCCTGTCAACCATGTCTGAAAAATATGCACGTATGTCAACTCTGCGGATTTAAACATTTAGGAAATTATCAAAAATACCTTTGATATTGAGGATACTTCGTTGTTTTTATGATGGTCAATATTCATTAATTACACTTTGAAATTATAGTTTACATTCTCGTTTCATTACTTATAGATATGAATCAATTCCTAAAAAGTGAGGTAGCGCTTAAGCAATAATCTGACGTCACATGTCGCTTTTAAAACCGAAGAAAGAAATGTACGACTGTCCAGTTTGTCACTTAATGCATTCTCAGAGCTCTTTCCAGAACATTTATTTGACACAAGTTGACATTCATAACCGCATCAACCCTGTTAACGTCAGATTGACTGTCATGGCTGACAGTTTGCGATCGGTTTTATGTGTTATTGGAGGCAACTCACGAGACAAATACATTTCAAGCCCGTTCCATGCAATGGTGTAGCCATCAAGCGATAGTCAATTCATTACGTTTTACAGGTGATAGAACGTATTAATCTTCATGAAAACCAAATGAGGTACTCTAAGCTTAAATGGATAATGAAAATGACGTTTATGACCTACCTCCGGAAAAAGAAACATGTTCAATAAATATTCGCACGCAAATAAGTTAGAAAACATTTTTGTAAAACAAGTTTTCTGAATTTTTCTGGTTAGTTACTCGGTTATTTGCTGAGATTGCCAAGGTATATCCACACTCTTCTAATTACTTATGTTGTCATTGTTATGCTCCTGGAAAACGTTTAGAGGAGCATATAGTCACCGCCTTGTTAGTCCGTCCGGGTCATATCTTGGTTAATATTTTAAAGATTGGTTACAAACTTACTTGGTTGTGTAGTGTAACCGACCCCTCCCCCCCTCCCCACCTTCGTGATGGGGATATTTTTAGAGTTATAACCTTTCCCCGGGATATATCTCTTTTAAAAGATGATTTGAAATCTGATTAGTTTATAGTCACTCCTAAACAGTAATGTAGAACCACTGTTTATCTCCGCGGTGTAAATATTTTAGATTAATTGTCCTTCGTTTTTGCAAATCGTTAAATTCTGTCCATATCTTTGTTGAGGCATTACCTCGGTTAATATTTTGAGGATTAGTTTGAAAGGATTGATCTTTTAGAGTTATTACCCCGTATTCGTCTTTCTTCAAATTTGCTTTAGCAAATATCTGGGATGGGGGATTGGGAGAGCATCCATCAGTTTGAATGATACTTCTCTTGTTAATAGTGTTCTTACTTTGAGTGATACCAAAATATTGTTTGCTGATGTGCTGATGTACCCATGGTATTACACGTCCATGCTTAATAATAAGGTAATTATCGGTGAATAATCTAAACCATTTACACAGATAAACATTAAATAGTCGTATAGTTCCAAATATATATCAACAAGAGCTAGCTGAATAAAGATCAAGAAGATATATGTTTTACTCGGAAAACTGTGACAAGTTTAACAGGGGTGTTTGTGGGTATAAAGGTTTATGTAACTAATATTGTGAATCTATCAGAGAAGTTGGCAAAAAGTGAATTACAAATTTACACAACAGCGGGGACAGGTGTATAGCAAGAGAATTTTGAGAAAAATATCTGCGAACTTTGTACATTTCGAATTTGGGGGTTTATAATACGTTTTCACATTTTATTCCCATCATTGCAGATAAGGCAAAATAAGTATTCCCTGAACCGAATGTTTATATATATTCATGAAGATTAAAACACACGAGCACAGGGAAAATCTTCTTGTCTAAAATAACCATGGAGACAAGTTTCTAATTGTGTTAAAAAGAGGTGTATCATTTAGACCTTTATACCCCATCAAACATTAGTGTAATAAACTAAACCTATGAAATTTCATTAGGTTGACGACTTATATGAGCTTTGCCTTAGTCAGTAGAATTTTCTAGAACACTTTGTAATACATTGACAATGCTTACATTGCTTACTTTTTATAAGCAATGACTGGCCTTTGGGTCAGAGGTCGAGCAATTTTACACTGAAGTAGTGTGTATTCTTGTACTGTAGTCTTGGCCAATAGCGATGCTCGCTTTGTTATGCTACTTTCATTTTCATATTTTATCCACCATAAACATTTTTTTTACAGGAATTGTGATGTTCTTATAAATGGTGGAAATCAAGTCCCGCAGAAACTTGTTTTATTCCAAGTAAGGTCAAACTAAAATAACTATATGATATCAATTGATAACAAATATAAATGGTAACGATTTTTATAACATAACATATAAACAATTATCCTCATTCTGTATTTAAGTGATGTGGTTTATAACGACAATAGATGTTGTTTTAATAGAGATTTAAAATGTTAAGTAGATTTCATGATTTTTAAATACAGTGAAAGATTTTTCTACTCTCGAGGACATTTGAGAACTGAACCAACTTTTCCAATGAACTATATACATGGGATGTCTATGTTGCATTGGCTGGTTTGAGGATCTAATATCGGCGCAGTTAAACGGATCATGGCAGTGCTAGAATGGTTAAGACGTCAGAAACATATGCCTCGATTCAGACGAAAATCATACCGACACATTTTGCAATAGAATACCCAGATGGTAAAGTCGATACATAAGTGTTCAATACCATAACTGCTTTGTGGGTCGACAACTCTGCCATGTTTATTTTATATTTGTATGTTTTTGCCTGTTGTATTTATTACTTTTAATTCAATTATAAGGTTGTGAGATAAGCATCTGATCGTTCGCGATTTAACATTGGCCTATCACACAATAATCATCCAATAATATGTCATTTTAGCTCAAGATACTATGAGAGAACAAATTTTATTATTTAGTTAAAAATCATCTTTCAAAATTGATAACGGAAAAATGTAATCAAACCATCGTAACATTTACAAAAAAGATGCCCCATGAAAAGTCTCACCTAGGATCTGTCGACAGCAAGGGCTGTGGGTAGTATTTATGCAACCCCATTTACAATGGAAAAGGTAATAAATGTTCGCGTGTTCCATCTGTCCGTCCTGTTTCCAAAGCAGTTATTTGATAGATCATGACATTCATATCAACTACCAGCCTGCTTAAGTCAGATACGATGTCATAACTGGAGACTGAAGATAGATTTTACGCCATATTAAATGCAATTCATGGGGTGAATACATTTTATGTCCTTTTAGGACAATTGTGTTCCTATAAAGTAGAAGACTAATTCATTACAGTTTGTAGTTAATAGAAGTTACTGTTCCCCTGCAAACGAAGACGAGGGGTTAACGCAAAAATACATAATATTATTTATACTACAATCTAATAATAAAAAACTGGGACCATTTTCTGGGACACGCCTCTGATAATTCCAAACCATATATGTAGTAAGTTGCATTAATATTTAAATGTAAACATTTGCACAGTTTTGGTTTAAACTGAGCTAAGAAAGACATATAGAAATCCCTTTACTATCTCACTATTTATTCTCGTCTATTGACTTGGAAAGTGTGAGTTAAATACCCTAAAAATGTATGAAAGAAAGGAGTTTTAGTTTTCTGCAGATGGTTTTGTTAATAAGATGATCAATCATTTTTTTTTTAAATAGAAAAACATCGATTTTTTTGTTCTTTGAAATCAGATTTCCGACTATTGACCAACACGTATTGGGAGTATTTTTGTTCATTTATATGGATATTGATAGATGTGATAAACATTTAAGAGCATGATGTGTTAATAGTGTCTATATTTTAGCGTTCCTAGTGGATGTCTCAAATAATTTTTCACACATAATGCCACAATTTTTCATGGCTATGGAACTGTAATGAAGATTTGTGAGTCAATATTATTGAAGACCAACAATTGCATGAATGAATGGTCCGAAGGTTCAATAAATACTCCAATGATAAAGTATTCAAAAAGATTGACAATATCGATAAGTTAAAGTTCACCCAGATCAAGATCTTTCCGCGCAGGTTCTCCATGTCACTTCGTCCCATGCAATGTGATAAATGACTGTAGGTTTACCAGCAGTTAGTTTTGACTGATATTCCAGGTGGAGCTCGCCATTGGCCATTCAATTTACTTAAACTAAATGAAGAGAAAACATTATTCCTCCAAAGAATCTACTTCATACCAAAAGTAATAAAAAGAAAAATGTAGCCACATAGGACGGATGTATGTAGATAGGATACCAAACCAAACCAAATGATTCCAATGCAACAACGACACGTTTCTGATACTGCTTTGTAAGTCACAGAGTTTAAAAGAATAACTGGCAAATACTGCTGAAACACATTTCAAAAACGTTTGTAACTTTGGATTTCTGATCGAATTGTCACAACACACTTGTGTGAATACCGAAGAATTGCGATAAATGAAATCTATTTTCAAATTGTCCATTTGTACATTCACCTAGCTCTTTTCTTAACTTTTATTTGATCGTAGTAGCCATCCATAACAACTGGGTCATCAATCCCAGACTGGTGGTTGTGGGTGATTAATGTTTTACGCAGCACTCAAGATTATCTCACTTTCAATTGTGACGTTGCCAGGTTTAGTTGGGGAGAAAACCGGGTTCCATATAAGGTAAATAATCTTGGGTTCGGCGTAAAACTCCAGCCAATCGATCATTTATATATGGTATTAATAAAAGTCCTAATATGTTGTAATATATACACAAAGAAAAGTCTGCACCGATCGATAAAAAATCATTGGTGAAGGGAAATTGTTGGCAAACTGATGTTGCAGAAACGATTGTGATCATAAAGGGCAACATTATGGCGATAAGAAATCACCACAAATGGCAATAAACTATAAAATTTATTCAGGATATCGTTAGCCAAATCAAAAGTATATTTTAACAAAATAAAAAGATGCTTGTGAGTATGAAACTCCAGAGTCCATCTGGCTTCACAGGGCGAACATATTGAAGTTAAAATGTCACTTTGAGTGTGTAGAACATATCTCTGGAGCAGAAGGTCGATAGCGCGTATAGTCCCCATTAGCTTCCAACCTGCGTCTCAACCATCCAGTGAGACGTCTGATCTGTTGAAGGGGTAATATTATTGATTTAATTTACTTTGAATGGAAAGTGGTAGCTCGATTTTTAGTAATTAGTGGAGTTTCCGTGGTGTACATGTTTACTGTCTAACGGGCGGTTTCGGATTAATGTAAACAGAGGTCCTACATGGGTGCACCCTACTGTAATGAGTTGTACAGATTTACCGGGGGAGGAAACCCCCAACATAAGCAATCGAGAGAGAGAGATCAACAACAGTTTGGTTGACAAACTTTGTGGTGTAAAAGACAAACAATATATGCCAGCATATGTCTCCATACTACGTCATCTCCGAAAACTAAACCGTCGAGCATTGAGGTTTCAAAACAAGAATTCCACATTCTGCCTTGAAGAGGAGCTGCATTATTCTCGTATTTCCGCAATTTTGTTAGACAAAATCCAAAAGCGGTTAATGTAACAAGGTCCATTCTAGACATACCGTCAGGGGTAAAAGTGATAATTTCTGACAGTGTGAACTTACATTTTGTCACGGCACACGAACATGTCTAATTCAACGCCCGCTATAGAGAGATGGAGAAAGTGGATAAGACAGTTATTATTCAATGATTCCAAATACAGCAGATATGAAATGAGTATAATATTTATCCTAGGAGACTATTAGTGTATAGTTATGGGTTTAGCTAATCGCTTTATACTGTCTGGTAGAGTGTATCTTGGGGGAAAACACAGAAATGGTCTAATGGTTACCCTGGTTCTCTGTGGAAATTACAAAAATATGACAGACTTAAGATATGAAATAAAGTAGCAATACATAAGAAATGTTTGAGCACAAAATAAAAACTTGTGAATACTAATGATAAAAAATTAGGACATCACCACGTAGAAAGTTGTTTTGAACAACCCGAGCTTTTGACAGTTACACTTGACGAAGACGCCGGTACAGGTGTCGAAAGCTCGTGTTGTTCAAAACAACTTACTACGTGATGATGTCTTAATTTTTTATCATTAGTATGAAACCCACGTTTAAAGAGAGTTTTAAACATTTCCTACAACTTGTGAATAGTTTATTGAGTATCTCTCTGCATGATCATTCCAGGACGTATCCTCTATAAGGTAGCATGGTGAGGAATTTTGGGGTTTTACCATTAAATCAAAATACCGAAATTATCTATGTTCCTGATGAGGAAAAACATTTTACTGGCACCAGGGTCAAGTGTCATCGTTTGCAGTTAGAAGTAAATACGGCTATGATATATTCGTATTCAATCATAATTTGTAAGAAAAACGGAAGCAGGCAGACGAAGTAGTTTGTTGATGCCAAGAAATATGTCATGTACGGTACATTCAAATGTTTTCCTTATATGGAAGTAGCTATGACGTGATCGTGGGAAAATCATACTATTTTGCATAAATGTAGTCCGTTGTATGTAAGCCATAACATGATTGGCTACCAACTTGCATAGTAGTGAGTTATACTGCCAATCACTTGTAATCTAACAAGGATGTCTTCAAGTTATTACATAAAAGGAAAACGAACGTATTATCCCTACGCTGAGAATGCAAGCTTGTGTTTTGATTAGTTGAACTTGGAAAATCATGTTTGTTAACCAATCAGCAGTAATTTGGGCCATAATTTCACTAGTTGATTATGACAAAAATAACACACTGCCTAGAAGTGAAATTATGGGGGGTGTAGTGTGAGAAATACATCTAATGATTCCGAACACATCCTTAAACTGACAGTAGCCATAAAGCTAAATGAGGGATTTTTAGCTCGTTAGTGTAAATTGGAAGCTTTTCTTAAATGCAATCTTTGGGATATATTTTTATAGGTAAATTCTTCATATCCATAAGAAATTCATAAATGGAGTATCACAGGTATTAGCGCACATGCGGATTGTTTTGTTTTTTTGCAACTGGGGTAATTAGCTATTTCATTGACTAAAGATATCACAGGAAATAGATTTTTAGCTTATAACCCTTTTCGACATTTTTCCATCATCTCTTATATAATGTCAGAATTGGCGACCTAACTCTACAAACCTCAAGGCTTATAAATACACTTTTGCTATTAATTCTATTTTTAAGAACACCTTATTGGAGTGTATGTCTGAAGTAGGTCTCAATGGACAATTGAGTGAGGCTTCTATTAAGTTGCGAAATATTATTAGTCATTTGATGGCCCCTCAAGGATATATATGTAAGATTATTGGCAGATATTAGAGTTTCCACTGACTAGCCTGGCTTATTGGTAGATGCTTGATACTTAGTGATAGCTCTCGACCAATCGATAAGATCACCAGGGAATTACATTCATGAAAGATGGAACTACAGAGTTATTTCTCTTCGGTGAGTTGGTCATTCTGGGTAAGTCAGCTTACCCTTGTGCGATACACTCAGCATTGAAATACTCATTTGAAAGAGATTTAATTCGTTGTTAACATGTAAAATAATTCCCAGCATTTATTCACTTTGACAAAATATTTGAGAACTATCTGTGTAACCGGTAGAAAAATATAATTTGCTCTTGAAACGAACAACATTTAAATGCCATTGTCGTATTTGCCCTGGCAACCTGACCAGCAACCTCTACTGAAGTGTGTTTTGAGTGAGTAGTCCTGCATATCTATAGTGGACCAGGCCATACAGGCATGGTATTCGAAACAGAATGTTTATGATTATAAGATTAGAACTTTGGAATGTCATTAAGAGATGTATGTCAGAATAAGTATCCCGGTCTGCATCCTCGTCTATTGATGCAAAAGTATCTTTTAAATAATGCATTTTACAATGCCTGTCTGTTTTTGTGTTTTCATTATAAAGATTTGACAGATGTGAATTTTTATATGTGATATTTTGCCATTTGACGTATTAAAACCATAAAAAAAATGTCATTTGTCCTGAAGCCACATGTATATCCAAGTGAGAACAAAATGAAATCCTTTGTTTGGAAGCCTCTTTCAAGATTGATAACGGCAAAAAAACTAAGTCGGTTGATTTTCAGACTGTTCTAGCATTTATAAAAAAGCAGCACAGATACACGACGTAAAGTGTCTCATCGACGAAACGAAGGAAAATAATGAACCATACATGCAGGTTTTTTTACCAACTTCTGCCCATAGCCAAGAAAACAATTCCTCAAACTAGAGAGTCTCTAATCCACTTCATGTCAGATAGGCGGGAAATTAAACGCCCCAGGAGACTCTATACAAAATCCCCTGTTATATTCTGCTATTATTTCAACTCTCATCTTGTACTCGGGTGTTTGTTTAGAATTGTAGGTTGCCAAAAATGCTTTTCTCACTGGCAACTGAGGCAACATAACTTTTTTTCTGTGAGTTCCTTTTCCCTCGTATATTTCGACACAACGTATCACTTTATATTTTTATGTGTTACTTCAATAATTGTTCGCATTCATCTAAGGAGTATGGTGATGTGACTACCACACAATTACAATGTGGGATTTCGCTGCTTGTTTTCTATCAAATAAAGTTGGCACCCAGTCGTTTACTTTCACCATGAATTAAAAAACACACGAAAATTATCAGTCGCCCCAAGATTTGTACGAAAATTAATTCTTACGTTATTAAAAAAACACACGAAAATCATCAGTCGCCCCAAGATCTTACGATCAGTGTCGGTCAACTTTCGTGTTGGATTACCCTCATTTCAGGCCTTTTTATCTGTGGTTTACACTCAAACAATTATCAGCAGGCTTTTCCAGTCGCTGTTAACCGATCGTCAGTCTGTATTTCTCAGATAAATAGGCCTACGTAAAATTACACTGTGCCGTTAGTTCACTCACTCGACTGAAACATAAAATCGCCAATAGGGGGCAGTTTGGTTTGTTTACGTTACGGGCACCTAACAATTCAAATTTTCAAATTCAAATTAAAAATACAAAGTGACGTCCAAACTTTTAAAATTTGGTAAAAATAGAAAGTTCCTAACTTATGTTGTCTGGGAAAAATACAGAAAACGGTCTTTCTTTTTTAATGTAAACAATATTCCTGATTTTCGCGACAAGTGTGCCTTTAAAGCAAAAAGACACAGAATGTTTGCAAACTGTTTGTAACCAACCCATCCTCCATTGTCTCAATGTAACATAACTCTCACCCGGGTGTATATTTTGTCCTGATTTTATTTTCCAGAAATTGTTTACAACGCGTGTCCGCTTATTTACTTGATCAGACTGTAGTGTCTACAACGCGTGTCCGCTTATATAGTTTATCAGAGCTTAGTGTCTACGACTGCCTGTTTACACTTACTCAGTTCCTTTTTTTAGAATACACAAATCGATCACATTTATGTACAGGAACGCATGCTCCTGTCAACCATGTCTGAAAAATATGCACGTATGTCAACTCTGCGGATTTAAACATTTAGGAAATTATCAACAATACCTTTGATATTTAGGATACTTCGTTGTTTTTATGATGGTCAATATTCATTAATTACACTTTGAAATTATAGTTTACATTCTCGTTTCATTACTTATAGATATGAATCAATTCCTAAAAAGTGAGGTAGCGCTTAAGCAATAATCTGACGTCACATGTCGCTTTTAAAACCGAAGAAAGAAATGTACGACTGTCCAGTTTGTCACTTAATGCATTCTCAGAGCTCTTTCCAGAACATTTATTTGACACAAGTTGACATTCATAACCGCATCAACCCTGTTAACGTCAGATTGACTGTCATGGCTGACAGTTTGCGATCGGTTTTATGTGTTATTGGAGGCAACTCACGAGACAAATACATTTCAAGCCCGTTCCATGCAATGGTGTAGCCATCAAGCGATAGTCAATTCATTACGTTTTACAGGTGATAGAACGTATTAATCTTCATGAAAACCAAATGAGGTACTCTAAGCTTAAATGGATAATGAAAATGACGTTTATGACCTACCTCCGGAAAAAGAAACATGTTCAATAAATATTCGCACGCAAATAAGTTAGAAAACATTTTTGTAAAACAAGTTTTCCGAATTTTTCTGGTTAGTTACTCGGTTATTTGCTGAGATTGCCAAGGTATATCCGCACTCTTCTAATTACTTATGTTGTCATTGTTATGCTCCTGGAAAACGTTTAGAGGAGCATATAGTCACCGCCTTGTTAGTCCGTCCGGGTCATATCTTGGTTAATATTTTAAAGATTGGTTACAAACTTACTTGGTTGTGTAGTGTAACCGACCCCTCCCCCCCCCTCCCCACCTTCGTGATGTGGATATTTTTAGAGTTATAACCTTTCCCCGGGATATATCTCTTTTAAAAGATGATTTGAAATCTGATTAGTTTATAGTCACTCCTAAACAGTAATGTAGAACCACTGTTTATCTCCGCGGTGTAAATATTTTAGATTTATTGTCCTTAGTTTTTGCAAATCGTTAAATTCTGTCCATATCTTTGTTAAGGCAGTATCCCGTATAATATTTTGAGGATTAGTTTTAAAGGATTGATCTTTTAGAGTTATTACCCCGTATTCGTCTTTCTTCAAAGTTGCTTTAACAAATATTTGGGATAAGGATTGGGAGAGCATCCATCAGTTTGAAGAATACTTCTCTTTTTAATAGTGTTAACAGAAGTTCTTACTTTGAGTGATACCAAAATATTGTTTGCTGAAGTGCTCTGTGCTAAAATGTCGGATGCCAAAATATTCATTAAGAACTTGAATGTAGCGGATTCAAGATTTTCTGACCGTACATCACTGCCAATTGTACCCATGATATTACACGTCCATGCTTAATAATAATATATGCTTAATAATAAGGTAATTATCGGTGAATAATCTAAACCATTTACATAGATAAACACTAAATAGTCGTATAGTTCCAACTATATATCAACAAGAGCTAGCTGAATAAAGATCAAGAAGATATATGTTTTACTCGGAAAACTGTGACAAGTTTAACAGGGGTGTTTGTGGATATAAGGGTTAATATAAGGGAGGACTAACTAATATTGTCAATTTATCAGAGAAGTTGGCAAAAAGTGAATTACAAATTTACACAACAGCGGTGACATACGGAAGCGTATTAGTGCCAGGGTGAAAAATAAAAACGAGTTTTCTCCTAATTAGGAGATAAATTATCTCCTAATTAGGAGATAATAAGTCCTAATTAGGAGATAATATCTCCTAATTAGGAGATAAATTTTCTCCTAATTAGGAGATAATATTTATCTCCTAATTAGGAGAAAACTTATCTCCTAATTAGGAGATAATAAGTCCTAATTAGGAGATAATATCTCCTAATTAGGAGATAAATTTTCTCCTAATTAGGAGAAAACTTATCTCCTAATTAGGAGATAATAAGTCCTAATTAGGAGATAATATCTCCTAATTAGGAAATAAGTTTTCTCCTAATTAGGAGATAATAAGTCCTAATTAGGAGATAATATCTCCTAATTAGGAGATAAATTATCTCCTAATTAGGAGATAACAATTTATCACGGCTATTGATTGTTACATTACTTTTCGACTTCCGCTTAAAAGCATTGAAATGGGGGGTCCGCTCAATAGTCCCCCGTCTCATTAGTCCCCCATCTCATTGATCCCCCGTCTCATTGGTCTCTCAATAGTCCCCCCGTCTCATTGGTCCCCCGTCTCATTGGTTCCCCGTCTCATTGGTTTCTCAATGGTCCCCCGTCGCATTGGTCCCCCGTCTCATTGGTCCCCCGTCTCATTGGTTTCTCAATGGTCCCCCGTCTCTTTGGTCCCCCGTCTCATTGGTCCCCTGTCTCAATGAGAGGGGTGTCCAGTGAGACAGGGGACTATTGAGACGGGGGACCAATGATAGGGGTGTCCAATGAGACGGAGGACTATTGAGACGGGGGACCAATGAGACGGGGTACCAATGAGGCGGGGGACTATTGAGACGGGGGACCAATGATACTCACAGTGAATATTCCTAGTATACCAAAGATGTGCACTGTCATGTTTATTCCGCGTTATACGATTATGTTGCAGAGTTATGGGCCTTTGAAGTTTTGACGTTAATTTTTTTGTCCGGGCTGTATCTTCGTTACTATTCAACTGACAGCGTTGATAACCGCAGTGAATATTCCTAGTATAGCAAAGATGTGCACTGTCATGTTTATCCCGCGTTATACGATTCTGTTGCAGAGTTATGGACCTATGAAATGTTGACGTTATTTTTTTTTGTCCGCTTGAAACAGTAATACAGTAAGATATTAACTTACTGATATCCAGTACTACCAAATAATATATATACTTACAGTCTCGATACTATTTTCTCAAACCATCATCAACAGTGAACCCTAAAACTTGAAATTCTATCTATAAGTGAAATAAACTGGAATGCCGCATAAAAGAAGAATACGTCTCTCCATGTAATTCTATTTGAAATATGGCTTACAGTGTATGTACATTTTGTCGTAGATGGCATAAATTTCAGAGGTTTTTGAGGAAAATATACTCCGTACTAAAAGATTTGAGTTATCATTTCATGAATCCATTTTGAAACTTGCATGACATGTCTCCCTTGATTAGTGGAGTCCTAGCACTCTCTTTCATTCAAGTTTTATTCAGATGTGACACGATACATCTGATAAATAAGAGGTAACTCTCAGTTACTATTTGATTCACAGTAAATATCCCTAGTTTCCCACACACACATGTAGTATGAAGGACTATTCACCAGAATTCAGTGGTAGTTGTCAACCTGGTAATTATTGGACATATTTGGCTGAGGGGTCAAAGCACCTTTTAGGTGCTGCCTTTTATGTAAGTATATATATTATTTGGTAGTACTGGATATCAGTAAGTTAATATCTTACTGTATTACTGTTTCAAGCGGACAAAAAAAAATAACGTCAACATTTCATAGGTCCATAACTCTGCAACAGAATCGTATAACGCGGAATAAACATGACAGTGCACATCTTTGCTATACTAGGAATATTCACTGCGAGTATCAACGCTGTCAGTTGAATAGTTACGAAGATACAGCCCGGACAAAAAAATTAACGTCAAAACTTCAAAGGGCCATAACTCTGCAACATAATCGTATAACGCGGAATAAACATGACAGTGCACACCTTTGGTATACTTGGAATATTCACTGTGAGTATCATTGGTCCCCCGTCTCAATAGTCCCCCGTCTCATTGGTACCCCGTCTCATTGGTCCCCCGTCTCAATAGTCCTCCGTCTCATTGGACACCCCTCTCATTGGTCCCCCGTCTCAATAGTCCCCTGTCTCACTGGACACCCCTCTCATTGAGACAGGGGACCAATGAGACGGGGGACCAAAGAGACGGGGGACCATTGAGAAACCAATGAGACGGGGGACCAATGAGACGGGGGACCAATGCGACGGGGGACCATTGAGAAACCAATGAGACGGGGAACCAATGAGACGGGGGACCAATGAGACGGGGGGACTATTGAGAGACCAATGAGACGGGGGATCAATGAGATGGGGGACTAATGAGACGGGGGACTATTGAGCGGACCCCCCATCGGAAGTCGAAAAGTAATGTAACAATCAATAGCCGTGATGAGTTGTTATCTCCTAATTAGGAGATAATTTATCTCATAATTAGGAGATATTATCTCCTAATTAGGACTTATTATCTCCTAATTAGGAGAAAACTTATCTCCTAATTAGGAGATATTATCTCCTAATTAGGACTTATTATCTCCTAATTAGGAGATAAGTTTTCTCCTAATTAGGAGATAAATATTATCTCCTAATTAGGACTTATTATCTCCTAATTAGGAGATAATTTATCTCCTAATTAGGAGAAAACTCGTTTTTATTTTTCACCCTGGCACTAATACGCTTCCGTAGTGACAGGTGTATAGCAAGAGAATTTTGATAAAAATATCTGCGAACTTTGTACATTTCGAATTTGGGGTTTTATAATACGTTTTCACATGCAGTAAAATTTATTTCCATCATTGCAGATAAGGCAAAATAAGTATTCCCTAAATGGAATGTTTATATATATTTATGAACATTAAAACACACGGGCACATGGAAAATCTGCTTGTCTAAAATAACCATGGAGACAAAAAAAGAGGTATATCATTTAGACCTTTATACCCCATCAAAAATTGGTGTAATAAACTAAACCTATGAAATTTCATTAGGTTGACGACTTACAGGAGCTTGGCCTTAGTCAGTAGAGTTTTCTAGAACACTTTGTAATACATTGACAATACTTACATTGCTTACTTTTTATAAGCAATGACTGGCCTTTGGGTCAGAGGTCGAGCAATTTTACTCTGAAGTAGTGTGTATTCTTCTACTGTAGTCTTGGCCAATAGCGATGCTCGCTTTGTTATGCTACTTTCATTTTCATATTTTATCCACCATAAACATTTTTTTTACAGGAATTGTGATGTTCTTATAAATGGTGGAAATCAAGTCCCGCAGGAACTTGTTTTATTCCAAGTAAGGTCAAACTAAAATAACTATATGATATCAATTGATAACAAATATAAATGGTAACGATTTTTATAACATAACATATAAACAATTATCCTCATTCTGTATTTAAGTGATGTGGTTTATAACGACAATAGATGTTGTTTTAATAGAGATTTAAAATGTTAAGTAGATTTCATGATTTTTAAATACAGTGAAAGATTTTTCTACTCTCGAGGACATTTGAGAACTGAACCAACTTTTCCAATGAACTATATACATGGGATGTCTATGTTGCATTGGCTGGTTTGAGGATCTAATATCGGCGCAGTTAAACGGATCATGACAGTGCTAGAATGGTTAAGACGTCAGAAACATATGCCTCGATTGAGACGAAAATTATACCGGCACATCTTGCAATAGAATACCCAGATGGTAAAGTCGATACAAAAGTGTTCAATACCATCACTGCTTTGTGGGTCGACAACTATGCCATGTTTGTTTTATATACCTGTTTTATTTATTCCTTTTAATTTAATTATAAAGTTGTGAAATAAGTATCTGATCGTTCGCGATTTAACATTGGCCTATCAAACAATAATCATCCAATAATATGTCATTTTACTTCAAGATACTATGAGAGAACAAATTTTATTATTTAGTTCAAAATCATCTTTCAAGATCGATAACGGAAAAATGTAATCAGACCATCGTAACATTTACAAAAAGACGCACCATGACAAGTCTCACCCAGGCATTTGTCGACAGCAAGGCTGCGTGTAGTATCTATGCAATCCCCTTTGCAATGGAAAAGGTAATAAATGTTCGCGTGTTCCATTTGTTCGTCCTGTTTCCAAAGCAGTTATTTGATAGATCATGACATTCATAACAACTACCAGCCTGCTGAAGTCAGATATAATGTCATGACTGGGGACTGAAGATAGATTTTACGCCATATTAAATGCAGTTTATGGAGTGAATACATTTTATGTCCTTTTATAGGACAATTGTGTTCCTATAAAGTAGGCGACTAATTCATTACAGTTTGCAGTTAATAGAAGTTGCTGTTTCCCTGCAAACGAAGACGAGAGGTTAACGCAGGAATACATAATATTTTTTCTACTACAGTCTAACACTGGGACATTTTTCTGGGATACGCCTCTGATAATTCCAAACTATATATGTAGTAAGTTGCATTAAAATTTGAATGCAAACATTTGCACAGTTTTAGTTTAAACTGAGCTAAAAAAGACATATAGAAATTCCTTTATCATCTCACTATTTATTCTCATCTATTGACTTGGAAAGTACACAAATAAAGCTTTGTGTGTGTGTTAAATACCCTAAAAATGTATGAAAGAAAGGAGTTTTCTGTAGATGTTGGTTGGTTGTTTTAGCTTATTGGCGCGTCCATTCGTAACCTGCAGATGTTGTTGTTAATAAGATGATCAATCATATTTTTTTTAAATAGAACAACATTGATTTTTTTGTTCGTTGAAATCAGATTTCCGACTATTGACCAACAACTATTGGGAGTATTTTTTTTTTCATTTATATAGATATTGATAGATGTGATGAACATTCAAGAACATTATGTCTAAATAGTGTCCAACAATTACACGAATGAATGGTCCGAAGGTACCATAAATACTCCAATGATAAAGTATTAAAAAGACTGACAATATCAATAAGTTAAATGAGCGTTTCTTTTAAGTGAACACTTTAGGTAAAATACATTATACTTCGTCTTAAAGACAATATCTACCTGGTCCCAAAATATGTTTTATTAATTTTTATGACTTTCCTACAAGAAGCTATGGTTAATTATTCTCAGATGTCAAGGTGACTGGATGTCACTGAAACATGCGCACACCTGGTATGCTGAACTGCTATTGGTGTATTTAGGTCAAATAAACCAATCATATTGCCAGTTGCAAGGTGTGCACATGTTTCAGTGACATCCAGTCACCTTGACATCTGAGGATAATTAACCATAGTTTCTTGTAGGAAAGTCATAAAAATTAATAAAACATATTTTGGGACCAGGTAGATATTGTCTTTAAGATGAAGTATAATGTATTTTACCTAAAGTGTTCACTTTAAACAAACCACCTGCTGGAAAACACCTCAGATTCAAGAAGAATATTTTGCTCGAAGCAAAAAGGTGTCACTTAAATATATTAGTTTTTACTAAACTGCTCCTAAATTTTTTTATTTTGCATATTTTCATTGATAGGCAAATCATATTTCATTTTACTAATATGTTTCGTTTGTCATACTTTATTCAAAAACTCGTTATAGTTTTAGGATAAAAACAGAGACAAGTTTAGAGATATCAAGTATCAACCCGTCAGAAACATTCACCCAGATCAAGATCTTTCCGCGCAGGTTCTCCATGTCACTTCGTCCCATACAATGTGATCAATGACTACAGGTTTACCAGCAGTTAGTTTTGACTGATGTTCCAAGTGGAGCTCACCAATATGGTCATTAAATTTACTTAAACTAAATGAAGAGAAAACATTATTCCTCCAAAGAATCTACTTCATACCAAAAGTAATAAAAAGACAAATGTAGCCATATAGGACGGATGCATGTAGATAGGATACCAAACCCAAATCAAAGGATTCCAATGCAACAACGACCCGTTTCTGATACTGCTTTGTAAGTCACAAAGTTCAAAAGAATAACTGGCAAATACTGCTGAAACACATTTCAAAAACGTTTGTAACTTCTGATTTCTTATCGAATTGCTATTTCACACTTTTATGAATACTGAAGAATTGCGATAAATGAAATTTGTGTTCAAATTTTCCATTTATACATTCACATCTTTCCTTAACTTTTATTTTATCGTAGTAGCCATCCATAACAACTAGCTCATCGATCCCAGACTGGTGGTTGTGGGTGATTAATGTTTTACGCAGCACTCAAGATTATCTCACTTTCAATTGTGACGTTGCCAGGTTTAGTTGGGGAGAAAACCGGGTTCCATATAAGGTAAATAAGCTTGGGTTCGGCGTAAAACTCCAGCCAATCGATCATTTATATATGGTATTAATAAAAGTCCTAATATGTTGTAATATATACACAAAGAAAAGTCTGCACCGATCGATAAAAATCATTGGTGAAGGGATATTGTTGGCAAACTGATGTTGCAGAAACGATTGTGAACATAAATGGCAATAAGCTATACATTTTATTCAGGATATCGTTAGCCAAATCAAAAGTATATTTTAACAAAATAAAAAGATGGTTGTGAGTATGAAACTTCAGAGTCCATCTGGCTTCAGAGGGCGAGCATATTGAAGTTAAAATGTGCAGCACACATCCCTAGAGCAGAAGGTCGATAGCGCGTGTAGTCTCCATTAGATTCCAACCTGCGTCTCAACCCTCCAGTGAGACGTCTGATCTGTTGAAGGGGTAATATTATTGATTTAATTTACTTTGAATGGAAGGCGGTAGCTCGATTTTTAGTAATTAGTGGAGTTTCCGTGGTGTACATGTGTACTGTCTAACGGGCGGTTTCGGATTAATGTAAACAGAGGTCCTACATGGGTGCACCCTACCGTAATGGCAATCGAGAGAGAGATCCACTCAGATTTGTAAAAAAAATAGTTTTTCTAAGTGGGCCATTAGAAAATTTAAAACAACAGTTTGGTTGACAAACTTTGTGGTGTAAAAGGCAAACAATATATGCCATATGTCATCTCCGAAAACTAAACCGTCGAGCAGTGAGGTTTCCACATTCTGCCTTGAAGAGGAGCTGCATTATTCTCGTATTTCCGCAATTCTGTTAGACAAAATCCAAAAGCGGTTAATGTAACAAGGTCCATTCTAGACATACCGTCAGGGGTAAAAGTGATAATTTCTGACAGTGTGAACTTATATTTTGTCACGGCACACGAACATGTCTATTTCAACGCCCGCTACAGAGAGATGGAGAAAGTAGATAAGACAGTTATTATTCAGCTGTCTGTCATCTTTTACCACATTGAATCTTACAATGATTCCAAATACAGCAGATATGAAATGAGTATAATATTTATCCTAGGAGACTATTAGTGTATAGTTATGGGTTTAACTAATCGCTTTATACTGTCTGGTCGAGGGTATCTTGGGGGGAAAACACAGAAATGGTCTAATGGAAGCCCTGGGTCTCTGTGGAAATTACAACAATATGACAGGCGTAAGATATGAAATAAAGTAGCCATACATAAGAAATGTTTGAGCACAAAATAAAAACTTGTGAATACTAATGATAAAAAATTAAGACATCACCACGTAGAAAGTAGTTTTGAACAACACGAGCTTTCGACAGTCACACTTGACGAAGACACCGGTACAGGTGTCGAAAGCTCGTGTCGTTCAAAACAACTTACTACATGTTGATGTCTTAATTTTTATCATTAGTATGGAACCCACGTTTAAAGAGAGTTTCAAACATTTCTTACAACTTGTGAATAGTTTATTGAGTATCTCTCTGCATGATCATTCCAGGACGTATCCTCTATAAGGTAGCATGGTGACGATTTTTTGGGGATTTTACCATTATATCAAAACCACAAAATTATCTATGTTCCTGATGAGTGCCAAAATAAAAACATTTGACTGAAATCAGGACTAAGGTTGTGCACTAAAGGGTAATGTTTCGGAGTAGCTAAGACCTAGAACGAGTGAACTACATTCCAGCTATATAAAGGATCTATGAAGAAGGCTTTAAGCTGGTTTGTGCACATTTGAAAAACATAAGTTGAAAGAAAAAAACCATCGATTTAGCTTCCTGGTAGTAAAAACAGTTATCTGTAACAATATGTACATGCAGTTTGGTAACTTAGTGAAAAGATTGCATTTTGAATGCGGCGATCAAAAGGGTAGCTGCGAAACGAACAATTTCCATATCCCACAGGTTCGATGTAAGAAATGTTTGCTCTATTTAAACGCGGGTTCCATACTAATGAGAAAACTAACTAACTACGTGGTGATGCCTTAATTTTTTCTCACTAATTTCTATGTCAGTTTGAGGGCCCAACAAAAGCATCCCTGTGATAATGTAGGGGGTTAACTTTCAGTTTCGATCAGTTATAATTAAAGCATTGAAGGAATCTTGATATGTTCTGAAACTGCGTCTGTCTTATTTGTGTTACACAATAAACATGTCATTCATCGGACTACATAACGTATATAAGCAAGTATCTTTAGAGATGATTTTAGCATTTGATTATTTTTGTAATTATTTTTATTTTCTATTTTCGTGTGTAATAAAATATTTTAATATGTACTTCCTCTCCCCATTCCTTGTTTTGTTGTGTTGTTCGGAGGCTCAGTCTAGACAGCCCTGGTCTCTCACATAGACAGAAACCTTCACCTTGATCGGTCGTGGGTTTAAATTTCAGTCAGTCCAAGGAAAAAATTAAAACCTTATTGATCGCCTTGTGTGGAATGGCAACTATGTAGGTCTACCAGTCGAATATTGGATGTTCCCTCCGCGCAAAGAGCCTAGTTACCTTTCTCGCACAAATTTGGTAACACCGCCAAATAAGGAACAAAACTTAGATGTGGTGTAAAACACCAGTACATCAACTTTAATGTTATACCAAGGAACCCAAAGGCGGTTAATGCGACAAGGCCTATTCTAGTCAGGTAAAAAGCAATTAAAGATAAAAGTTATCATTTCTGACAATGTTAACTGACAAATTGTCACGGTACAAGGACATGTCTTATTTGACGTTCACTCCATTACCAGTGCCATTAGCATTCTTATACAAGGATATGGAAAAGTGGATAAAACATTCATATTCTAACATCTGTCATCTAGTCATACATGTACGATTACTTCCCAATTATTTGGAATACCGCTTCCTGGAATTAGCAAAATGTTTGGTTTTCTCGTAATTGGTGCATTAGCAGGTATCAGGCTTTTTTGTTTACTGTCTGGTCAAGTGTACGTTGGTAGAGAAATCTCGCCTGCGAAACGAACGCAATTCCCTTGAATTCTTCACGCTAACTGTCTTGATTAACCGATGCAACTGTCACACAAAGACAAAGAATATAAAAACGAGCGCTATCAAGTCAAGCGACAGACCGGGTCTAGTAACACAAAAACTTCGTCACAACTTGCAATCGTTTCTCTTGGCATACGACATCAACAAACGCAAACATGTCTGAGTTTCCAAGAGGAAATTAGTGACACAAACATAGTTGAGCAGTGAGATGCGAAGCCTGCTAAAATCGAATAGAATCAACCAGAGTACCTGTCATCCTCGAGTTCACATCATTGTTTTTACTCTCCTTGGAATTACACAATCCATCTGTCATACCAAAGAAATGACAAGTGGAAATAAACTATTGTTACATTTATTAAACCTTCACAGATTTTGTGATACGGTAATTGTTAACCAGTGGATGATTAAGAGTTATTTTCCACTATTAATCAATCGATCACGACTATTTCCAGGTGTTTTCTGTCTACGGAAACTATAGCAGAAATTTGAGTGTGTCTATAAATAACCATAAAAGGACTAGGTTACTGCTTTGAACCTTTACCATCCAGCAAATGTCTGACTTATTTAACACAACATACTTCACTGGTATCCTCTGGGATAAAAGTGATGACAGTCTTATTAACTCTGTCTGTCCATCTATTAACTGATTGAAGTCGACACTTTTGTCTAGTCTTCGAGAACAGAGACAGTCCTGGTAAGATTCCATAAATGGTTTTCCGGCGAGAAAAACAAATCACGAGCAGGTTAAAAGTGGCAAAAGTTAGAACATATGTACAACTTATGATTGGGTATGAACGTCTAAATGATATGCCTATTTATAACACAATAAGAAACTTGTCTCCGTGGTTATTTTAGACAAGAAGATTTTCACTGTGCCCGTGTGTTATAGTGTTCAAAAATATAAAATAATGTTAAAGCTAGAAAACGCAGTACATATGTACTCAGATCACTATGTGATTTTATTCCATAGCCAGAATTAGGATATCTGTACAAACGGAATGTCCACATTTTTCATCACACCTAACAATCAATCTGCTAAAGGCACAGTGCTGATGAAATAGTCTGCAATTCACGAAATCAGGAGTAAACACATAATTTAAATAAAGAAGATTCTCCGATTTTCGATCTATTTGTTTTTCCTTATGTGTTTTGGTAAAACTCGACGTGAACAAACAAAACCGAACATTGAAAAATTAAGACAGCATTCGCAACCAAGATGGCGGATTACATGATGCATGTCAATGTTCTGGGTCATTTTTAGTGTAAGGGTGGGGTACCTCTTCCTGCAGACATAATGCTGTACAGAGGAGCTCATACATTTCTGTTGAGTTAACACGAGTGCATTTTTCTATACAATTCAAAAGGTAACTTTGCAAAGATATTTTAGACAACTGAATTAGCAACGAACGAGTTCTACCAAATAGACAGGGTCTTGTTGGCCAGCTGTGCCAAAGTCTGAAAATGTCAAACATATACAGTTTTCACTTTTGATTAAAATTTGATATTAAATTCCGATTAACACGGACGGACTGTCAAATATCTATTTGTTTTCAAAATTAAGTTGATCAGTGTTAACCTTTCACATATTAACTATAGAAATAACTAATACAGATTCCAGTTGTGTCTCTATCCAGAGCTTCTGTCTGTTTGATTGATTGATTGTTTGGTGTTTAACGCCGCGCTCAAGATTATTTCACTTATATGGCGGCGTTGCCAATTTTATTGTGGGGGGAAACCGGGTTCTATGTCCGGAGGAAACCCACGACCTTCCGTTGGTAACTGGCAACCATCCCACATAGGTCGTTCGAGTGAAAACCCAGTCTCTGTCTGTTTGAGGACCCAACTCCTATCCAGGAAATAAAGAACATTTTCTAATTTACAGTGTAACTTCTCCAGATTTTGCCCGGACTTTTGGCTGTTCTAAGGGAAGTTAGCTGAAATCCATTTAGTTCCCTGGTGAGTTCAACCCCAGATACAAGTACATTCTATTTAATCCACATAACTTATTATAGTAAGGAAATTTGTAATATACAGCGTGCTCTAAACTTCTCGACTCCACACCAGGAGAAGTGTCTTGCCTTAAGACAAATTTAATGTAAGATTTTGTAAATACATGTAAACATAAAAACAGGTGGGGTTATCTTAATAATATATTAGATTTATAGGCAAACTAGATTAATTAAAAGTTTTAAGTTATAAAAACGCAAATAAATTTTCAAAGTACGGTTCAATGGAATTTTTTGTTTTCTCATGTATGTTTAAGTGTTTGCAATGTTTTGTCCTTACATCTAAAATGTACAATAATTCTAAGGTTTATTCCGTTGCGTGTGCTTTTATCCCGGTCGGACAGTTGGCTGTTCTGTCGAAATTATATACGAATTTAATTCATCGACATTATTTCTATTTTTGTTGGATGAGCCAATTTCACGACTATTTATCTCCAATGATTTGCAGTGAATGCTTCAAGATATTTGTAGTTAAAAGACTGTATAGAACTATATATTAAGATGTGATGATTGTTATATCACGTTTGCAATATTACTGTATACGTTTTCTTGAAGCCTAAAACACATATAAATCGGTTATCAGGGAATAAATAGCTTCGTGGAATTTTTCAGTAATTTTATTTTGGAAAAAGGACCTGAAGCAAGGCTTCAAAGTAATGCACAGAAAACAATAGTTTGTAGTGTTCCGATTTCGAATCTAATTGTAGAGATGAGAGTCAATCTGGTGATTAGACATGTAGCAGCAACTCAGACCAAATAAACATTCTAAAATTTCTGATTTTCACTCGCTCGTCGTATGTCGAAGAGTTGCTAAGTACTCACCGATGGTCCGGGGTTTCCTCTATACAAAGAGCCTGGTGTCCTCCTCACACCCCCATATAAGTGAAATAATCTTGAAATAATTTTGCAAAACATCAATAATCAATCTAATTTTGTTTTTAAAAGCATCAATATAATGCTTGAATTCATTTTTCAGCATTCGTGCCTCGCTGAATGAAAACGTTAATGTTCTTTTGAAATATTTACTCTTGAGTATAGTTAGTGAATTATTATCAGATAAGCTCATACTCTTTATTATAAAATGCGTTGAAGCGAATAGCAGCTACAAACTCTCTGGCAAATTCCTTTTTCCCAGGAGGGTTTCTTTAATTACATTGAAACTGTTGTTTGATTTATTTTAAGTTATCTCTTATAAAAGCAAAGGAGTATCCAGGAAGACAGTCTAAAAAATACTAATCTAAATAGAGTTTATCAGTTAATGCACCATTGGCGAAATTCAGATTTGTCGAAGTATAAAATTAATGTGATAACGGGGCCACCAATAAATGCTGATCTTTAATTTATATTGAATAGCTTTTAACATTGGAACTTCCTCTACCATTTAATGATGAATGAATAAATATTGAGCTGGGATCACCCTATTAAAGAGTTGACGATCCAAGCTAGGATATCAATATTTGACATTTATTCCCCCATGATAGATGATTAAAACTTTTGAACGATATTTAGAAATTGGAAAATAACAAAAAACACTGACAAAGATTCCTTCTGAATTGTGTGTTTATATTCGAATGGCGGTTCATTAGATATGCCTCCAACATTAGCAGGTAAATCAACTTATATTCGGTGTTAGACGAGGATAGAGTTCAAATAGGGTTATTAATTGCTTTTAGTACCATCAAATATGAATTTACTCTATAAGATATCTCTCTCACGGACTTATTTAATTCTCTATTGCCTCAAGCCAGTAACTCCGTTTACATAGGATCGACAAAAGAGTCTTCCCTGCCAAGTTTCATTTAAACATAAACTAAGCGGGTGTTAAACAGAAAAATCTTCCTCCGCGTTGCTCTTATTGATAGACCTCGTTTGAAAAATGAACTGTGCTGCAAACCACCAAATTTGTGAAAGACTCATTTGACGACCAAGGCCGATTTAAAAAAAACTCCCATCGCTTATGTTCATGTGACACTCTAACCATTGCAGAGCTCTGTTGGTTGAAGCCCCCAATCCTGACGTCCATATAGTTGATTTGGCGATAAAACTGAGATAAAGAAATCAGAGTGAAACAAATGAACCTTTTGTCAACATGTTCGGTTTTCATACATATCATTTTCGTTATGCAAGAAAAGGTTGTGGTATCTGTTTCAACTATAAACGTATATTTGATTAAGTGAACCACAAGAGCCAAACCAATCAGGAGAAAACGGCTTGATTAATTGTCATACGGGATGTTTTGACGCAATGGTCATAAATATCTCATCTTGAAAGCTATTATTTCGTCAGTAAATCAATCAAAACCCTCGACGTCCCGTTAAAAACTAAACCTAATAACTTGTTTGACAAAGCGGCTCACATTTCCTTCCTTAACCGACTCTTAAGAGCAGATATACATGTAGTATAATGGTTACAGGTCGATCAACACCTATAATTACCCAAGGGGAGATATGATCCATGCGTACAAGGGAATCTATACTACTAACTTCATCAGTGAAGAGTAATCTGAAGGAGGGAAATATAGGCCAAAGGACCCAGTTTATGTCTTTCAACCAATGAAAGCGCTAGGAAGTGGTTCGCTAGCCAGTATCTAAGTTAATTTTATATTTGATTAAAAGTAGATGTACTGTACATACTTTAAGCTTTGAATCGATGGCCGATTGAAGATTTTTGTTTGTTTTTTTTTTTTTTCAATTTCTACAAAAATATCAAAATTGTCAAATTGATGGGACCCATGTTGAATCGTGTGTAACGTTAAGCCGGCATAACTGTTCTTCGTTTGGGGCGTCACCCAAAACCGGTAGAGGAATTTCTACCATATTTTCAAGAAAGTGTAATCCCAAAATAACGAGAATACTGTTATACCCACTTTCTAAAAGACACTAATTAATTAAACAGTTCTTCGTTGCCAATGCGCTTTCATGTGTTGCTCATTTGAAAATTAAACGTTAGCATTATAACAAATGGGAAACGAAACTGCATCCTGTAATATGATTTTGTATCATGTATCGCTTAATAAATTTGAGATGCGTTGAAGACATTAAGTCGAATAGAAGTTGTATTGTTTAAATATTGTGTTTCTGTAATTCACTAAAGTAAAGGTCTTACTCCGTTATTTAATAATTCCTGCCATTTGTTGGTCGTCGATATTTACTCGTCGCCAGGACGTCCTGTTCCCTCTTAAGCCTAGCGCACACGAGAGGCGCCGGCTGAGCTGCCGGCTACGCGTAGCTGAGAGCTAAGCTGTTTCCCCCGTGTGCGCGTAAATTTTGGTGAGATTTTCGCCTCTCGAGGCGGTGAGGAAAGTATTTAGCATGTTTGATATTTTCTGCCTCTCTCACCGTGTGCGGACAACGTAAGCTGCCGGCTGAGCTGAGAGGAGGGATAGTCCAATCACGTGTGCCTAAATCATGTGATCACTTAGAATATTACGTAACACGGGTAGTGACACTTGTGTAGGTCAGTGAACTTGGGTGACAAGGAACTGGCCTCAGCCGAGAGCTCATCGTCTGCGCTGAAATTTGTAGCTGCTCCCTGGGCCACGCGTACCTTGTAGCTCAGCCGGCGCCTCTCGTCTGCGCTAGGTTTAAAGGAGGAGAAAACAAATAAAACAGGCATATACACTAAACGGACGGCGAATTTCCCTTTCCAATGGTACCATAGACATATTTTTACGATTTTTGCCCACCGCACAGTCCTAAAGTGAAGTTATATAAAACCGTTGGATTTCGACTGAGACCGACTTGCTTACTTGGCCGCCATCATCACAACAGTGCTTAGGGGTGTGTCTCTTTCGGCCAATCAGTAGACGCATACCCAGCAATTCAAAGCGCACGTGCGAGTGAAATTGGTCAACTTTCTTAGTCTGCCATTTAAGCCTAGGTTAATTGCTATGCACATCTGTTTCCGGTCAATTTCTCGCTTTACAAATGGCGATCCCCATCGTTTTTGTGACCCAATTTAAACATGTGCAATTTTCTGCATCACCATAAAACGCTGGTAAGATTTATAGCTTAAAAAATGATACTCTAAGGGTGATTGTTCGTTTTCTCCTCCTTTAAGGTCTGATTCGCCAAGCTCACGGTGGCTATGTCTTCCAGGACAGTCAAACAGAATCAATCGGCTCAAAAAAGCAAATACTTTCTTACAGGTGATCGATTAATAACTACTACTTTCCCAAAATCGTTTTAAGCAACTAGGACACGGAACAAACATCACTTAAGACTGAAAGATTGTTATATATAGAGATTTTGCTCTGCGTTTATCGATATGCGTAAGGCCGATTGAATGCCGACCAGGTACTGACCAATACATATCCAAACGTAAATAACGAGGTACCTATAGACATTTAATATCATTGAATAATTGTATGTATAATTCAATTTTACATTTGCGGAAAAGTTTCAAGTCTTTCGTTATTTTGTGAGCAAAATCCCTTGTTTGGTGACTTTGGGAGTCTTTAAAAATGACAAACTTCTGGCCAACAGGTAAAGATATATTCGATATTGACAACATACCGCGGCGCACGCTCTCAGTCTTAAACGCACGTTAGCTGTCGTATAACCTTTCTGACATATGTGAAGAAAGCCAACTTAAACCAGCTTACTACGAGTAAAACAATTAAAATTTAACATATAGGACGCGTATTCAGTTAACACCTTAATGATGGTTTAAAACAGACGTAAAAATGAAGCCCAAACACCAACCGATTGATCCAAAACCGCGAAACTTCAATGTTGGTTAACATACTCATTTAAATTTTATTGTCAGCAGTTTACGATCTTAAATATATTAACCGTATTTATTTCTCAGAATAGGCGGGCGCCTGACAAATCAAATGTTTAATTTCAGATTAAAAATACAAAACGTTTGAACTTGGCAATATAGGAACTTACAAACTTATCCTGTCTTTGGAAAAAAACAGATCAGCTTGAGTTATTTTAGCTGAATACAGATTTCCAGAATATAACGGCGATTGTCCCTTTCAATTAAACCAGTTAACTTAATGAGTAATAAAATGAATCCATGAAGACCCAGGAAAAAATAACAAAATGTACTGAAAATATTACACATTTCTTTCGTTGGAAATTGGGTACCAATTCATATAATGACCAATAGCAGTTTCACTGCGTGGGCACGAAGACGACAGGTCTTACGGCACACAACAGATTACTCCTTAATATTTTTAATAATGACAAAATAGCAGTCCTTCAAATAAAATGTGTTTAGATGAATTCCGAAACTAATTCATGTCACGCATCTCTAGTAACGGACGCAATGTTGTTCAAGGTTTACTTCCTTTGTATCTGCTCCGTTTGAAAGGTTTCATGAAAAGAACGCGGACCTCCAAGATAAAACGCTTTGGAAAGTTTTATTTTTGTACTCGCAATGTATTTTTTTATCAAGAACATATTAAGATTATTTCCCTTGTTACGCCATCATGCATCAGTCTTTATCGGGATTAATTGTTGTTTTTTATAACTTAAAATAACAATGACTTTATTGTTAGACTGCTGTAATGTCTGGATGATTTCCTTGAAACAAAAGTAGAAAATTGTGCGCTGTTTTCTTGAGGTCCAAATCACGAACTTTATGAGTAACGTATGTTAAAAGTCGAATTTTGGCGCTGTTCGCTTTATGTAAGCGTAAATCAATTATTTTGCTAATGAATCACAAACGCTCATATTAGTTTTGACAATCAGAATAGATGAGAAGACTTAAACTTTTGTCAGTTTATGCATATTTTAAAACTAGTATTTCCAATGTGTGGTTTCAAAATCAAAACCTATTGACCAGAATACGTTTTTCTGATAACCCGGCTTGTTTACATCCCATTTTAGACATTTGAAACATAATTTGCTGTGTCCTATCATGGGACTTGATTTACTACTACAATTATTGATGTCCGATAGCATTCCTGTATAAGGGTTCCAGTTAACGATGAATCAAGTGATTTTGTCCTGGGCTCACGAAATCTTGATGCTAAATCCACAGAAGATTCTACTAAGATTTGCGTTTAAAGCTTGAGTCCGTCCATATTCGGCTCGCGGGGTGTCAAGTTATAGGAAGTTACATATACGCCAAGTTGTCATCAATACGTCACTTTCACTAAGAACATCTTTTTCAGACTTAACGGAATCCAAGGTGGGCGTGTTCCCTGCTACTTCGAGTTCAGGGTCGTCTCCGGTTTGCAATCTTGTTATCTCTTCGGTGTACAGAGGTATTGGTGTAATTTCGTCTCTGGCTAGCTTTTTCAAGTTTTCAGGAAACATATGCATTTGGATCTGAGGAACTGGGTCAGTGGTTGTGATTATCTTTCCATCTTACAATACCATCATTATCGGTGCAAAGCCCAGCTCGACACCCAGTAAATTCACATCCCAAGCGTATTTAGTGTTTTCATGTTACTTCTATACATAAAGCCATGTAACATAACTGGAAGACACTCATGGATCAGACAGGCAGAACATTTAACCTTGTAGGGTGCTAATTTGATTCCCTACATGACACCTGTGAGTTTTTCTGCTCAGTGTATACATGCAATACAACGTAAGCCCCAGAAGTCTTAAATTAGTGGCGTATTACGTATTTACTTCAAAGGTTAACATACCTCGTTCACCACTAAGCCCCGAATAGACGCTTCGCCAATTGACCATTGGCTATCATGCCCACACAACTTACTTCCTGGTCGTGTTCTTACCCGATACAAGTAAAACAAAGTGGTTGACAGGAAGACGCGGAAAAGGAAAAACATTGTTTTTTCTAGACTATCGAGAACGATTTTTTTTTATTCCTCTTTCATAAACACCGATTGTCAAGAGAAAATGAGAGTTGAAGAAAAATGAAACACTAAATAAATGACGATGAAATAGAATGTTTTGGTAAAGCCTTGCGTTATGTGCTTTATGGGTTATGTGCTGATAATGGACACAGTTTAGTGTTTGAGTATATGTTTATATGTAATCTGTTTGTTTGTTTTGAACTTATTTTATTATACCACAGCATAATGGGATTGGGGACAAGTTCTTAACAACTTAGATAACCCCCTCTACTGGGGTAGATTTCTGGTATTACTTACCGAGCAATGCCTCCTTTTAATTACAAATTCGTTGTACTCAATGTTCAAACCAAAAGATAATAATTATAACATTTCTTTGACGGCGAATGATAACACAACCAAACACATGGCTATGCTATATGTAAAATATATAATATTTAAGAACACTAAAACACACGGGCACAGGAAAGATCGTCTTGTCTCAAATAACTGTGGAGAAAAGTTTTTAAATGTGTTAAAAAGAGGTATACCATGTAGACCTTTATACCCCACCATAAGCTGTTGCAACTAAACCCATGATATTTCATTAGGTTGACGACTGACAGGAGCTTGGCCTTAGTCAGTAGAATACTCTGGAACACCTTGTAATACATTGAGAATGCTTCTGCATCTTCAGCTATTGCAAGAATATCGGTAGACTGAGATTGAACCCCATAAGATCATGGGAAAAGAAAGTGACAGATTTGGTCCCCCCCCCCCCCCAGAAACAAATAGGTAGAAGACAGACATGGAAGTTAAGTCCTGCCAGTATATCTTTCAAAAACTTGTTCTTTTTATAAGCAATGACTGGCCTTTGGGTCAGAGGTCGAGCCATATCGATGCTGGCCTTGCTGTGCTTAAACACAAATGGAATTATAGGGTTTTTTTTCTCGACGTCTTCCCGGATCCAAGTTCAAACCCAAAGGATAAATAGTTTAAATCCAAAAACTTTCCCTTCCCAAACGTTTGTGCTTGGTATTTACAGCGGAAGTAAGACATTTTTTTTCCATGGGCATAATTTCAAAATGTCCTTGACCGAATGACCTAGAGTGTTGAAATGCTGTGCCATAGGCACTTAATGCTTAAGTCTAATACTAGATAAATGGTTGGCTGCTCACCGACGTATTGCTTGCGGCATGTTTTGCATGTGATAACATACACGATATAAGATGAGTCGTAATTATGATTCTCTGCCATTTGATACTTGTTGCGAGATAGTTCTCCGAAAAAGTTCCACGAGTTTGCATCGCGCCTTTACGCATTTACTTGATGTACCGGGGTGAAATGTTGGGCGGCAATGATACACTCGCGAATGAGAAGCAAGCGTCCCGGGAGCCAAGGGGGTAGAAGTGATTTGTCCCAATGTATAATAGATATACATGTAGTTAGACAGACGAGACCATGAAAGTAAATAGCTCAGTACACATTTAAAAATACCCTCTGTTTATCACAATTTCTAATACTAAATGCCGTTAGTGTATTTTGAATAACCCATTTAACGATTATTTTCAGGCACATAATTTAGCTGTCCCCTTGTATCTTTCCTAAAGATCTAAACAGACATATAATAAACGGTTTGTCTAAAAGGTTCCTTCGGCTCTGTATTTGATGTCAGTTATTTAGGAATGATGTGTTATCATTATACTTCAACGCCAGAAGCGTCTGCACATAAACGGTACTATCGATCTGAATACGGCAATCGTGTTGACGAGCAAGCGTTGTGAACCTTCACCTATCGTCATACAAAACGTATAGTATACCTTTGACATTTATTTAAAGTACACTCTTAGTTAGAAACTGTACAACTGATCTTCTCTTGTATTTGTAGTATATATACATATATAACAGTTACCCAGTTGAAGGATTGACTGTGTATTTGTTTATTTTTCAATTGTGTGTTCCCTAATACATATCACGAAGTGTCTCTATCTTTAGATACGGTAAACTTGACTAAAGATTCTAGATGTAAGTGAACTAAGAAGTAACCTTTTCTCTCCCATGTTCCACCAGCTGTTATGTAAAGTGACAACATTAGCAGTATTGTGTTTGACACTTCTTTGCATCCGATCTGTTGCTTTTCGGAATTCCAACTAAACTGCAGTGTGCACCCTCACGGCAATCCGCGAATTTATAACAATCTCGTGTACTTAGCCTACCTAAATTAATTAAACAGGTAGATATTTATTATTTGAAATTCAATCCTTTATTTTCAACTTACGCATATACTTGAAACGCTCAACTTCTTTTGATAACCGGATATTATAAAAAAACAACGTCCAAATTTGCAATTTATGCGACTTTGAAGTTCCTTAGAACTACAAATGCCGCTAACGTTTGCTAGCAGACTGAGACTCGACATTCTTAATAGAAAGGCGTTCAGTGATTCCGTGACTACTGATCCTTTTATTTTACAAGCGTATACCGGACTATCCAGAACAATAGAAGATTCTTGAATGTGTATTGCAATAAGTAAAACTCAAAGGGCATTGACATTATCCTGACAGGAGTAAAATGAATAATCTTCGACTAAAACTATGTTGCACTGACACTTGGCTGCGAATACATATAGTATAATTATAATTATGAGCATTCTGTTCGTTCCAAGAAAATGGATTCTTTCGCCTTTTAATAACTTTTAATCGCCTGATTTAACGATCTCCAAGATAGTTTATACCTGTAGATAGAAAGACGATCAATAAGATGCATCTTTTTAAAACTCATAGTGTTATCGATTAGGAATCCTAAAGTCAACCCTTTCTCAAAAGTATAGCGTTTCCACTCGCCTAAAATTCCAACTGAATTCGGACTAGAAAGAAGGTCGGGGATTCCGTGACAACTGATTATTACATTCTTTACCAGCGTGTCTGTGACTATCTTGAACACTCGAAGATAACTTCTTCAATATTTATTCCAATTAGAAAAGCTCCAAAGGCACTGACCTTTCTCGGACATAAATAAAATGAAATGTTAGACCGCGTATCTGAAGACACTTAGTTTATAATGAATAGTCACGACACCTATTCACACGCCATAGCATCTCTACCTTTCCGGGAATAAACTAGCCATATGAGCCTCTGGTAAAGCTGAGAAGGCAATATATATAGTTAATTTTTACCTGTTGGTAATTCCCAAACATGTTAAGTACCAAAATAAAACCTATACTATATCTTTATTATTTAAATTTGATGTACTTGTTTGGTTAATTACACTGCCCTCGGTATCGTCCACTCGTCGAGAGAAATGTCAACAGACGCATTGTGGGCGAGAAAAAAAAAAACATTACCAAACTATGAACACAAAAGTTCAGAAGTTTTTGTAGTTGAGAAAGGAATTACTTTGCAACGGAATTGCAATCCAATATGCAAACCAATGATTCAAAACAATATTTTTAGGTATCGGAGATATGCAGATTTTGTGAAATCATTGTGGTGTGAACTCTGGATTCATGGGAGTTTGTTCGTATCTCCGATACCGAAAAATATTGTTTTGAATCATTGGTTTGCATATTGGATTGCCATTCCGTCGCAAAGTAATTCCTTTCTCAACTACAAAAACTTCTGTACTTTTGTGTTCAAAGTTTGGTAATGTTTTTTTTTTCGCCCCCACAATGCGTCTGTTGACATTTCGCTCGACGAGACACAGGTGTCTAAAGGTTTCCAAAACACATCTGCGTGCTTGGGACCCGTTGAACAGCACATTACATCTGAAACCAATAAAAAATGTGCTATCCTCAGGGTAGAACAAAGAAAATGATTTAGAAACCCGATCTCTATATATTTGTTTCTGTAAAATATTCAGTATTTACACCATTGGGTTATTTTTTTCTCGAATTAAAGCCGGACTTTCGAGGGAAAATCTCATATTTAACTGTCTAACACACAGTGGGAAGGTGGTTGGATGATCACTAGTAAGTTTATTTCTCCTGATAAGAGTTTAATACGATTTTTGAATTTGTCTGAAGCTGATTTGTTTACTTTTTCTTGTGTCTTTTGTCCTGATCATTTAGAGCAGAAATAAACTAAAAACGGTCGACTCTTCAAGGTTTATGAGATTGATTAATATTAGTGAGGCCTTCACGACTTATTACAATTAGAATTCACCCAAGTAGGGTCTCTGTTTAGGTTACATTCATCTGGAATTTCCACTAGTTATTCGTTAATTGTACATTTTTCGCTGAAAATCGACCTACCAATGTTAACGTAACTAGACAACAAGTCCCTTTAATAACATTTCGTTCAGATAGGCGAGTAAAACATTTTTTTTATCGCTTTAAAAAGAATATAAAGAAATATCCATATTTACCAATTTATTGAACTGAGTTGACTAAGTTGTTTTCGCATCATGCGCGGTGTTTATTCTATTGTTCCCCTTAATTCTGGTCCAGAGAAACTGAAGTAAGTTAAAACCCACCAACTCAGCCATGGCCGGATCAACGCCATCTATTTTAATTTCGTTTAACTAATCAGTGTGAACTTATCGATAGCTTTTTGTCTCTTGAAAATCGAAACTACCTTTTTTTATTTAATTTGTACTGTACGGATTTTAAATACCGATTTTTGCCTTAAGAAAATCGTTTTGTTGCCTAAAAATTAAAAAAAAATCTGTTTTAAAATATCTTGAAAAAAAAAGAAATAAAGATATTTGATCCTGGAAAGCTCTGTAAATTTTAGTAAGCAAGGTCTGTTAGCCAAAATTCCATTGTCGTTGGGATTTAAAGAAAGTGTCAAAAACGTGGTGTGTACGTCAGTGAGCGTGAAATAACATTCTGGTAAAGTTCTGGGAAACTATATCGATCAGATGTCAACATTTATTGAATACATCAGTGGCAAGTGTTCTCCCTTTAATTAAAATCTAGTGAAACATGGGAGAAAGGATGTAAACTAAAGTTTGCTTGAATAAACATATTGGCTGAAAGCACTGGTTAGGACAGAATCGGGTTTGGTTCATATAGACCACATGTTACGTTACCTGTAGCGTGGAAGTGTGTAGGCTGATCTGTACGAAACCTTTACGATGCACAGAGCTGGTACATGTCTAAAGCAGTTGAACGATTTTAGTTATATCCTGTTTCGTGTAAACAGCTCAGCGCTTTAGTTGTTTAATTATTTTTTTGGAAACGGGCTATGTTTCAGTTCTTAAATACGTGACGAATACCAAGTTGACTCAGACTAGAGCTTATTTCCCATTTGTCAAATACATCAACAGGCCCCTAAGTTAACTAAATGATTTGTAAAGATGGACAATGGTTTGTTTGTCTTGTTGCCTGTAGTATCTGTTACTGTTGTATTTATTAAACTGTTGTCTCAAGACGTCTTTTCAAAACTAATTATCCTTTGTTGTTTGGTTGCCGTTGTCATCCTGGCGTTGTCGTTGTAGTGGTTATCTTTTTTGAGAAGTTCAAACAATATAACAATTTAAACTGAAAATAAAATCCTCGAGTATGAAGGGGTCACTTTACCTTATGGTTAATTGTTCCCGGTTAATTGGAATCTCTGCGGGTTCAACTCGTTGACTCAAGCATAACTTGTCAGCCATGTTTATGGGAGGGCATGATAATAGGAAGAACGTATTGCCAATAGTCGCCCAATTACTAGATGTAGCGATGTTCCAGCAAATAGTTATGGCCTAACGACTTATTGCTTCTTTGTAAAAAAATACCCCGCTACCACATGGAGCGCATTGATATACATACTGAATTGAATTGTCCTAATTCAAGTATGTGAATGGAACCTGGAAGGTTATGTTTTTGAATATGTCAAAATTGTTTTGTTCTTTTATTCACTTTCGCCAATTTTTATGGAAGACGGAAGAGGAAATTCTCGCTGGGTTTTGGCGACCTGTAATAACACGCGGCACAAGAAAACAAAAAATCGCCAAAACGGCTAATTATCTAGAGATGTTGCCGTTTTGGCGTTTTCTCGATTTATCGCGTGTTATTACAGGTCGCCAAAACGCAACGCGTGTGGCCTCAATCATCTTCTATAAACTTTTCAGGTGTGAAGTTTTTTTTATCGCTTGACGATCTATCTGTCACAGTGTGACGGGCCAGTTTTGAACGGACCTTTCGGTTTAGGTTTTTACAGACCTCGCGAGCTCCTCGGCGGGTCAGTATCGATTGATTTGCTGGCCGCTTTATGTCACTGGGATGTCTTTGGTTTCGCACATTTTGTATTAAGGTTATATTGTCTTGCACTCCGTGTTTCCGTTTACCCAGTTATTGCAACGTGTAAGCTATTTAGCAATTTATATGGTATACATATATGATCTCCAATATGTTGCCACCTAACCGAAATGAAGCTACACTAGTGTCCAAAAGAAACGACCACATGTTTGCAACGACATAAAATAAAAACTTAACAATGCAGGCGTGTTCTTGAGATTGTTTTCGATTTGGGGCGGTGATCATATATTTAGTTTTAACGATATTTAAAGGGCCGTTGATTTGCTTGAAACCAAAGTTGAATATTTTGGAGGTAACTTACGAGGTAACTTACAACCCACGATGGTTATAAAAGCACCTCCTTCTTTTCTTCTACACCAAATTACCCTTGGTTACATTGGCACATCTACATGGACCTTTCAACTGTTCTAAATTAACTAAATATGTACACTCGGATTAAGTGGGTTCCCTTGTACAGACGATGTCAGGACGAGTTAATCAGTTTATTTCATTTGGTGTCGATGCAATTATGTAGGGTGTTAAAAGGCGATAAAATATTTGTTGAAAATCACAGTTATCTCAGTGGGATTTGGATAAAGCATACATGAGCTAACGGAATAATAGAGAAATACATAAGGTAACTATGGGGATGAAAATGGTAATTCCGACAATTGGGGGACGTAATTTCCCTGTTAAAACCGTTTAGTTTGAAAAGTCAACTAATACATTTGTAGAGAGGTTGCTGTTAAAATCGAAACCTTTTTGCTGTACAAAATATATGCCTTTCAAAATTACCTGTGTCAAGTTTATCCTAACAAACAAATCCATGTATAAGTTCACAATTAGACACTTGTCGATTTTCCCTCTGTCCGTTTGTTTTAGTGTTCAGCGTGCATGTACCTCGAACCACACTTTGGTAAGTTGAAGCTCTCAAATGCTGCACAAAACTGCACACAATAATATATTTGGTACTATAGAATCGAGTATCACAGAAATGTTAACCTTTAAAGGGAGTCCAAATGTCTCTCAAATTTGGAATTTATTCATGGAATTTGGAATTATTAAGTGGAAATTTCTTTCATTAAACTTTCATCTTTCTCCGTAGGGTGTGCGGAATGAAATATAGAAATTAAATCATCGCCAATGCATGGGTATCTCGAATGCAGACTTGGTTTTCTTAAAAGCCCACTTGCCGCCGTAACTTGTTTGACATTTGTTAAGAAAACCAATTTGCACCAGCTTACCACAGCTAAAACCACTAAATTTAAACATAGCACACATAAATCATGTCCAATTAGGTTTAGAATGTATAAATGAGGGTGAAAAACAAACGAAGAATCGAAGCTCGATCACAACAACAACACCGATCAGTGTTGGTTAACTTAAGTGTTGGATTACCCTCATCCAAGCGTTTTTGTATGTGGTTTGCACTCGGCAGGCTTTTATAGTCCCTCTTACTCGATCGTTAGTATGTATTTCTTAGATAAAGTTCGTAAAATTATACTTTGTCGTTAGATCGCCCACACGACTCAAACCCTTATGGCACTTTTGCACACGACCCGGTTTGAAGTTTGTTGACATTACGGGCACCTAACAGTTCAAATTTTCAAATTCAAATTAAAAATACAAAATGACGTCCAAACTTTTAAATTTTGGTAAAAATAGAAAGTTCCTAACTTATATTGTCTGGGGAAAATACAGAAAACAATATTCCGGATTTTCGCGGCAAGTGGGCCTTTAATAAGTGAACTGAATACGACAAGTTCCAAACATTATGTTGGTGTGGTCTAAAATTGAATTTGCAATTCATTTTTGTCAGTGAAATTTCAAATCAAATTTGATATTTTTTTCTTCTTATTTAGCCATGTTTGCCATCAAGCTAATTTCTGACCATTTATTATTTAGAAAAATGTGTTCGTCGCTAAATACCAGCGGACGGATCGTAAGTTCACTCCAGACACAATGTTCGTTTTCCTGCTCGAATAAAGTAACTATATTTCGTTAAGGAGATCGCCTATGGTATTGAGTTTCTCGGCAATTTTCACGGAGAACCAGACAAATGCAATTGAATACATCAATATATTTCTACCTTCTCTCCCAAGATACACTCAGCCAGACAACACAAAGTGTTTAGCCAAACACTGAGAATTGCACCATTAGCCAGAAAAGACATTTTGCTCATGACAGAGGTGCTCAATATTTTTAGAATAATTCTTGTCGTATGAATATACTGCAGGCATATACTTGAAGGAGGAATGTTTTAGCCATATTCCTTTTGCTTATGATTAGAATTCTAATGAAGTTGGAAATTCAGTGGCAGTTTTTTTCTGAGATGTGAATCGGATAAAGTAGGGTTTTTGTTTAATCAAAACGACTTTGGTGTTTTTTTTTTAGATTACATGTATCTACCAATAAAAGAAAGATAAAAAGATGATCAAAGTGCTTGTATCCACTCTGAATTTGGGCGTCAAATGTCATGAACAGGCATCAAACCATAAAAGAAAAGGGCTTCCTGTTACATGAATGTTGGGGAAAAACCGACTGAGATAATCTTGAGTTGCTTCTCTTAAGAATGAAATTTACCTCGGCCAGTATGTCTTCCGATGGAATCTATTTAAGGTGCCTCAAGACCATGGGTTCTTTAAAAAAAACTAACGCTATAGCCAGGACAGAACCGTTTTAAATGTTAAGAAATGCAGAAATAATTCACTCTACTTACACTAAACAATACCATACATGTGACTCCTATTTTATTATAATTCACTCACGAAACATTGTATTCGATATATAAATGAAAGAAGTCAACAACCACTTCCTCTTTTTATCATACAACCAAGGCAGATTAATAAATCAGTTTGAGTGAAAATTAACACATACTGATTACTTTATCTTTTGATTGTAAACGGAAACATATTTCCTATCAGGTCTACATCAGTCGCCCCTTAAACTAGGACTAAGATATATTCCCCTATCTTTCTTTTAAAAAGAGATCTCATTTTTGATAGTTACAAAAGAGAGAGAGACATCTACGAGAATTCCATAAAAGACCAAATTGCACTTGCAATGATCAGGTTATTACTTCAATCGCTTCGAATTCTTTCAGACAAGACAAAATAATAAACCATATGTATAACAATCTGCCTTTACCCTGAAATGTCAAACAGTTTGGCTCAGTTCACCACAGCTATGGTTGCACTCAATTGGACATAGTCATACTGGTATGAATTGGTGACAGGTAACTTAGGAGGGTTTTATCTCCTTTCCTTTCTCCTTGTATAACAATTCTAATGGTATTGGTAATGAAGTGAAAGTCGAATTGAACATGTCCATCTACCGTGACATGTTGATTACCATTGTCATCCATTATCACTTTTATCTCCGATTCTCATTACCTGACCAGAATACATTATTATATATTAACCGTCTTTGGAGATTTGGGTACACAATTAAGAATACCTAAAATAACTTCACTGCTTTACAGGGCACATCATATGCCCTTTGTCTGTCTTCTTCGATGGGTTTTCTGAAATGTAGTACACACGTCGGTCAAACGTGCAATCGATGGATTACTTTTATAACCACCATCAGAGGATATCTGTTAAACCAATGTAAAGTTAAACGAAGACATCCATTGTAGAACTTGTATATGGATACACTTATGTTGGGGTTAATTGAATCAAAAGAGCAAATTTTCAACCCTAGGTTAAGAGAATCTACTGATACTGTAAAGGGGTAATTTTAAATCAATCCTTGCATTCGGTTGCTGCACAGAAAGTTCGCTAAACTAATCTTAAATAAAATTAACGAACAAACAAATGGAGTTTCAAAATACCAACCTAAACAAAGTAAAGCTAAATTAAATACTTTATGTTTGTAAAATTTCTCGTGATCAGTTCCGTCCACTCACATCCAACGCAGAAGTTCTCGTAATCAGTTCCGTCCCTTCACATCCAACGTAAAATTTCTCGTGATCAGTTCAATCCCCTCACATCCAACGTAGAATTTGTCGTGATCAGTTCCGTCCCCTCACATCCAACGTAGAATTTGTCGTGATCAGTTCCGTCCCCTCACATCCAATGCAGACGTTCTCGTGATCAGTTCCGTCTCCTCACATCCAACGTAGAATTTGTCGTGATCAGTTCCGTCTCCTCACATCCAACGTAGAATTTGTCGTGATCAGTTCCGTCTCCTCACATCCAATGCAGACGTTCTCGTGATCAGTTCCGTCTCCTCACATCCAACGTAGAATTTGTCGTGATCAGTTCCGTCCCCTCACATCCAACGTAGAATTTGTCGTGATCAGTTCCGTCCCCTCACATCCAACGTAGAATTTCTCGATATCAGTTCCGTCTCCTCACATCCAATGTAGAATTTCTCGTGATCAGTTCCGTCCCTTCACATCCAACGCAAAAGTTCTCGTGATCAGTTCCGTCCCTTCACATCCAACGTAGAATTCCTCGTGATCAGTTCCGTCCCCTCACATCCAACGTAGAAGTTCTCGTGATCAGTTCCGTCCCCTCACATCCAACGTAGAATTCCTCGTGATCAGTTCCGTCCCCTCACATCCAACGTAGAATTTCTCGTGATCAGTTCCGTCCCCTCACATCCAACGTAGGATTTCTCGTGATCAGTTCCGTCTCCTCACAGCCAACGTAGACTTTCTCGTGATCAGTTCCGTCTCCTCACATCCAACGTAGAAGTTCTCGTGATCAGTTCCGTCTCCTCACATCCAACGTAGAAGTTCTCGTGATCAGTTCCGTCTCCTCACATCCAACGTAGAATTTTTCGTGATCAGTTCCGTCTCCTCACAGCCAACGTAGAATTTCTCGTGATCAGTTCCGTCTCCTCACATCCAACGTAGAAGTTCTCGTGATCAGTTCCGTCTCCTCACATCCAACGTAGAAGTTCTCGTGATCAGTTCCGTCTCCTCACATCCAACGTAGAATTTCTCGTGATCAGTTCCGTCTCCTCACATCCAACGTAGAAGTTCTCGTGATCAGTTCCGTCTCCTCGCATCCATCGTAGAATTTCTCGTGATCAGTTCCGTCTCCTTACATCCAACGTAGAATTTCTCGTGATCAGTTCCGTCTCCTCACATCCAACGTAGAATTTCTCGTGATCAGTTCCGTCTCCTCACATCCAACGTAGAAGTTCTCGTGATCAGTTCCGTCCCCTCACATCCAAGGTAGAATTTCTCGTGATCAGTTCCGTCCCCTCACATCCAACGTAGAAGTTCTCGTGATCAGTTCCGTCTCCTCACATCCAACGTTGATTCCGATAAATACACAAATTCCACAACCACAATTATCATAATCCTTTGTAAACAACACAACATTTTATCACATCACCGCCCTCGAGATTCATCAAAAATATTTCTCATTTTGTCAAAATTAAAGAGACATGTGATTTTTCTTAAAGGTTTGGCATCCGGCAGGGTTCTCATGAGTTCTTTCATGCTGGTACCCAAGAAAGCCATCCAGTGTTCACATTCAAATCACCATTGTGCTGTGGTCTAGAAAAAAATATAGAAGAAGGTAGAGGACGGACTGACAACAAAGTTACTCCATAGAAATGCACAGAAGGTTTGATAGACTGAACTCAACTAGTTACATCTAATTAGCTTAACATGTAACATGATTAAAACGAACTTCTTGGCGCTTCAATACTTTGCGGAGAGTCGATCAACAAACATTAAATATCTTTAATTGATGTTGAAGGTTTCTCCTTTATGTAAGCCAATGTCGACTTCACAAAACTGTCAAAAATGTCAACTTTAAACAAGAATAAATACACTAGCTCCATTTGTCATATATATATGTTAATAACACCTGACCATCGAGTCAAATGACAATAAGTAGATAAAGTACTAGATGTTTTTCTCTAACAAGTTACTGTTTACATTAAACTTAATAAAATGATACTAAAGAAATAAATAATCTTGTTTTACCAAAACGGTTATGTTTAACCTTATCTCAATATTAAGCCGACGTGTCCAGAGGAATACACAGCCACACTTTATTCTGTCATAACAATGGCCTCTATTAAAATGGTCAGAGCTGATGTTTGTTCCTTTGATGTGATAGTAAACGTATTTTACTATCATATCAAATGAACAAACATAATCTCGAATTATTGGACAAGAAATAATATTCAATTCTCTGTCGTTTATGAGGATATTTGTGGCCTATAGATAATTGATTTAGCTTTTAAATAAGCGTTCAAGCTTATTTGTTGCTTTTGTAAGGTTAGAAGAGGCAAGCTATCTTTGGTTCAAGCTCTGACAGGATTTTGTCAGATTGTCTTCTTTGTTTTCTATAATTTTGAGACTGTGGAGACGAATATATATCCAACTGCTCTTGTTTCTCCAATATCAGTATTGTCTGTTCGACACACAATGGTCCTTTATTTTGTGAGAGGCAATCGCAGTGACTATACATAGCTCCACTTCACCCTGTTGATCTTTCCTTTCTTTCCAGAGGTCACATCTGTCAGCGATCTGTCTGGATGTTCAGATTACAAGACAACACTGTCTAAGTCCTGTCATATCCGGATCGCAATTAAAAATTGTCCAGAAAGGACAAAACCAATACACTGCAAGAGAACACCCAGGCCAAATGCGGCCAGACATTGTTTGCACCAAATATACGTATGTGTTATACGAATTTTCCTAACATGATCGAATCCAGAAAAGGAGTTTGCCCGACACAGATTCACCAGTCCAGCTGTTTCTTTCGTAATAGACCAAATGATCGTAACTCTAGCCCATCTGCCAATAAATTGGGATTGAACCAACACGGTAAACTACCTTCCGCTGGATAAAAAAACCTCGTAGATATGAAAGTGAAACAACCACCATCCTCGTGGGTACAACTCGTGGGTACAATATTTGCCGACACAATCAATAAACGCTCGTTGTTTTAACCTTGGATGAATCTTTTACTATATGTTAATTACAATTATAGATGGGTCCATGGTATAGGGTGCATGAGCATTTGATTCGTTAACTGTAGTCTAACCCTCTCTTGTCCCAGAACCAATTTATACTGTTATAACAGAAAGGTTTACCTGTATTCAAGCCATCGAGCCAATGGGAAAGGCCTCTATTTGAGACACGTTAGTCAAACTACGCTACCTTTTATATTAAAGTGGCAGGGGCTGCCAAAATTCACACTTTTTTCATAATTTCTGATCGTCACGACAGTAAGAGGCTTTGAAGCTCATCGGAAAATTAAATGGTTGGCGTTGGAATGAGGGAAATCCATACAGTATGTGACCTGTATGAACCGAAAACGTGTTCGAAAAGTAAACAAAATTTATTTTTCGTAAATATCCTTGTATTTTATTCTAGAAACATCAATTCTAGAAACACAGCAAACAGGTGGCAATAAACTGTTATTTGTCCTTGGAACAATCGTTTGATTCCAGACATGATGCATAATAAAAAATTGAAATACGATGTAACATATTGCAAATAAGCCAAAAACCGTAAGCTATTCCGTCGCATAAGGATGATAATGTTACAACAACTAAATGTTGTTCTTCAATTTATATTCTATGTTTTCTTTTAATTCCGATTTCTTCTGCCATTTTGGTCAATGAAGAAACGTATGGGTTTTGTATTGACATATCAACGAGTTAACAGCCCATCCGAAAATGACAATATTTTATTATCATTAAGACAATCTGTTCGTTTTATGCAGCTCTAATAGATACACGGTCTTTTCTGAAAGAATTCTGTTTGAAATTGAATGGTTTTGAGTTCTTCTGACGTTGTTGAAATGAAGCGCTTGTCTTCGGTGAAACGCACAGTTTTTTTTCTGCCTTTAGTACAATTCTGTTTTTATGTGAACTAGTCAAATTTCATATATAATTATAATATATAAAGCGATATAGTACGTATCAATGTCAGTAAATATCTTCATGTCATCGTAGGTGCTAACAATATGTTCCATATTCATTTACACACAAATGTAATTATTTCCTCATATGGTGTTGATGTAAAAAGACGACAATAAAATCTGTATACATCTGTCAAAATAAGTTTTATAATTGTGAAACGGTGTCGACAATGCTTAAAGTTACACTCTCCACTGTAACGCTTTTTATAATAGCATAAAGGCAAGGAATTTACAGGAGTCTACCAGTAAAAGGATCAGTTTAAAATAGAGCACATCGGATACACACTCGTGTATAAGTTTTTAAATTGCCAGCCTACGTCCTCATACCAAACTGGGGGGTATTTCATAAACAGATTTAGACGGCTAAACTGACCTAGCCGACTAGAATAGCAATGCTTTAACATTACTGCTTAGTCGACTATCTGACCGTAGTCGGCTATATGTGGTTTATGAAATACCCCCCAGGTCTCTACGGTGTGTACCACTAAACATCTTTCGGAAATGTATTTCGTTCCTGGATTTCAAGTTGATTTTAATAACCATTTTAGTGTTATCCAATAATGTCCTGTATATAGGCTACTTTAACTGTGCTCAAGTTATTCAGCTTTATACATTTATATTTTTTTTTTCAACCAAAGCAATCTACAACAAACATATATTTACTGTTATATATTATATACAATGTTTATCAAAAGTCTTTTTGTGAGAGTTTTAGTGTTCAAACAACTCTGGCGTTGCTTATACGTTGAAAGTAATCATTTGCACAGTTCCTCTTGTTCCAATGCACAATCCAAATAAGGACAGGAGACGACTTGCCTTGTTCATTTTAACAATAACTATTAAAACGGTTTTCTTTTGATAACAGATTTAAGGTCAAACCCTTTCGTTAATATATTTGAATCGGAAACAATAACATAAACTTAGACACAGAAACCGTGTTGTCTGTGTGTTTTGTAGCTCTTTTTGTAGGCAATTATTTGTGTATTACACAAGAAAAGGTAGCGGCTTTTTCTACCCATTATGCCGTTTATAGACCAAATCGATTTAGGGAGCAACAAAGACCAAAACAATCGCGATAAGACGATTTGATTTACTGCCAAGCAGTGAGTTTTGATTTATAGTCATAAATATCCCATCTCGGATGCTTTTATTTCTACAGTTAATCAATCAAACCCCTTGACGTCCTGTTAAAAACCTAATCTTATAACCTGTTTGGCAAAACCGTTCGCATTTTCTCACCTAGTGGATTCTAAAGGAAAATATATTGAACCCCAGAGCTTAAATTTGATATTAGATTCCCGGACATGGTATTAGTGGTTACAGGTCGATCAACGGAGATAATGGCTCTGGGGAAGATATGATACCCATGTCATCATCAGAATGAGGATTGCAGGCGTCACCAGTTAACCGACATCGGAACAAATCAAATGAATTATTTAGGTACATTGTCGTTGTGTGAATCTTACGTATGTATGTCCCAACGGTATGTTTTGTGTCAATTCAATGTGTCAATTCAAATAATTATTGCCAGGTTAATTGGGGGAACAAACCGAGATATGACCAGAGGAGACCCCCCCCCCCCCCCCAACCTGCGGGCCAGTGTCTAATTTTATACAGCGTCTAATTTTACACAGTAGGTCAAGGAGTCCAAAAAAGTTCGTATGGAATTAAATATGTATAAGACTAAATGTGTTCTTATTGTGTACAAACTACAGCGTATGATGCCAGCGATTAACTTCATACTTGTATAAATAGTTTGAATAAGACAGCAAAAAACTTCAACCATTTCTGTTAAGAAATGAAACTTTAGCAAAGAATGTTACAAGCAAATAATCGAATCACTTAAGGTCGTTGAAATCCGATCTCAGCCAAATAAAAAGCTTCGTCTTTCGGCAAATGCGAATTAAATCCGTAAAAAGGCTTTGAAAATGTGCAAGCTGTTGTAAAAAAGGCCTTAACAGTCATTAAACATTGTATCTAGGTATTGGAAGGTTCCTACAACAATAATTGATTCGATTTACAAAGCAAGAAGATCATTTATATTCCATCTGGAACAAACAGTTTTAATTTAAACTTGGAATTCACTTTGGATATATTTGATGTTATATATATTATTTGATGTTATATATTGGATACCTTTAGGTAGCTGTTCAGCAAGTGTTCCGTCGAAATACTTGTGCAAAAGTAACTTTTGCTCAATAAATCTGATTTTATCGTTTGCCATTGGTGTATATCGTGCACGTTTAGAGCTGTTTTAGCTATTGGATGGGCAGCAGATACAACTAAGATTGTTCCCTTCAAGAGTTACTAGATCATTCTGGAAATACCTGTATAGGGACAAGCCCGGACCAAAGATCGTTAAAATGTGTGGTATTCAACTGTTGTTTTTATGAGGTTGGGATTTCCAGAAGGCCATTGGTAACTTTCCTAGCTCCCACTAACTCTTTAAATGTATATTTTTGCGGAAAGTCGACTTACAGTCTTTCATCAGAGATTGATCACTTCTTATTTTTTTACTAATCTGAAGGACAACGGAGAATGACTCCGAACTAACGCGGTGTCTCATTTCAAAGGAATGGTCCAATATAGTATCGGGTCATACGCTCATTGCGGGTCTGACGTGGACATCACCACGACTGATGTGAAAATTGGTCTGTTAGTTTATATTTTTTTTTAAATCAGCGAAAGCTGATACCCGCTGTTTCGTTTTCTGGTCAAATCCGTAAAATTTTAAACCCTCGAATTAAAATGCTTTCACAGAATTTGTGATACGAAGAACATTTCACTGAATCACCATGTAAGTAAATAAGATAATTAAAAATTCACAACCTTAAAGAGGCATGAGCTGCCGAAATTCCTACTTTTTTCATAATTTCTGATGGTCACGACAGTAAGAGGCTTTGAAGGCCATCGAAAAACTAAATGATTGGCGTTGGAATGAGGAAAATCCATACAGTATGTGCCCTGTACGAACCAAAAACGTGTTCGAAAAGTAGCAAAATTTAAATAACCGGGACGACCATTCATTCATTCTAAGCCAAAGTTAGTTCAAAACAATACTTTATCGTACATTTTCGAGACTAGAAGCACTAAAAAGCTTCTGAATTATACGTCTTGAGAAAAATAGCCGATAATTTCAACATTCTGTGTTTACGTCAAAATATCAACATTTTGGCAGCTCATGCCCCTTTAAAGCAGTTCAAAATTATTCGATAAAACTTATTCTAATTCAGGAAAAGTGCTGTACAATTCACTTAAAATCACATAAAATGGGGACTGAGAGCTATCGCTTTTCATGAAACTACGATTTAAGAGAAGACATGTGGAGGTTTTTCGTAAAAAACGGTTTGTTGATATTTGTAGCGCTTGACTAGGAATTGTGGTCAGGACAATCTTAGGACATCAGAATTTCCACAAAAAATCCGCAAAATCCGCTGCGATGAAATATCATACAATGCGTTTACACGTAAATGTCTTCTGGTTCACGTTTTAAGTCAATAAATACAATAGTATAATCAAGAAAATAGACATTTACTGGCTGTTAAGGGCTAAAAACAAGTGGATACATGTAGTTCATTTTGCAAAGTTTTCAAATTCTAATATAGAGTTTTCCATAAACAGATATCAGTCTAAAAAGAAGTATTGTGGTAATGAAAAGAGGAAAAGTAACGTTAAAGCATATTTCTTCTTGTGATCTGTTTGGCAAACAAAGTCGAACATCCTTTGTTGAGCAAATTATGTTGACCCGTATTAGAATAAGATCAAATCTTAGTATTAGACTTTCAACAGTGTGCATGATATTCGCAGCACCTGCTTAATAAAACCCGTGTTAACATTTAACATACTAGTATTAGACCAATCGTTGAAAAACGTTTTATTTATGAAACAACAAAAAATGTTATCCTTTGTTGGTTGCCGGATTTTTTACTCCATAAATTCCTATTGTCTGTAAAGTTGAGCATTTTTGGGAATACAAAGTGATCAGTAAAGCCAGTTACGTAGTTTGTAAATCCATCATCTGATTGTATTGGTCAAAATTTCAACCCATTTTGGAACAGATGTTTCTCATAATGCCATTCTCATAATATATTTGCTAGTACGCTATGATATCTAAAATTCAACAGAAAGGTCATTTTTGCTCTAAAACTGAAGATAACATTACAATTACACACTACAGGGAAGTAAATTTCAATTTGTGTAATATCACGACACTATTACCCATACAACCCTGGCGTATTGAGTATAAAGTCAAATGTACAGCCAATGTCCAATTAGTATTTATCTAGGCGAACACAACTGCAACTGGTATAAATGCAAGGTATATCCCCGTCTAACCAAAGGAATAACAGAACAGATACAACCCTCCACGGATACATTTAAATCCTCTCTTTATTTCCCCCATACATAGGCCTACAATGTCGTGCAATTTTCGTAGAAGCATTATCTGTTTTACTTATCATAACCACCAATATACCATAGCCAGGCAGCTTATTCTCCGGCAATGGACATAAACACAACCTACCCGTTTATTTATGTAGAAGAGAGGCTTCCTCTCATCAAGGTATGTTTCAATCGGACTTAATTAAAGGCAGACATTTGGCATTGATGTATGCACGGCAAGTGTGCGCTCTAATTAGTAGATAATTGTTTAAACTCGATGTATCAACATTCTGGATTCCACCCATGAGTATATAAACATAACTAACAACATTTAACGTTTTTTCACAAACCGCGTTGTTTTTGTATCAGGCGAACCAATTAATGTATTTGACACTACTGGCAGTCCCATATTTTTCCGTTAAACCGATACCATAGGAGAAGTCATATTCAGAAAAAGGTGATTGAAAACCTGGGATAGAATTGATTATTCATAATTCCACATACACTATCATAGTTTTACTGATATTGGATCATTTGAAGCTTGTATATTGTGATTGTTTATACGTTTGCATTTAGGAAGTGGTATTAAAATTCCGCCTGACAAAAGGGAACTCCGTCTGATGTATATTGTAAAATGTTCGAAATGTAACCTTATTTCAACAACCACAAATGCGATGCATAGCTGGCTTTATGTTTTGTGTCGTCCTCCAGATAATATCATTTCAGGTTTAGTCGGAGAAGAAACTGTGATCTTTGTCCGGAGGAAACCCAGACTTTCAGCGGAGACCTGGCAACTCTTCCACATATTTCGATTGTGTGAAGAAAAGTTGATCAAAGTTAAAGGAACACTTGCCGCGAAAATCAGGAATATTGTTTACATTAAAAAAGAAAGACCGTTTTCTGTATTTTTCCCAGACAATATAAGTTAGGAACTTTCTATTTTTACCAAATTTTAAAAGTTTGGACGTCACTTTGTATTTTTAATTTGAATTTGAAAATTCGAATTGTTAGGTGCCCGTAACGTAAACAAACCAAACTGCTCGCAGGGGCGATTTTATGTTTCAGTCGAGTGAGTGAACTAACGGCACAGTGTAATTTTACGTAGGCCTATTTATCTGAGAAATACAGACTGGCGATCGGTAATCAGCGACTGGACAAGCCTGCTGATAATTGTTTGAGTGTAAACCACAGATAAAAATGCCTGAAATGAGGGTAATCCAACACGAAAGTTGACCGACACTGATCGTTATTGTTGTAACCAGGCTTCGATTCTTCGTTTGTTTTTCACCCCATTTCTACATTCTAAAGCTAACTAGACATGTTTTATGTGTCCTATGTTTAAGTTTAGTGGTATTTATTAGTCGTAGTAAGCTCATGTAAATTGGTTTTCTTAGCAAATTTAAACAGGCTACGGCGGCAAGTGGGCCTTTAAGACTACAGCTCTCTTATATGTTCTTTTGTGAAGTATTCTCCTTCATAATCTACTTCTTGAGAAATAATGACAACCAATATTTAATCTACAAGCCATTACCACATACAATAATAAAATAAGAAACAGGGATATATTCTAAATGTAGAAAACGAAATGTATCGCACCAAAGCAGCAAAAGCAGAACATGTATTAAACCATCAAGTCACACTAATCTACATGTGTAATCATGTCCATGATAATTGTATAGATCAACCACTAGTCGATTAAATATCAGATTTTACAGGACTAAGCGTTAAAAGCTTTCAATTTCAGTTCAGATATTCTCACAAGGATTTGGTAAGAACAAATAGCAGTACTTAGGGTATATGTTTCCATAGCAGTAGTGTTTTGGGTTAGACTTACATGTATGTTGGCCTTAATGGAAAACAGCTTCCTGGTTTACCAAAATTGCTGTGATTACGAAATTATGAGTAAGTGGTTATATAAAGCAACTCTTAACTCTGGCTTATTCCTACCACAACAAGGCCCAATATTTATAATAATCTGTAAGCAATATCAAGAAATAAACAACACGCCACTAAGTTTAATCTTTATCAATAGACCATCTCAAAAATACGAAATCAAATTTCCCAACAATGAAGAGGAATAATTTATTCTGCAATTTTGATGATATTTGATGACACTGGATTGTGATGACACTGGATTATCAGATAAATACTCTATCCGATTCCCTCTGCCAAGCAACGATCTCTTGTTTTGACATGTAGAATTGGTCGCGCGACTATCAACTGTTATTTCAAATAAATTGTGCAATTTACCCATGTGAATCAATTCCATGCCCAGTTTCGATATTGTATGACAACAGTTGGTATGTTACTGGACCAGTTATCAGGTTTGTTATTTAAGTTGCTTTATATTTTCTTTACTAAGTGAACCATTGCACAAATATGACATCAATGCAACAGTTGTATAAAAACTCCAATTCAGAATGGCTAACCTTTTCTTTATGATATACTTTTAGATCGTTTTGAATAAGAAATCTCGTGATAATTTCACAAATTTTCAGTCACTAGTGCAGACATTGCACATGTGGCTAAGCGTTGTGAAACAAACTACGTCAACCACATTGACAACGCTTCAAAATGTTCTCCAAAATGTCACCTATCAGCGGATATCGCGAAATCTCCGAGGTCATTTACAGATGTTTGAATATAAACAATTGTTCATTTAACCAGCTTCTGAATTGGCGCCAGTATTAATCTTTAACTTGCCGGAATACAGGACCTCCAATTATTGATGGATTTATTTAATGCAGCAAACTGGAAAAAACTGCTAGTCAATTTATTTTTAGAAACGGAATTATGCTTTATGCACATTGAGATTATATTTGATTCACTTGATCTTCTGCATCATATCAACATGAAATTAGTTATATAACAAGAATGCCTTTTTGGCAAGACCATTCATTATCTGAGGTAGTTCAATAATTCAATAAGTGTTCGAATAGACCACGTGGCGCCGTGGGTTTTACTCGTATTATTTGTGGCACTTCCAACAAATTGCTATTACTTGCTGCAAGTGTTTTGATGACTATGCTGAGATGAAGGTTTTGCTTTTAGCCTACATTCCTTTTGTTTACACCTGTCTTTATTTTCTGTATTTTTGCACAGTAAGCTTGTAGCTTATTTTGTGCAATGTTTCTTGTACAATTCATAGGAATGATACATTATTTAGAAAAAGATAAGAAGTAAGGATGGCAATTTAACATATGGGTATAGGTTGACAAATTTGGTACAGAATGGGATTGTAGATTTGTAGATAAAGCACAAAGATAGGAGGAGGAAAAATTATATAGCGTACATGTAAAAACAGACAATGAGAGATAGGTTTGTATCTATGGGAATATATATACATACTTAAATACAAGGCATACACAAGACATGACATAGGAATACAGTTCAAAAACACACAAATCTGTGTCGTATTAGTATATACATATATAGGACCATACATAGAAATAAACTCAAAACATGCCCTGGGTACATATCAAACCAACATAATCAAACAAATAGGGATTGGCCGTCCACACCGAGTCACGCGGTTAGTCCATTCTGCTCTTAAAAACGGTTTGGTTGTATGATGAAATTGCACACCGACATAGAAATAAGAATGTTCATGTTTGAAGTCAATCCATTCAACCCATAGAGCAGTACCGTTGCAGACAAATTCTCTGTATAACCATGTGACCTTATCTTGTCAATCAGAAACGTGCGTGGCGTGAGGAATCTGTTGCAGCCAAGAAGATAATGTGATGCTGTTTCCATGGGGTATCCGCACAAACATTTTGGAGAGACAGTTATAAAATTATTATATAAATCGTCATTTAATGAACTGCACCCATTACGTAGTCTACAGAGTATTATATTTTCTTTTCCGTTGACCAGCGTAATACCATAGAGGAACCTTTGGTACGGGGACTATTTTCAAAAGGGCATTTTAAAGCTTAATTTGTTTGTAATTAGTTTGACAGGAACTGGTAGTTGATTCCATTCATGTAAAGTAAAAGAGAAGAACGATTTGCTAAAAGTTGGTGTTTCACATCGAAATGAAGTTAATTGATTTCTATTCCTGACAGGGTAAGGGTTACGAACGTGGCTTGGTGGAGGTAATATTTTGTTAAGAGTACTATCAGGGTTGTTAATGTTATCTTGAAAGATTTGAAGGCGGTGGATTTTACGTCTTGTTGTTAATTTGTGCAGTCCAGATTCCTGATAAAAAAGAGAAGATGCAACACTCTTTGTTAGCCCTGTTTTTACACGGATATAGGCTTTTTGGATATTCTCCAGAGTGTTCGCCTGGTGATTCGTGATATTATCCCACACTACATCGGCATTTTCAAAGGACGGACGAATGAAACACAATGACGAACGAAACATTGATACCTTTTTGTTAGAAGATTCAATAATTGTATCAATGTGTTGGTTCCAGTTTCCCAAATTATTGAAAGTAACTCCAAGATGTTTACGTGAGCTTGAATTGCAGATCCTTGAAAAGAACAAGCAAGTTGAGTGGGATGTCTGCGTCTTGAAACTGTCAAAGTTTTGTTTTGTGTGGATTGAAGTCCACCAACCACGCTGCAGCTCATTCTCCTAGAGATTTCATGTCTTTTTGCAATGATTCCGCAGAATGTTGTATTTCATTTGATATAATATAAAGACAGGTCATCAGCGAAAAGTTTAATGTTATTCAAAATTTTATTGGGCAGATCATTGATGTAAATCAGAAAAAGCAGGGGTCCTAGAACGGATCCTTGGGGAACACCGGCGCTCAGATGCAATACAGATGAACTAGATCCGTTAAGTACGACACGTTGGTGTCGATCTGTGATATAACTTCTCATCCATTTCAAAAGAGCACCAGTGATCCCAAGTGATTCCAATTAAGCCATCATGCCAGACTCTATCAAACGCCTTACAGATAAAAAAAAGCCAAATAAAACACCTCCATCCCATCTTCTAAGGCTTTGGCAATGTCATAGAATAGATCTAGAAGCTGGGTTATGGTAGATGTTTTAAGCAGAAGTCCAAATTGGCAAGGAAATATTTTCGTATTTAGAAAATCAAACATTGATCGAAATAGAACTCTTTCAAAGGTTTTACTTAGGCAGCTCAGCAGGGAAATTGGTCGGTAGTTAGATGGTTCCAGAGGGATTACCAGACTTAAATATAGGAGTTACGTTTTCTATCTTCCAGCATTTGAATTTTCATTGTTGCGCAAAAGGTTTACATATTTTCCACCATAATTTAGAGTTAACATTTCCATTGTTAATCTGATCCATGATTTTCTTTTGATGATTCTGTTTAGCATCCCTTACTAATAAGTTAACCTGGTTTCGCTGACGTTTGTGTATGGAGAAGTTTTCATCAGATGGAAACTTCCGGTGCTTTTTGTATAAATTATTACGCAGATTCATTCCTCGCTTAATGAATGGTGTTATCCAGGTTTTATCATACGGATAGATTATAACCTTTTTATTGGGGATATATCGTTGAGCTATTTGAAGTAGCTGTTGGGTCACTAGAGAACATGATTCGTTTACGTCATCGGATAATGTGTTCTCCCAACTGGTGCTTAAGAGAGAATGACGTAGATCGTCCCACTTAGCAGCCTCGTAGTTCCAGACCAATCTCGAGTACTCCCGTTGCTTGGTGATGCTTGATTGAATATCGACGTATACAGCACAACGATCACTACAAAAGTTGGGTAATATGCCAAAATTCGACACACGGTCTCTACAATTACATATGATAGGATCCAGGGGAGTACCCGAGACTGGTGGTGTAACATCCGTGATTAATTGGTATAGTTCATAAATAATTAACTTAGAAAATAATTTTTAAAAAAATGTACGGGACCACAATTTCTATGCTTACCAATATAATTGTTTCCCACCACTAGTGATGACTTTGAACTATGATAATCAGCCCTTGAAGTACATTGTTTTTACAACCATGTACTTGGTTTTTGTAATATTTCGAGAAACAATGGTTAGAAAGAAGCTTTTCTAATTCTTTTGCATTATATTAAGGGCTGTTGGTAAGTCCCCACGCGAGCACATAACCTGGTGTCATTTGCAAATAAGACGAATTTCAATATACACAGTTATGCACCATCAAATTCATAACAGTGACTTGTTTCACAAACTTGCTTCAAGGCAACCCATCATGTACAGATGTAGGACTGTAATAGATACGAGAAAGACTCCCAATGTTATGATACTTCGAGTCGTAGTGATATATTTTCTAAATTCCCATTTTGGAAACAGCTGAAGGTTGGATTTCATCACATTTCTGTCCACCGCCATGAAAGGGAATGTGCTCCGTATGTCCGTCCGTCACTTCGCCCGTCCAGAATTCTTGTGAATGCCATAGGTTCGGAACTATAACACCGAGCCATCTTATTTGTATATAGGTATATATTAGACAGACATCCCTAAGTTCGATTTTCGGAAATGTCGGACCTTTATTTGTATGTCATTGAGGTCAAAAGGCCCTAAGCCTGAATTTTGTCTGTGGACATGATTGAATAGAAACCATCAGACTCAGACCTTTCATTTTTAGTTTACATATTTCCAGGCATGTGAATGTGTATTCGAAGGTCACAGATGTGTTTTTTAGTTTTTATTGATCTAAGTACGTATTAAATAGGTGATGTAAATAGAATGTAATACATCAACATGTACAAACTTGTTAACATCTATCGTTTTGAAACTTTTTAGGCAAAAAATATGAATTTGTAAATTTCAACTAAATGAATTTCAAACGTTTGTATGCATGTTAAGATAAGCACAAAACTACAACCCTCAAAATGTTTTGTTGGCGAAAGACCGGCTTGTGACTTCTTGTTACCTTACGTCTACCTTTCTCTGTTCTATTTGTACTTTTGTATCGATCTGTCTGTAGTTCTATTGGCGAACCGTATAAGTCGTAATGCAAATGATTTTAGATTCAAAATGCCAACCTGGTCATTCATTTTATCTGCGAAATGACTATTCGCCTTTATTGGTTCCGTTTGCCAGCTCTGTCACACAAAGCCCCCCTTGTTCTGTTAAAGAGACTGGTAGTGAATATATACAGCTCAAATTCGCGCAGTTGATCTTTCCTTTCTTTCCAGAGGTCACAGCTGTCAGTGATCTGTCTGGATGTTAAGATTACAAGACAACACCGTCAATGTCCTGTCATATCCGGAGCTAAATTAAAAACTCTGGCATGGTTATGGTATAAATTGTACAGAGCAGACTTTTAGTTGAGGGAATAGCAGACTATATGCTTTTTATGCAATTTTAATTGCCATTCTTTGAAATACGGACATGTGGGTGGCTTAATATAAAAAATGTAAATCTTTATGGACAAAATATAAAACATAAATAAACTCCACTTAGTTAAACGTGAAGATTTAGATGTGTTGTCGTGAGATTGATTATATTATCAAAATAATTCGGCTGGATGTGTCGTAGATCGGTCGACCTCATATGTTAACTGGATCCTTCTATAGTTTTCCCAGAGGAACAGTGAATAGCTCTTGGCAAGCCAGGATGTTCTTTGTTTCTGGAAAAGTCCGTGGCTTTTGTACATACACTACTGGTTGAATAGAAATGATGTTAAACAAACACCCTTGTAAAGGCAATCATTTCAATGGCTAGTTGTTATTACATTGATTGGTCCACTTGTATTCATTATGGTTTCTTTTCAAACTTTATCCCAGTGTTCTAATCGATGGTGTTGGTATTGTGGGATGTAACGGTTTCTCGGAACTCGGACCTCCCTTAGGTTATATGTGATACAATGGTATTTCTTTATTCAGACTGTTTTTTGTTAGCCCCATACTTAAGATGAGTCCTCGAGGGATTAAACTCATTACAGAATATTTTCGGTCAGCACATTCCTGGGAAAAGCCATTGTGGCTTCCAGGAGAAAAGTGATTGTCACTTTACTGTAGCGTACAAAGTGCATTTTATACAACACACAGTCACTGTGCCAATCATAGATAAACAACGTATTTACACCTTGAGCTGTATTCAAAGTCAAGATTTCGATTGATTGATTGTTTGGTGTTTTACGCCGCGCTCAGGATTATTTCACTTACATGGCGAATTTGCCGATTTTATTGTGTGAGGAAACCGGACTCTATGCCGGGAGGAAACCCACGACCTTCCGGTGATAACTGGCAATCTTCCCACATAGGTCGTTTCAGTGAAAACCCAGTTTTTGGGACTAAGTGGTATTCGAACCCGCAACCCATTGGTGGAAGACACTGCTTGTGAATGCTAATGTGTATTCTAATATCCATATAGTATATAATCTTTTCAAGCCAAGCTAAAATTTTCATTGAACAAAATATGATAATGGGGAAAGAAGGGGAAAACGTAATTTGGTTCCGAGGCAGAGGAAAGACAAGGGAGTTTGGTGCGGACTAATATATATTTTAAACACCTGTTCTTTTTATAACCAATGACTGGCCGTTGACTCAGATGTCGAGCCATTTTACTGTGAAGCAATTTGTATTCTTCTTTTATAATCTGGACCTTATAATCTGGACACGCTGGCCTTATTGTACTGAAACGCAAATGGTATAATACTTTTTTTCAGAACACCATCCCGGGTCTAAGTTCAAACCCAAAGGGTATACAGTTAGTAACGTTTGAATCCCAAAATGTGTTCTTTCCAAATGTGTAAGCCGATTTACATCACCGGCCAGATTTCTGAATTTTAATGTCTGGAGAAAATTAGCGAATAGTTTCAACATTTTGGCAGCTCGTGCTACTTTTATGGCGTCCATAATAACGACAGTGATGCAATAGAGGGCCTGATCTCGGTCGACTTAGTAAATTAAAAAGATGCATGCAAAAAATGCATCACAAAATGTAACTAAAATATTTCGTTTTACTATTGTGAACTAGTAACCTTTGTTAAATCTTCTGCCTATGGAGGATATATGTTTTCCTTTACACCGTAAGCGAAACAAATGATTTTGGCTCAGGCAAAGTACAATCTGTCACTACCAGATGTCTTTTTGTGTTTCAGTTGGAATGAAAATCGCTTCTGTCACTTTATCTCAAGATAGAGGAGCATTAATCAGCCCCAGGGAATAAACCAGTGGGAAGACAATTGGATTAAAACGTCGATCCCAAAATCTGAGATAAATATACGTGGTAGGAATTTGTAGTGATGTACTTTGTTATCTTACATACTTGACCATTATATAGATATACAAATAACTGACAGTTATTAACTCACAATACATTATGCTAAAAGCCCCCAATCTACCCGAATGTGGATAGTTTTATTCAAAGTGGCATGAGCTGCCAAAATTAACGTTTTTTTCATAATTTCTGATCGTCATGACAGTAAGAGGCTTTGAAGGCCACCGAAAAACTAAATGATTGGCATTGGAATGAGAAAAATCCATACAGTATATGACCTGTACGAACCGAAAACGTGTTCAAAAAGTAAACAAAATTTAAATAACCGGGACGATCGTTCATTCATTCTAAACCAAAATTATTTCTTGCAATACTTTATTGTACATTTTGAAGACAAGAAGTACTAAAAAAAAACTTCTGAATTATTCGTCTTGAGAAAAATAGCCAATAATTTCAACATTCTGTTTTAACATAAAAAATATCAACATTTTGGCAGCTCGTGCCACTTTAAAGTAGCATGTGCATTCTGTTACAGAATGAGGTACCATATTGATTTATGGGGTACTGTCGACTAAAAAACAGAAGACAGTTATGGAATCTGTTTGAGTTTTTTTCTTCAAAGAGACAACCAAGATTTTTGTGTGCATCAATAACAGATAAATTCCCAGGATATATAATATTAGCTTAGCAAAAAGCTAAAGAAAATATCTTAATAGTTGTTTATTGCTTACAAGCTAAGACCAGAGAATATGATATTTTGTCATGAAGGTTAACATAGTTATGTCAGTGTCATAGAGAATGGCATCTTCAACGTTAAAACAGTATCTGTTGATGGTGAGATATCCAAAAGATTGTCTCCGATTGTCCTGTGATTGGGTTGTGGTATCTTGTTACCACTCCCGCTAAACCTGTGTGCGCCGGCATATAAAGTTGAATAACCAAGAGTGTGGCGCAAAACATTGATCAAACAAACTAAATGACTTGCATACGGTTTACTCTCATTCAATTTAGGACTAGAATCCAGCGGAACACATACAAGTAACATCGCCGACTAACACAGCGAATTCCACATATCCTTTTCCCAGAGATTTGCGTATTCCACAGAACGGAACGTTTTGCTGACAATTCTTCGGTCACACATAAACCTTATAGTTGCCCAGGCGAGATCACAGGAACCTTTAAATGGAAACATAATCACATCTTATTTGTATTAATAAACATTAAATAATTAATCAAACAATATTTAATACAATTTTGAGTTTGAATCTAAGGGACATTTAAATACCTGAGATGACCTTCACTTTTAACTAAGCAAGTCCCATAACTCCGGAACAAGAACATCCTGACTGCTTGTCGTAAAATTGTTTACCTAAAACTAATATTACGGTTTAACCAAGAAATTGAATGTTGTTGGAAAGGGGGATGGGCATCTGCAAACTGTAAACGGTCTCTTGTTAGCATTGGTTCCTTGGATTCAAAAATGAAGGGTTTACATTTATTTCCTTACCATTGCTCGCGAAAGGTCCCCTTAAACGGATTCACTTTATACGTGTGTTCAGTCTTTACAATGACGATTAAGTGTTTCAAATACGAACACTTATTAGAAAAGTCCATGGAATTGACGTTTCATTACGCATGGAAGAAATAAATTGCAGGTGGTTATTAAAGTGGCCATATATAGTTGTTGGCGTGAGATTGATTATGTAAGTAAAATATTTCCATAAGATCCGTCGTTGAATTTAACATTAAGATGTTATTTCAAAGCTTCTATAGACTCCCAAGAATAGTTGCGAATAGTTTTTGGCAAATTTTACGCCCATTGAAAATACACCACCTTCTGTCCGTATGGGAATGATGCTGAACAAACAGCCTGACAAAGACTGACATTTCCATGATGGCTTTTCTTTTCATTGATTGGTTCACTTGTATTCATTATAGTTTCTTTTCAAACTTTACCCCAATGTTATAATCGATTGGTTTGGTATTGTGGGACGCAAAGGTTTGTCGGAATTTCCTTAGGTTGTATGGAATACACTGGGCTTTCTTTATTTAGGTTGGATATTCGCCAGCTCCATATTTAAACCGAGGCCTCGAGGGATTAAAATCATTACAGAATGAATTGGGTCAAATCATTTTTAATTAGAATTTAGCCAATATCGCGACAAACGGGATAGTGGTGGATTTGTAACGCTGAAAGTGTGATCCATACATCATAAGATCACGTGTAGAACATAGATAATCAACCTGTTTGAGCCCAGCGATAAGTCAAGTGCAAACATTTGACATTGGACTGATAGTTGCTTATGGACATTTCGTAAATATTCTTATAAAAAGTATCCGTGGTATCCTGAGAAGATTCAACAGCATCAACTGCATTTGGGTCACGAAAAACAGAAGAGAACAAAATGAAAATCATTTTGGTATATAAACCTATTCAGGGCGGATAAAGTTGTAAAAATATCGATTCATCGAATATAGGAGACGATTAAAAAGGAAAGTCAATACTTAATGTTCTGAAATTAAAAAAAACAAATGGTAACTTTACTTTTTAAAAGTGTATTAAATTGTATGCACTAGCATTGAGATGTATACGCAATCAGGGAGAATTATCAATAACGCTTTTCAACTGTTTTGTCTTTGGGAAATATGACAGGTCCTGCATTTTGTTTTATGCAATATTATAGTTTATAGATGATATTATTCTCGAAATATCTTGACTGTGAAATATATTAACTTGGCAACTTTAAATCTGATCTAACGACCCAACTCCCCTATGACAAGTGACCCCTATAGAAATTTCCAAGCTCAAAAGGATATCGAGCGATGAAGTAAACACCTCTTGTAACTCTGGGCTGCCTAATCAACCAAAGGCGAAAATAGATTACACAATAAGAATGTATGACGAGAATACTGTGATCAAACAAACTTCTGTTCGGCTCCAAAACCAAGCTTTCAAATTTGTAGAGAATAAGGTTCGTATTTTACAAACTCCATTTGTACTTTTACCGTTAGTTAAATTGTCTATAGTAGCGTGTTTGTCTAATGCCCCTTGGGTTGTTAGTGTTGGATAATTTAACTCCGCTCTATCTCTTCTTCTAATTTTGAATTAAAGTTGACAAGCATGACTGGACTTCTGGAATTGCCCTTTAGTTGGAAAGATATGACTTGGCAAAATCATCCATAATAATCACGGTACAGTTTCAAATGACACGAAATGACAAATCTCGTACCAGAATGAGAAATAATTAGCTATTTTCTCAGGAATTGGGATACCACCATCAATGATGTGAATTAACGTGAATATATTTTGTTTCTTTAATCACACATTTCTTGGTTTCGTTCAGGTTACAATCTCAAGTAATGTTTGTTCTATTTTAACTTCAATTATTTGGCAGTTTCCTACCAATCAAATTTCATTAGAAAAGTCGACACAAGCGGCCAAAATTCGGACAATTCCCATTGTCAAGGGAAGTTCAGCTTTTGGATGCCTTGACAAACCAAAGATATGTGCTAATGGCGGAGAAAGCCTGTATGTATACATATGGGTGTCTTTTGTTGCTTATAAAAACTACCAAAGCAGACATCTTCAAAACTAGTATCAACGGGAAACCCTTATTTTAGACTTATTGTTTAAACGACGAACAATTAGCTGCGCTGTTAGCAGGGGAGTACCGCCAATAGTTTGTATGCACTCAACAAACCCACCACAATAGTTCGTTTCTATTCTAAGATATATAAATCAATAACGAGTTTGTCTTGATAGTTTTCTAAATACCATTCTATTTAATCTTTATGTCCCAATGTGATTTTCTGACATATATCCTAATGTTTATAGATTTAAAAAGCAACGTATGGGTTTAGGCAATTGTCGGGGTGCACAAAATTCCAAATTGAAAAAAAAACAATTGGATTAACTTTGTCCAGCTGAGAAAAGATAACGTATAACTTAATTTGTACTGAAAGGGGTAAACATTTTTGCCTTAATTTTCAACTGAAAAAGAGTACCACATTAGTTGGCTTCAGCAGTATTCTCAGGAAAAGAACTATAACTTTTATAGGGCACCAACATGCGACTAATGCCATTTGCGTAATAGGTAACCCAGTGAAAACACGTACAAATCAAACCTAGGTATCGGCCTATTCGTCTAAGGAGATATTAGAATTCCGCCCACACAAGTGTCATCAATAATACTGGCTTCCAGACGACAAACATATTGGAAAGATTGTGGTTAGGTCCAATTGCTATTAATTGGTCAATTACTGAAAATCCATGAGACTATCAATGCTTAGTTGTTTTCACAACCAATGGGCCGTGCGATCTTGGTTGACTCTGCTCTCGTCAAAACGGCAAAAAACGCGTGCGTTATTTTATAAAGCCAAAAAGGAGGCACATTTTGTTTTGTAAACCGGTAGTTCTTTGACCCGTATTTCCCAATTATCTAGGAGGTTGAACACATTTACTGTTTTGTGTCCATTTGATGAGACCCAAACTCCATCTAGCGGATCACTGCGATGTGTTAATTGATTGATTGTTTGGTGTTTTACGCCACGCTCAAGATTATCTCACTTATATGGTGGCGTTGCCAGTTTTATTGTGGGTGGAAACCGGGCCCATCCATCCCACATAGGTGTTTCGAGTGAAAACCAAGTCGGAAAATTGTCCAACCCGCGACCCAATGGTTGAAGGCTGTTCGGATTGAGCGTCCAAGCTCAAGAAAATATCCACGAAGACACCCTGCGATTTGGCCTTTCAAACGTTCAGACATTGGTTTCTGTAACCGGGCTTTTTACATACAATAGAAAAGACGTTCATCTTTGATTTGTTCATTACCAATATGTTTAAGTAACGTGAATTGTGATTGGTCAAATTTCCGTCGCAAGACTGGCAGAACCAATGTAAACTAAGCGTGAGTGTAGTTTTTAACCGTGGATTCCGAAGATACCCGTTTATATAAAACTTAGTGGTGGTCAGATCGGTCTTGATATTTAAAACGCCTCAAATAATATTTTTCCACGAGGACAGAGGTTTAAAAATAGCAGCAAGAGTTTTATTCATGAATCTTCCATTTCCCACATACATATGGGTTTGTTTTTATCAGAAGGATCCATTTTCGTACAGTGTTGAAAACATTATGTTCATGATGTTAACCAAGACAAATTAACTATTGTAAAATTTAACCAAAAGCAAACATTTTCTTTTTGTTAACATAATGTGTATCTTCTTTTTTCTCTCGTTTCAAAAGTTTATAATGCAATCTCTTTGAAAATGTAGCCAGTTGAAAGCACCTGGCCGAAGATAATCTCTGTCAAATTGTAAAAAGGTACCATGCTTGGTTTTTTAATGAATTATGATAAAAAGAGGATAATTTTGCTTTCCCGCTATATACGTCTTAATTTTGTAAACCAATATTCTCCGTTTTGGAAAAGTCATTTCCTTTGCCCATGAAGGATATCCCTAAACCATAACCGTATGCGAAAGAAAAAAATTCCTCTGAGGTAATTTCACAACAACAGTTTTTTGCGTTTCTCTTGTGATGAAAATCGCTTCAGTCAATTTGATGTAATCCTTGCATCTCAGAATAGAGAATGGCTAGTCAGCCCAACGGAATAGATACTGGGGCTAAGTGGATTAAATCCTTCATTTAAAAAAAATAGAATTGTGAAAGGAATATTAAAAAGTAAAACAAAGAGCTAGATGTTCGGTATTTTCTCCCATTTGCTGCATCTTTATCCAACGAACCCGATCAATGCAGCTTTTGATACTTAGACCTTTCAAATTGTCAGGAATATTGAGTACATTTTTAATGTTCCAGCTTAATTTGAAGTAGCTTGTACGGCTGTCAGCTATTCTCTCACCTGACAGTCTATAAGATAACTAAAACTCGTATTTTTATTCACAAGCAGGAATAACAAGGCAATATTGGATTAGTTTTCTGTATCAGACGGACGTACCGAATGGATTTACTGTGGTATTGTCGATTAATAAACATATCAGAAGGCAGTTGTAGATTCTGAGTGAGTCGTTCCTTCGAGGAGACGGCCAAGATTTTTGGCGATCAATAACAGATAAATTGCTATGCTATTTGTCAAGCGAATGTTCTGTTTTTGTTGTCACTTAAAAGTTGGCTCCGTATAAGGATATAGAAAATCTTTTTGTTTGTTTATTTATAAAGCTGCTGGGTATGTCGGCTGTTGCCCTAAAGGTTAATACGGTCGCGACCGTGTCTATGTATTCTGTCTACGATTGTCTAGAGACTCATGTTTAGAGATTGCAACATCTCTGATGTCAACAACGCTATGTTGGACGTTCATGTGGAATAATATACAGAGACAAAAAAGAGAAGGGCATCAGGCCCTGTCTTGAGCGAGGGAGAGTTTCTTCGAATAGCTAGAGCTTCTTTATAGAGCAGTTTACGCCCAGTGATCAGAGCTGTCTATTACTTTGGCATTTTTTAGAACAAACTGTCCTCTTCTCCCCTCCCACGGTTTGTTCTAAATAAGGCCAAAGTAATAGACAGCTCTCATCACTGGGGTAACCACTCTATAAAGAATCCCTAGCTATTCGAAAACACCCACCTGCACCTCTAAATAATTAACTTTGTTTAGATAACAATGTGTATATTTGATTATATTTGAAAATATCATAATTCCAGACCATTCTACCTTAACCTGCCATCCATATGTTGTTTTAATGTTTTACACACGTGTCTGATGCCCTTCCCTCTTGTCCTTGTACATTATTCCATTATCCATGCATAAATATCTGTATCTTTTCTACACTGTCGCCTTTTCCTGAAGATGACAAATATACCTTTGCCGAAATATTGATATTGTCAATATGCGTTTGTTGAAATTATTCGGTGTTACTTAGCTATTGCATAAAAATGACAAGACGACGGATAAACATAATTGAGAAACCCTGGACATCTAGACTGATTCCCGATTGTATGCTCTTTGTAATTGGTAACAAGCCAGTCATCTTGACAATCTGGTTAATTCCGGAAGCCTTACCTTTCCGCTGTAAGAACGTCTTAGGTTGTAGAGGATCTTACCAGCAACAGTACAACCAGTCTTTAAGATGACAGGAGATATTCTTAAATAAATTCGGATTTCTAAATCGGTCCATGTAACTATTCTTACTTTTTTGTTATTATTTCTGATCACAATCGTTTCTCATTGTATTAATATTTCCGTTTTTCTGGCTACCAAGTGGGTGCATTTGAAATTTATAACGGTCGAATAGATCTACAAAAAGAAGTAGGTCAATATCTGAAGGTTGTAGCATTGGTCACATGACTTCTTACAGTTGTAGTAAACCGGTAACCAATAAAAACGGAAGCATTGATGAAATGAGAAACGATTGTTATCAGAATTAATCCAACATTTTCTTTTTGTCTAGATTCAGAAAGACAAATTTTTGTGAGGATTTCGCCATCTAGTTGATAAGTGGGTGGAAGTCATGTGACATTACCTGGATGGAAAAACATGTGACTTATGTCCTGAATCAAAAATCCCCCCAAAACTAAAGTAAAAAATAAACACAAAATTTAAAAGCAACAACTAAATTAAAAATAAAAGTGAAAACTAAAAATACAATTGTATAGCCAAAAGCATGTTCAACTCAAGACCAAAATTATGAAAAGTAGGTATGGATCCCTGGATAAATCAAATGAAACAACTCAGTGGCTTTTTCCGAGAGATGACTGAGCTATTGTTTGAACGGGGGTTAAAATATGCGGATTGTTTTATGCAAAAATTTCATATTTTCCCTTTTGAAACTATGTCCTATTTTTCTAAAGTAAAATTTAGAAACTTTTTAGTTCTGGAGAATGTATGTTAAAGTGGCATGAGCTGCCAAAATTCGCAGTTTTTTCATAACTTCTGATCGTCACGACAGTAAGAGGCTTTGAAGGCTATCGAAAAACTAAATGATTGGCGTTGGAATGAGAAAAATCCATACAGTATGTGGCCTGTATGAACCGAAAACGTGTTCAAAAGTAAACCAAATTTAAATAACCGGGACGACCATTCATTCATTCTAAGCCAAAGTTAGTTCAAAACAATATTTTATGGCACATTCTCGACACTGGAAGCACTAACAAGCTTATGAATTATACGTCTGCAGAAAAATAGCTGATAATTTCCACATTCTGTTTCAATGTCAAAATATCAACATTTTGGCAGCTCATGCCCCTTTAAAGTAGTGTTTTCTAATGATTGATTTTTCAATACTACCAAGGTAATTAAGACAAACTTGCCTTCTCCAAAGTTGTGGAAAAACGCATTATTTTATTTTACATGTAAAACATGTGCTACCTACTAGTTTTCTTTTACATATATTGCAAGATAATTCCCTAGTTTTCTCAAGAAGTGTAAAGTAGATGCCTGTATTTGGTATCACAGCCGTGTTTTTCCCCATCGAGAAAAAACCTTAGATTCCAACCAGTGTTGTGAAATTATAATTAAATTTAATGGTGTACGTTTCCACCGTTCATTTAAAATACAGTTTATCGGAGTTCTGTTATGTTGGTTCAAACATCAGGTGTTGCTGAACATCGATTCTTGGTATCAGATCTTGTTGTTTTTTCCTGCTTTTTTGGAAAAAAAATTTAAAAACAATTCTGAGTGGATTCGTAGATACACTGCTGTCATGTTTGAACATACAGTCTTGCCAATACTGACATTTCAATAGCGGTTTGTTTTTCTACTGTTTGACCAATTTGTATTCGTTATAGTTTCTTTCAAACTTTAGCCCGGTGGTATTATCGATAGGGTTGGTGTTGTGGTACTCTTGGGATTTGTGTGATACAATGGGCTTTCTTAATTTAGACTGGTTTTCCCCTCCGTCCCATTTCTACGATGATTTTACAATGGCTGAAAATCATTAAGGAACAGTAGGTAGATACCTTTCTGATTGAAGTCGCGACCGTTTTCGGTTCAAAAGTAATAGTGACGTCTCTGTATATCGCACGGTATGTGTGATATACAACATAAAACCAGACGTCATACTAAGAAAATGAACTTCTTTGAGCTTTAGTTGTGATTAAGTCAAGAGCTTTATTGGTACATATAGGCTTTGTCTTTTGCCTTAGATAAATATCATATTTTGTAGCTGCCTTGTCGTATTGGTTATATCACAATAAATCGATATATTATATCTGTCTAATGCAATCCTAAACCTTATTAAATACATTGTTCTGATTCACTTTTCATCTGTTAACAACACAATAGTCTAGCCTTGAGATCAAATGATTGAGGGATGCTGGGGTATTTTATTGTATATCTACATATACAAGGTCCAGTGATGCAATGACCTTATTAAACACAAAGTATACGTCCAAAGGGATAATTAAAATTAACCATAGTTATGGCCCAGCCACAATATCGGCGATATGTCGGGGATTAGTTTTGGCCGGGGGTAATCCTAATACAAGTGGAGCAGTCACATTGTCTAAGATTTTTTCAAGGATTTAGACCCGGTTTGGTCGAAAAATCGTGGGATTAGCCTCCGATCGCCTCCAATTGCATCGGAGGCGATCGGGGACGATATCTGCGAGGGTCTTTTCTTTTAATTCTTCCCCCTGCCTCGGGCTCTCCCCTTTCCACCTCCCCTTGGTCCTCCCCTTGACATTTTCAAAATCTTTAAAATCTTCTGTCACAGCCTCCTGCAGCAAGGGCGTCTCAAACTTTAGCGATCCGGTCGCAGGCGGCCTTATATACACGGCGATTTACTATGATTCCACCGTACGATTCGTCGTAGACGATCACAGAAAGGGTACGAATCGTCGCAGGGCGCCTCCGATTCAGTTGGAGGGCGCCGGAGACTACTCGCAGACATTTAATCTCAACCTGAATTTCCAATCCCACACAGAATCTTGCGACTAGTCTCAGATTATTCGGAGGACGCCTCTGATTAATCGGAGGGTATCGTAAGTCATCGGAGATTGTGTCTGGGATGGCCAAAATGGGTGAAAAATCTTGCGAGCAATCTTAAAAATTTAAGTTCGAAGTTGGGGACCGCGAGGGCTGGCGCGATGCCTAAAAAATCTGCGACAAGCCACAGGCATCCGGAGAGCGCCTCCGACAGGTGCAAAATCATGAGATCCATGAGAATAAACGTATATCAGACATTTCAAATCAATAATATTGACTTTCAGAAGGTAAATATATTCGACAAATTCTTGATAGGTCTAGTTCCTATAACTTCGTCAATTATTGAAAATCATTGTCACAATTAACGTATAATTGCTTTCAAGTAAGCAGCTGGAATCAATCTCGCTGAACTATGTGAACTTGTGAATCTCCTGATCAATATATAGTAGGCGGGTGTCTTATTACAAGAATTAAAGAACCTAGCCGTCCAAACAAAAACAGTGAAATGTTCGATCATGTTTCTAATTGTGAAGAATTTAATATTTTTTTAAAAACTTACAATCATTACCAGACATATTACATATGTAAATGACCGTAACCTACGTACACTTTGTGATGTTGTTCTTACTAACGTTAATGTTGCTGCTATTGCACCTCACTCCTGAAGATGACTGAATAAAAGTCGAAATATTGAGTCAGTATGTTTTTTTTTGTTAAATGACACTCCTTGTGTAACACACAGTAGACTTCCTCAATGTTGCAAACAAGATAAGTAATTTCCTCTCTTTGTTATATCAGTTGGTATATCAGTTCTACTTTGACCCATGTACCTCAATTGTCTAAGATATCGAAATCGCCCACTACTTTCTAACCCAGAATGGTACATATTGCCTAAGCAGTTTGTGAACAACTAACAATAGACGAGCCTTGAACAACACGTATCCTATCAAATGATTAACAATTTCAGCTGAAGAAAGAAAATTGTCCAGGGGTTAGTATACACTGTAATTAACAGGATAATATGTATCCACATAAGGTAGGATTGTGGTAATCTGCTTTATAACGTCACGATTTTTTGTCACGATGCACGATACAGTTGATAAAACATATTTGACCCTTGTCTTTACTGCTCTTGTCTGCTGTGCACAATAACACGGTATACTCAGGGAACTAACAGTCCTATGCTATATGAATGTATCATCCATGATCTCTCTCACTAAATAAATCAATAACATTTTAAATGTAAAGAAATTAAATGTATATTTCTAATCTTCTCGTCCCTAAACATTCTACTCATAGGAATTGTTAAGAATTTTGCCTACGGAAAATATAGATTCCCATCAGCACCATATAAGAAGCATATACTTGTGACTGAGATAACGTACATGTACAATCCGTCACTGCCACATGCTTTTGTGTCTCTCGTGGAATGAGAATCGTTTGTTTTGTTTTTTTTCACTTTGATGTCATCGCTTTATCTCAGGATAGAGAAACGTCGAACGTCCTTACGAAATATACCATTGTGGCTTAGAATATGCTTTTCATGACGCTATTCGAATTGTATGGCACTGGCGTCAATTCTATATTGCAGGCGCTGTTACACGCCTCTATCGCATTGCGTCGTCGACGAAATGAGCACGGTTTCAACGTCAGATTAATCCAAAAACTCAATGTAGCGTAATTCTGCCATACACAGAGGCCTCTGTTCAAGCGTCAATCCTTAAATTGATCGGGTCTATTGGATGAAAGTGTCGATAAAAAATAAGACATTTAATCGTTTCTGACATTTATTGGTCATCGACCTGTACTCGTGGCCATATTACCTCCTGTGAACATGGATTCCTATTGTAGAAGAAAGTAACTTTCGGCTCACACTGATTGTGACCCCCTCCCCCTCCTCTTGGTAAAATGTCTATATAGGACGCCGCAATAAGTAAGACTGTCCAGATGACTGACGTGTTACCAATTATACGGAGCATGTATACAGGAATCAAACGATCGGGGTTGGTTTTTGACATGTTTGTCGGAAATGGGTACGGCTGTGGGCCTAGGACTATGGTAAATAAAAACGGTTCTCTTTATTGGCATCAATTAATACTCTCTTATCCTGAGAACACGTGCATTATCCAATGGAAATCTCCCTAAAAAGTTCGACAATTATCGATAAAACTTTGGTACCTGAGCAAAGATACGATTGAAGGTCACTCTGTATTTCGACAGATCATTATTTTTGTTGTATGATATTGTTTTTTGATGGAGTTGAAGTTAGACAATTGGTATACGTTGCACTTGGTCGCCTTTCCTGGAGGCTGTTTCTCAAAACATTTACGCCCGACGAAGTCCAAAGCAAGGCTGAGCTATTATAGCAACATATACCTTCAATATTACGTTACCAACAGGAGTAAAGTTATGACGGGTATATGGGTATTGAGAAACAGCACAGCACCGCGTACAAAAAGTCAAATCATTTACTATAAATAACGCTCCTCCATTCTAAATTACACCCCCTTTGCGCCCTAGAAACTTCTCCACACACGGTCGAATTTCACATATGAAATAACCCTGCTTACGTTGAATTTCTGCCTTTTAACATGATTGCTCAATCAATTGCTAAGAAAGCAAATCCCTCCGTGCTTAATAAATCAGATCAAAATGTTAGAAAATTTAGTTTCTTTACCATTTAATTTATTGAACCAATTAATGCGGCGTTTGATATTTTCAGATTGCCAGGGAAACTGGTTCTTCGTTATGAGGTATGTTTTAAGTCCGGTTTATTAAGTTCTTTATTTTGACTAGATCTTAATTTGAACTGGCTTGTGTACTTTCCCACTATTTTCTCGTCGACGTCCTCATGGTGGTAAATATCAGCCCATAGAATAACTAATAAATCGTATTTTTATTCACAAGCAGGAATAACAAGGCAATATCGGATTAGTTTTCTGTATCAGACTGACGTGCCATATTGATTTACGGTGGATCTGTCGATTTAATATACATATCAGAAGACAGTTGTGGAATCTGAGTCAGTTGTTCCCCCAAAGAGACAGCCAAGCTTTTGTGTGGATCAATAAGAGATGAATCGTGAGGCTATTTGTCAAACCCATGCTCTCTTTCACCTTCTCAAGAAACATTTGCTCAGTAAATGGCTACAGAAAATATCATAATAGTTTTCCGTTGTTTCTCTAGAAATCTGAGTGCTGAGAATATAGACTATTGTCCCAAAGGTTAACACTATCGTCCCGGGGTCCTTGTACTCTGCCTACATTGTCCAGCTAAACTTTCCCTGGAAGTCTGGGACAAAAATAATTACACTGAAGGCAGCATATTACTAATTTTTACTTTATAAGACTTTCCTTCCACTTAAATTCATTCTCCGTGTTTTGGAGATAATTGTAATTAATTCTTTGAGAAATGTTTGATGGACAAATAATGGATTAAGCATTGTCTTGAAGCGTTTGTATACTTCCCTTTATTTCTCCAAACCAAACAAAGGAAACAAACAGACCGGAAGATTTTAAGCGGCTTAGCCTTGTCTCAGAGTACCGTTTACATAAATTCACACGTACATGAATGTTTGTGGCCAGCAACACAACAAAGTGCCTGGAGAAAACTAACAAAAAGAAACTAACGTAAAACTATACAGGTTACATGGAAGTTTTTTTTTTTTTTTTGCTTTACAAAAACTCTTTGTATTCGTCTTTCGTTAGTCCTAGGCTAAGAAAAGACTTCATAATAACATTAACGATCAATTCCGAACGGTTGATTGGTGTATACATGCTCCCTTTAATTGGTAACACGTCAATCATCCGGACAGTCTTACTTACCTTTACAGAACCCTAGCGGCGTCCTGTAGAGACACTTTACCAACTAGATCACATCTAGAACTAGATTTTTTTGTTACAGGATTCTATAGCTCAGGTGGTTTACAGTGTTTGATTACTCTCTTCTAAACGCATTTCAACAATTGTAGAACGTTCTTAAAGAGGTAACTGGTTTGTTTTGTAACATAACGTTGGCCCATATTAGTCCAATTATCTTGAGCATACCAAAGAAAAACAAAAAGAGAATTGCAGGAACAATTTCGTAATGCTCATTCTGACGGGAGGTTCTTTTCTCTGACGTTTTTATCAATGCTACTTTGGCAATTACTGCTAAACTATCTTGTGCTAATGAACTCAAAAAGTGGTTTTCTCTTTACCCAACGTGTAAACCCTCTTAAATGTAAATGCTAATATACCTTCTTCTCGTTTATCATTACAGAGATAGGAAAAACAAAGATCCATTATCTGAGATAATAAAGTACCCTTGCGGATTTAAACCACTTTGTGCTTAATTAAGGCGTAATGTTGAGTGGATTTATCTTGAAGCTAACGCTTTAAGTCACAGCTATGTTCCAAAACGTCAGACGACTCAAACATGGTGACGTCATTTAATTAATTGAGTGAGACGACAGCACAGTTCGATCGAGTCAGAACGTTCCGGAATTATAACGTCATCGCGTTTTGGCTGAACGTTCCGGAATTATAACGTCATCGCGTTTCGGCTGAACGTTCCGGAATTATAACGTCATCGCGTTTCGGCTGAACGTTCCGGAAATATAACGTCATCGCGTTTCGGCTGACAGGATTGATTTCACCGGGTATAGTTTCTACATATGGCTTGCTCCAACACACATTTTAATGGCTCTGAATACACATGACAGGATCTAAAACATTCTTATACAGGTTGGAAAGGCTGGTTTGTTAAATTAGTCCCTTTACATTTTGTACACTGAAATTGAATTAATTTATATATGATATGCATTAGAATAGAAATAATCGACGTCCTGGTGGGCTGTGTGTTGCTAAAGGGTCAGTGGCGGAAATACCACTATTATTTAGACTCTGGGCTTCGCTCTCAAATAGTGATATCTACCGTCACAGACCGTTTATTCAGCAGCACACAGCTCACCAGGACGTCATTTATTTCTTAATTCTAAATTGATAAAATCAAATAGTATACTTTTTTCCCCTTTCTTTTAAAGTGGCATGAGCTGCCAAATTTCATACTTTTTTCATAATTTCCGATCGTCACGACAGTAAGAGGCTTTGAAGACCATCGAAAAACTAAATGATTGGCGTTGGAATGAGGAAAATCCATACAGTATGTGTCCTGTTCGAACCGAAAACGTGTTCGAAATGTAAACAAAATTTAAATAACCGGGACGACCATTCATTCATTCTAAGCCAAAGTTAGTTCAAAACAATACTTTATCGTACATAATCGATACTAAGCTTCTGAATTATACGTCTTGAGAAAAATAGCCAATAATTTCAACATTCTGTTTTAACGTCAAAATATCAACATTTAGCCAGCTCATGCTACTTTAAGTTAAACTACAACAGTGTTACTCGCTTGTCAAAAGTTTGTGAACAAAAAACCATTCATACCATATGTTTCGATTTAGCGATTGAGACAAAATGGTTCATGTTGCTCATCTCAGGGCAATAGGAAACTTTCTCTCATTTTGTCCCATGGAAAGCGAGTTTGATAAATGTATTTCCCATCCTAACGGAATGGACTATAGGTCAACCTAACCTTTCAAACCCTGGTTTTATTTCATTTAGGCGTTTTGACAGCTAAATTTACCAAGGCGACTATAATTACATTGTATTCACATTGAAGTTGACTTAGGGCCATTATTGGACTAAATAGTGTAATGAAATGCCCCCACCCCGTTTACTGCCCTTACAAGTGGCTATTTGCATGGTCATTCTACAACTTGGTGGTCAAGTAAATCGGCCTTTTATAGATTGCTACTTGTTTGCTGGTGCACTCTACAAACAACACAGATAAAGAACTTGCACACAGACGAAGCCCTTGTAATTCTTATCATTAAGCCATTGTTGAAAAAATCAATTCGGTTATGTCAAGTACCATTGGGTATAGGCTATTCCGTATAAGTAAGGCAAACGATCCTTAAGTATTTGATTACAGCTATAAACAATAGCCTATTTTCACTACGTTACCAAAGGCGCCAAAACATGAACAGGCGCTGTTTCTTAATGCTTAATGCTGTTTCTTAATGCTATTCTCCTAAACAAACCGTTTGTTACTTGTTATTTATTCCGTGATGTTTACGTAAGTGGAATGCTATGCCCCCCCCTGTATCCGCTGTATAAACTGACCTCGTGATTCAGGCCCTATTCACACAAACTGCCAAAGTAAGATCTCAACTTCGATGGTCAGTTGTAAAAATACATTTACATAAAAAATGTGCCATCACATCAAATTTCACTGAAGCGAGTTTTCGTTATTTCAGAATAACGAAGCAAGCACAGCTGGCATATGTTCGCAATAGCTTGAATTGACAAAGCGGACTTAACAATCATATTTTTTTCAGCATAACACACATCGATAATAGTTATTTTAGTCCAGAAAATTTCCCTGTACCCGTGTGTTTTAGTGTTCATAAATAGAATAGCGTGTGTGGCAATCTCGGCGATTAATATAAACCTTTGCTGGAAGTTGATGAGTTGATAGGACAAGTTTCATTTCACGTTCAGAGCTATTAGCCAATCAGGGTACAGCTATCATTTACCTGACTTTGCACATGGTGATTGCTAAGTATTGAATAACTTCAATTTAAAACGTTTTCGATGATACCAATATTGGATACGTCCGTTTTGGTAGTCTTATAAACAACAAAAACACTAGAATGAACTCATACATCCCGGCTATTTGAATTGTGTCCGTTATTAGCACACATCTTCGGCTGGTACGGGTTACTGGCTTTCCGGATATTATTATTTCATCGTCGATTAATAAGCTTTTCAATGTACTTCAAAAGATCAACTTCTCATGATGATCGGAATCTATTAGAAAAGTCCGAATTTGGGGACTTCTTCGTCCTTTAAGCTCTAGCCAGAAAGCTCACATTATAAACTATGGACTACATTATAATAATTGACAGCAATAAGTTATTATTCAAAGCCACAATCTGCAAATTGCGCTGCAGGTCACCAAAGTCTATTTTCATTTGAACAAATGCCACCAAAGCTAGGAGAAAATATGATTTAGACTGTAAGTTAATATACTTCTGATAACGTTAGATTTAGAGATAGGTCAATCTATCGCCTTGCTGCCGTTCAATTGGAAATTAATTCTGTCCAAACAAAATATATGGTAGGATAAAATCCAGGTTGTCATTTATAACCAAACGCGTATTTTCATCAGTAATTGTTACTCCTGGGAAAACTTCCTTCTGCTGTGCGACCGTATACGACCCAGTTACATTAAATTTTTATGTTCCATATAAACGATCATTATGTGTTAACGAGCAGGAAATCAATAATACCACTAATGGTACACTGACATCGTTTTTCTAATACGACTGGTTAAAAAAATACCAAGGTTGGAGATAGATAGATATATATATATGTCTAAATTTTTTTTTTCTTCAACAGCTGTTGTTCCCTATTTTTATCATAAAAAGTTATATTGTATTTAATTGAGATTTAAATCACATCTTCTGGGAATAGCACTGCTGTCAATACTCAAAAAACATCAGTTACTTTATAAACAAGTTTCTGTTAACTGCATTTTTAAAATACAAATTCGTTCATGGACTCTAAAAACTTAATATGGTCGGAATTTCATTTTTATGAACAAATACTGTGTTTCGCGAAGTATTGAGTACACATACAGTCTTGTTAATACAACTTATTTGTGGAAACTCGGGCTTGAAAGTAATCGAAACATTAAACGACCATGGGATTGTATTAATATTTCATTTGCAATAACTATATATTTAGTAATCATTAAAATGGGCGAACGCAGTGTGCTGGTTCGTTTATCACATAGCTACCGACAATAGACCAATGGAATTTACGGATTTCAGTGTTTGATGGTCTGCATAACGTATCAATTCAAGAGACAGGAGCTGAAACATTTTGTACAAGTAGTGAAGATTGGTGGACAGGCTTACCCTGTCACATGGTAAATTCGTGAATTCCTTTGTTCAACTCAGAACTATTTTCAAATGCGTGGTAGAAGAGGAATGTGTCCCGCGATGATAATGGTTGGATCTTTCTCAACTGTTTTTAGAACTGAGTGGGTCTCGATCCCGAGTCCCATAGACAGAATGTGAGTTTTAACGTGAGAGACTACCTCTGTTTTAATTGAACATAAAGGTCCCAGCAATAATATGGTCTCTCACATGCTCGTCAGCTCATCATTTTTATCATTAAATACACGTGTCTAAAGATCAAACCCCAGACCCGTTGTCCTTAGCAGTAAAACGTCGAGAACTACAAAAGCAAAGTACGTTGTTATCGATAGAAAAATAATTGTTGTTTGCATGTAATTTGAATTTAAATTAAAACATATTAAGTTCTTAGAAAATACATTATCATGAAATGAAATCCACGTTCACAGTTGTTGATGAGGTTAATGGGACCATTAGAACGACCATTGAATTCCTATCTTTCAAATTTGATAATGTAGATCAGTTTTTATTTAGCTTAGGTTTTACGGTTCAAGATCCCATTAACTTAACAGGATATTTTATCCACTGAGAAAACTAAACCTGTTGTGTTGTGCTCAGATGCTAAGTGATATGGAATGCGTATGTGATCCATAAATACGGGAAATCGATAATGCTATTAGACTTCATTACTTATAATAGTCTGGTGGAGACCTGGCAAAACGAACGAATCTAAAGGTATCTTTGCAATGTTGATTTTTAAAGTGAAACATATAGGGGGATCTTTTAATCCAGTTTCCTAAGGCGTAACCGTTTAAAAACACACCTTGCATAATCGCATCGAGTTACTCGGACCTAATTTACACACATATTTGTATTGACTACAACTGTGATGTCCTTAAAATAACGATATTGAAAAATAACTGGCAAATTGACCATTTATGTTAGCTTAAATGTGACGGAAAATGCTTTTAAAGATTCTCGCTGGCCTGTTCAACCATGAATTAAAGATTGCTAACTCCATCTGATGAACTTTTGATGGGAAATGTGTTGAAGTACAACAGAGGCATAACGATGATGATTTATCGTTTCATTTTGTTGAATCTGCACTGCACTATAATGATAACTCCAAATGTAGGATTCCATCTAGTTTTTCCTTGGTATTTCCGGTGACTGTTGATGGAAGAATACGATATTCTTAAAAATAAATGTAATCAAATAAATTATTTTTTGTGACAGTTTGATACGTGATTTTTCTTTTCACAGCTATTCGCAGCTATTCACAGCTATTCGAGTGAATTAAACGGTCTAAAAGAATGCCATTGGGACATTTCAACTTTACAGGAAGAAGAAATTAATTAAGTTGTCATTTTCGTACAAATAAGAAATTAAATCTGTGCTCAACAAATATAAAAATGCCGAAGGGACCGAACCTGGTCATCTTCAGAAATTGTGTTGAGTAAAATTGCATCCCCAGCCTAACATAATAATGCTAACTTGAAAATCCAGTCAATTCCCATATGCCTGTAGGATATTTAAATTAAACAGAAGAATAAAGAAAATCTTGGAAGGTTAAAAATGTAACTTTAAAGCGAATTAGGGTCGGATGTGTTGAGAAAGCAAAGACGGATTTGAAGAAGGGAAAGTTATACCTTCGCTCAGCTACAATGCCTAGATGTCAATTCTATTTATGAAATTTAAAACCCTAATAATTTGTGAAACACTGAAATGTGGTCAACGGAGAGACAAAATTCCTATATGATAGCTAATAAAATTACATCCAAGCCAAAAGCTATAGAAACTATTCAAATTAAATTTCATTTAAGATCCAATACGTATTACTTAACGACCCCAAAGATTTGGAAGATGAATATGTTCAAAACCCAACTGGTTGCTTGTTTCTTGTGCCATTATCAATTCACTTTTATTGGTAACCGAACAGACCTCGGCACTATTCCTCCTCTTGGCATTTAGAATTCTGACCAGGGATTCCAAGGCGAGTCTGTTAAGCACTCATTTTGGGTGGGTAGGTTTAAGTGGGATGAGCTGCCAAAGATCTAGCTAGCTGTTCGTCTTTTTTTTCAAGACAAACGAAATAGGAGCTTTCTTTATATATCAGTCTTGTATATGTACGTTAAGGTAGTTTATATAAGCACCAAAGACTCGAAAATGAACTCATACTGTCCGGCTATTTGAATTCGGTCATTACTATACATTTTCCGTTCGTACAAGTAACTGACTTCATCGACATTTTTTATCCCACGATGAACTTTACTTTTTCAAAGTACTTCGATCGCTCAAGTTTTCACGACGATGAAAAATTAGGGGGGGGGATCCGAATTTTGGTAGCTCATGCCACTTAAATAGATAAAGGGCAAAATCCCAACATTTTTCAGAACGTGTATCGTTAACCCCTCAACATTAACAATATCGAAATCAATGATATCATATTAACAAAGGGGTTTTATTTTGATACTTTGAATATTAGTAGCACTTAGAGAATATCTTAACAATTAGCCAGACAACTCAATACATGAGGTTTCCTTGTTGAAAGACGGTGAGTTGAGATATTAGCATGTTACACACGCTATCCAAGTTTAGTTAAAAAGATGAAAATTAAGGGAATTTAAAGCATTTTTGCACCAACAAGTAAATAAGCAAAGTCTTACAGTTCAATTTATAAGCATCTAGAAAAGAAAAGGCTGAGTTTCTATTTAAAATTTATTTATTCAGCACTAAGTATTCAAACCTATATTAAATAATTTAGTTGTGAAAAGCCAGACTTTTTATGAAGAGCTCGTTTAAAATTCGTATCTTTCTCTAACCAAGGGAAAAGCTCGAAAATACGATAGAAACTTTAAAGGCACGCTCGCTGCTAAGATGCAGAAAACAGTTTACATAAAAAAGGTAACAGTATTCGTTATTTTTCGCAGACAAAATGAAGACTCCGTAGGTACACGCACTGTAAACAAACGACAAGAGCATGGGCATAACACTCTGCATAACCACAGTTATAGCCTAAGCGAGCTCACGTGAACCTACTTTAAATTAAAGTAATACATAGGAAGTATTTACTTTGATGAATACAAAATGTCAGTCGATAAATAATAGCCATTGTAAACTAAAAACAAAAAACAATAGTAGATTATATTATAGATTGATTGGTGGGTATTCTGACTTTAGTTTTTACACTACCGTTTAGACATGTTAAACATAACTGGACGTGTTTAATGTATTCGGAGTTTAATTCCACTGATTTTGTTTAAATTGCACCCGAGCGTGCTTAACAATTGGTCATTTCAAATGGCAAAAAACCTACGGCGACAAGCGTGCCTTAGCTATATGAAATTTAAAATACCAAAAAACCTACGGCGGCGAGCGTGCCTTAGCTATATGTAATTAAAAATATCAAAAGACCTACGGCAGCGAGCGTGCATTAGCTATATGTAATGTGAAATATCATAAAACTTACAGCAACTAGTGTGCCTTAGCTAAATGTAATTTGAAATATCATAAAACTTACAGCGGCGAGTGTGCCGTAACCTTTTGTAATTCAGTAACAAATGTGCTCTTAACAAGGATAAAGCCAGTTATGCTTAAATCCGTGTACACAATGTTCTGTATTAAACATGTCCACACCAAACTCAAGTGTAAGAAACTCTGTAATTCAGGAAAACTGGCAGTTTTTGACAGCTAAAACATGTATGTATGAGTATCATTTCAAGATTCAGAAAGGCTCTCACTGTCTTTCATTTGAAATTGTAACTGTGCACCAGGGCCGTATGATTGAAAACGGCTTTTTAATTCAGGCTTTTTACTGCCACACCAAAGTAGGCGTTTAAAAGCGTGACGGAAATCTCTAGAAAATAATGCGTATACGCACGGGTTTATAGCAGAGTTACAATAACCTAACCAAAATAGAATGGAAAACAATATAGGCGTAATACAAGTTTCACAAAATGCACCAATGAGATACACTGAGAAAAATGGAAGCCAGCACAGAATGAAGGCACCAACAATAATAGCCAAAGTTTTTGCTGCCTTCGTTTCTCGTTTGAACTTACGCGCATGCTTGAGATTCTTCTTGCCTGCGCCTTTTAAAGTAAAATGTGAACGATGACCACTGTCTAATGAATCGTCGTCTTCAGCACGTAGACTGTTGCGCTTTCCGTTTTCGTGATTTTCCCAATTTTCTCTCGGAACTCTAAGTCTACCCGATCTGTCCTGACCACTTTTCCTTGAGTATGACAAATCACGGGCACTGCACATTTCCGTTTCGCTACTGTGATTAGACTCTTGTGAAGACCGATGTCGCCTTTTACGCCTCTCTTTCCCCGGATGTAGCAAACCGTCCCTCTCTGTTTTTTTCTTTGCGCTTTGTACCAAAGCTACTTCTCTACAATGTGTTAGTTGTTGACCGTTCTGTTTGGTTCCATTTTTGTTAGAAAATTTGACAGAGCATTCGTACCGTGCATTATGTCTGGATGTAGCACCGCGGTGAACCCGAAGTGTGACAGCGCCTTCCTCTTTGGATTGATGGTCATCGCTTTTTTTAGTAGTTAACACACCTTTCCGCAATGAAGCGGCAGTTCTCACAGCAGCTAGATAAATACGTAAGTAAAAATATAACATTACAAACATTGGAATATAGAATGATCCCAATGCTGAATAAATCCTGTACCCACGTTCACTCACTAATTCGCATAGAGGTAGAATCTCAGAAACACAACTTTTAGTGGGTTCCACGGGCATCGGTAAATAGGTAGAACTTTCGGTAAAATTCCAATCACTAAATGATAAAAGCTCCAATAAATACGAGTCAGAAATATTTGAAAATTGAGAATCATTGGCGTGTGAACCAGGGTCATTCCATCCGAGTAATGGCGGGAGACATATCACGAAAGCTAACACCCAAACCGACGCAATCAAGATTCGAGCTCTTTTGGGACACATTAAGTTGGGGTATTTAATTGGTTCTGTAATAGCCAAATACCGATCCAAACTAATTGCACAAAGGTTCAAAATAGAGGCTGTGCTTAACCAAACGTCCACGGCAAGCCACACTGTACACATAAATCCACCGAATATCCAATAATCTAACACTTCGTACGCGATAGAAAAGGGAAGAATTACAACACCTAGAAGAAGATCAGCCACAGCTAAAGAAACAATGAACATGTTGGTGACAGTGCGAAGTTTCCTTGAAGTAAACACAGCGGCTATCACAAGACTGTTCCCAAAAACAACACTCACATTAATTATTCCAAGAACAAATGTGGTAAGGATAAACTCTGGCTCATTGATGACATTCCGCTGCTCAGTCAAATTACACTGACCCGTACCAACCTCCATAGAGCCTTGGTAGTCGATTCATAACTGTGAAGACACTTTCCAGGAGCTGCACAACCTTACACGTCTAAGTTTTTTGTTGTCCGGGAGTTGCTAGGAGAGAACAATCGCGGAAGTCGTATAGAAAAAAAACATATTTCGGTCAGGTGCCCGGCAAGTATTCCGTTAAATTTCCATGATAAGAACTCATCTTATAACTGGCTTGAGTTGGCGCAAATTTGCCAACGGGCTTTCACATGTTAGTGGGATTATAGTGCGTGTCAAGAAGAGCTTTAAGACAGTGAGAGTGAGAGGCTGCTGACGTTAACGCTCAGTTCCCCCAGCCAATAGGTCGATCGATGCGCAAAGGCACATCGCTACCTCATTGGAGCTTAGAAAATAAGGTAAACGTGCCACAGACCCGCACCAAAGTCGCTTCTGTCGATATTGAGCCTTACATCTTACAGCTATTAAGGAGATCGTCAAATAAGATCCACGCGATGAGAAAAAACATAGAATTTGTACCAACACTTTTTAAACAATTCATTACTAGCCAACTCACGATGCTTTTTGCTTGTCCTGAAGACGTTTCTTGGTTTACCTTAAGGACAAGTTGATCCTTAAGTTTATTGAAGAAGAAAATCGCACTAGAGAAGCTGACATCACGCCTTCTGGTATCCCACTCCCCAGGCACTTAATATCCATCCACGCTTACAACTGAACTGATTGTTGAATTGCTGCTGTGAAGTAAAGTCCACCATCTGTGCTTACATAGGTACAACATATGGGGTAAAACAATTCAGGAAGCGAGTGTTTACCATAAAACTCTTCCACACGTACTTCTGATCAGATTGCTATCATTTAAGCATGGCCATACCCCGATGAAAATAGAATTCTTGTATATGGAAGCAAATCTGGTTACAATCTAAAATTAAAGACTAGCCTTATACCTAAAAGTGTATAAACAGTCTCAGCACTAGGAAAGCAATATGGCAACACTGTTTGCAATTCAGTCATAACCTAGTCTTAACCTAACACAAAATAACGTGTTTTATTCGTAAATAATCATACACGGTACATATAACAGTAATGGCAAGGCCGTAATTAAACCGCACCATACATACATATAAATACACTAATTGGGATATCTGAATTGATGAATATATATGCACCTACACTAGTTAACGATTTGATTAGAGCTTTTTATGATAGTACACTTTAAAACTGTCCTGAGCTGCCAAATATAAGGACCATTTCGTTGAAACATAATTAGTAACTTGCTGGTTCGTTTTATCAAGAAATGCAACTTAAGAGATTTCCGCTGATACTAATCATGAAAATGTACGTTTTGGTAGTTGTATATACAAAAGACCCCCTAAAACATGTTCTCATACATCCCGGCTATTTGAATTTTATCCATTATTGACTTTTACAATATCTTTTTTTTTTATATTTCAACGTCAAGCCTTTAGTTTTATCAAGCTTCTTCAATCGACGATATTTTTTTGACAATCTGAAGTTAAGAAAAATTCCAAAATTCTGCCGCTTATGCACTTTAAAGGGAAGTTGTGTGGATTGGTAACGATGCGAAAGTTTGTTTAATGGAAGAACTTCTGCCGCTAGTTATTATCATTCTAGTGATTTTAACTTCACAGATTATTATGTGCACTGAGCATTGGCTAAAAATTATTTAATGGATTTCAAAATAAAAACTTACCTAATACTCTCTGAGATGCTGAGTTTTTTTTTCAATAAGTTATATTTCTTTTTGAGAGTGAAACAATTTACAAGATTTGTTTTTAGAATTTTTCACCGGGAATATAATTGAAATTTGATTAATGACAGAGGTGGCTGGAAAAAAATCACAGTTGAAGATGAAATATGACAATATTGATATCTTTACACTGAAACAAATTTAATGAGTTTTTGAATGACAAATGAAGATAAAGTGGGCCAATTTTCGATAAGCTGTTGCCAAACTTCACCAGATATTTGATGTATCTAAATTGAGGTAAGCCAACGGCCATATGTACTCAGAGATATGAACAATAGCATCCATAGCAGATAGCATCGTGAATGTTACATAACGGACGTGGGAACCATACATCAGATAGCATCGTGAATGCTATATAACTGACATGGGAACCCTACATCTGTATCATCGTGAATGTTACATAACTGAAATGGGAACCATACATCTGTAGCATCGTGAATGTTAAATAACTAACATGGGAACCATACATCATATAGCATCGTGAATGTTACATAACTGACATGGGAACCATACATTAGATAGCATCGTGAATGTTAAATAACTGACATGGGAACCATACATCTGTAGCATCGTGAATGTTAAATAACTAACATGGGAACCATACATCATATAGCATCGTGAATGTTACATAACTGACATGGGAACCATACATTAGATAGCATCGTGAATGTTAAATAACTGACATGGGAACCATACATCTGTAGCATCGTGAAAGTTACATAACTGACATGGGAACCATATATCAGATGGCATCGTGAAAGTTACATAACTGACGTGGAAACCATATATCAAATGGCATCGTGAATGTTACATAACTGACATGGGAACCATACATCTGTAGCATCGTGGATGTTACATAACTGACATGGGAATCCTACATCAGATAGCATCGTGAATGTTACATAACTGCATGGGAACCATACATCTGTAGCATCGTGAATGTTAAATAACTAACATGGGAACCATACATCAGATATCATCGTGAATGTTACATAACTGCATGGGAACCATACATCTGTAGCATCGTGAATGTTAAATAACTAACATGGGAACCATACATCAGATATCATCGTGAATGTTACATAACTGACATGGGAACCATACATCTGTAGCATCGTGAATGTTACATAACTGACATGAAAACCATACATCAGATATCATCGTGAATGTTACATAACTGACATGAAAACCATACATCAGATATCATCGTGAATGTTACATAACTGCATGGGAACCATACATCTGTAGCATCGTGAATGTTACATAACGGACATGAAAACCATAGATCAGATAGCATCGTGAATGTTACATAACTGACATGGGAACCATACACCAGATAGCATCGTGAATGTTACATAACTGACATGGGAACCATAGATCAGATAGCATCGTGAATGTTACATAACTGACATGGGAACCATACATCAGATAGCATCGTGAATGTTACATAACTGACATGGGAACCATACACCAGATAGCATCGTGAATGTTACATAACTGACATGGGAACCATAGATCAGATAGCATCGTGAATGTTACATAACTGACATGGGAACCATACATCAGATAGCATCGTGAATGTTACATAACTGACATGGGAACCATAGATCAGATAGCATCGTGAATGTTACATAACTGACATGGGAACCATACATCAGATAGCATCGTGAATGTTACATAACTGACATGGGAACCATACACCAGATAGCATCGTGAATGTTGCCTAACGGACGTGGGAACCATAGATCAGATACATGTAGCATCGTGAATGATACATAGCTGACATGGGAACCATACACCAGATAGCATCGTGAATGTTACATAACGGACGTGGGAACCATACACCAGATAGCATCGTGAATGTTACATAACTGACATGGGAACCATACACCAGATAGCATCGTGAATGATACATAGCTGACATGGGAACCATACACCAGATAGCATCGTGAATGTTACATAACGGACGTGGGAACCATACACCAGATAGCATCGTGAATGTTACATAACTGACATGGGAACCATACATCAGATAGCATCGTGAATGTTACATAACTGACATGGGAACCATACACCAGATAGCATCGTGAATGTTGCCTAACGGACGTGGGAACCATAGATCAGATAGCATCGTGAATGATACATAGCTGACATGGGAACCATACACCAGATAGCATCGTGAATGTTACATAACTGACATGGGAACCATACACCAGATAGCATCGTGAATGTTGCCTAACGGACGTGGGAACCATAGATCAGATAGCATCGTGAATGATACATAGCTGACATGGGAACCATAGATCAGATAGCATCGTGAATGTTACATAACTGACATGTGAACCATAGATCAGATAGCATCGTGAATGTTACATAACTGACATGGGAACCATACATCTGTATCATTGTGAATGTTACATAACTGCATGGGAACCATACATCAGATAGCATCGTGAATGTTACATAACTGACATGGGAACCATAGATCAGATAGCATCGGGAATGTTACATAACGGACGTGGGAACCGTAGACCAGATAGCGTCGTGAATGTTACATAACGGACGTGGGAACCATAGATCAGATAGCATCGTGAATGTTACATAACGGACGTGGGAACCGTAGACCAGATAGCATCGTGAATGTTACATAACGGACGTGGGAACCGTAGACCAGATAGCATCGTGAATGTTACATAACGGACGTGGGAACCATAGACCAGATAGCATCGTGGATGTTACATAACTGACATGGGAACCATAGACCAGATAGCATCGTGAATGTTACATAACGGACGTGGGAACCATAGATCAGATTGATTGATTGATTGTTTGGTGTTTTACGCCGCGCTCAGGATTATTTCACTTATATGGCGGCGTTGCCAGTTTTGTTGTGGGAGGAAACCCACGACCTTCCGTTGTTAACTGGAAATTATCCCACACATAGATCAGATAGTATAGTGAATGTTACATAACTGACATGGGAACCATAGATCATATAGCATCAAGAATGTTATATAACTCATACGGGAACTTTTGATTTTATCCCATTGAGTTATTTTTTCGAGTTCGTCTGCTGCCTGCAGATCAGCATGTATCATCTACGTGACGATCACATGAAAAGCTTTTGTTTTAATATGGAGAATAAGCATAAATGTCAACTTGTATGATGGAAATGTCGGACAACGTATACATTTCCATTGTACAGTATGGACTTTAAAGCCAACTGAATGTAATTGTCTCATTAAGGATTGTCCTATGTAAATGCTACCACCATCGAGGAAATTATCCTAAATGTTTATAAATATAACTAGATTATGTAGTACTGCAACATACTCCCAACTGGGATAGCAATTAAGTGGAGTGAAATATATTAATTATTTTGGACATTGGCGCTAACAATTCGGTATTAGGAATTTTAGTCACAAAAATTAAATTCACCCAGGTTGTTGCTAGACCTTAATTAGCTCATAATCAAAGACATAATTATTTGCGAGACACAAACTTTCCACTGCACTGATGTGAATGACTTTTTTGTCTACAACGTTTACGTCATGTTGATCCTGAAATGTCTCCAAATATATACCAATAAGTTATTTGCATTGAGATCACAAACCTTTCAATTAAATAACTTGATATTTACTAACATATCATATTTTGTTTAAAAGTCTTTGTTCCCCACGTGGTTTATTGCAAATTCTTATATATTGGTTATTTGGCGGCGGGGAGAATGACTGTTACTTTACGCTGTTTTAGTTAGGGCCGACCACTACACTTATTTACATGTATTCAGTCTTTGATTTGTTTTCAAATGCCCCTTCCTCATCATATTTTACTCTCAGGCCGTTTACATAATTATCTCTGTATAAAGCTTACAATAAACTAACAATTTGAAACATTACATTGTCAAATAGAAACCGGATTTCTTATCTACGTGTATACCGCCTTGTTAAAATCCCCATTGAAGGAACTGGTCGCATAGAATTGTTTATATTTTGTATAACACTGATAAGCTGTAAAGAGTCTTCATTTTTTAAGTTTCCTGCATAAAAGTCAGAAGACAACGAAACGATCGATTAGACTCTAAGCATTCAACAGACTGTTCTGGAGCTGAATTTTTTTAATCTGTAATTTTCCTAAGAAGCGGGACGCCCTTTTAAAGAGACATGTGTGACAAGCGAGGGGGGACAAATTCCGACAGAGGAATCTGTAATATCTGGATATTAAAACGAACAGGTGGGCACAGCTCAACCTTTGGTAATCGACATATTGTATGATGAACTACAAGCGGGGGAGAGGGACAAATTCCGACAGAGAAATATTTGGATAATAAAACGAGCAGGTGGACACACCTCGATCTTTGGTTATCCACATCTACAATTCCACGAAAAATTCAACTGATGGCCATTTTTTCATTGATCAAAGAGATGTACATGGCATATATTATTTTTGTCAGCGAAGATCAAACTTCTCGATTTTAATAATGTTTATAAATAAAGTGCATCTATTTGTCCCAAAATCACGCGCGAGCAAACGTTACCATTTGGCGCGAAAATGCAAACAGAAACATAACATTTCTGACGGTTTGTTATCATGACTAAAACTGAACCCGTTACCGCGACAATTCCAAGTCATATATTATTTTAAGGCTCACTCCTTGCCGCTGTAGGGGTATTCTGTCTCCCGTTTTGAACAAAAAAATAAAAAGCCCAAGACGTTAGTTAGGCCAACTAGTGCTATTAAGATGGTTCATGTAATTCCGTAACAAAATATACCGTTTTTTCAATATACAATAAAATAAATGCTTTTCTGGCACAATTTTATGTGTTGTTTTCCGAGTGTTAATTTTTTTGGCAAAAATCGATAATTCTGATAATTTTTTACCGTTACGGAATTACAATTATGGTCGTTACGGAATTACGGCTACTTGTAATTCCATTACGTTTTATTCATTTACATCAAACATTTTAATTCAATTGATACCGAACGCATATATGAAACGTTGGATATGTAGAATCTAGGCCTATAGAAACTTATGTCTGTCTTTAACCCTAGTGAAATATCAGAGGTTTTGGTTTTTTACAAAAACATATATATGATTGAATATAAAGGTCTGAATGACATACCCCCGTTTTTAACACAATTATAGGAACTTGTCTGAATTTGTTATTTTAGTCAAGAAGATTTTAGCTGTGCCCATGTGTTTTAGTGTTCAAAAGTATAGTATGTTGCACATATATACCTAATTATAAATCAAACAGGCCTATGTAGAATACTTCAGTTATTTCTGAAAATAATAATAATTTGAATTAAATGCGCAATAACGTCTACACATGTTTTACTAGAGAACTCAGAGATAACTTCAGAGAGACAAAATGGTCGCTCACGTGCGTATCAATACAATAACAAAATACTGCGTTGCTTTTGTAGTTGAACGTAAAATACAGGCTTTGATAGAAATCTGTAAGAGGCAAACTGTCAAAATTACATGCAGTAATTCATATAGATATTCTGAAAGCTGGGTAGAACTTATGTCCGGATTCTTATAGGTAATTGTAAATGTCATAGGCAACCACTAACCCAGCACAGTCGAAACCTAATAAGACTACTGTGGTGATTGTTCGTATGTGAATAAGATACTGAGAAAAAGATACAAAAATAACTACTTTCAAACGGATATTTGCATTGATATTTTCTTCGAAACGCTGAATGAGAAATGTAAATGTGGACCTAGATACATAAGCGGGGTGTTTGGATGGCCTGCGTGACTTTAACCTGAACTTTTTTGAACTGAAATGACAAATCTTTTTAAACTATTGTTAAGGTTTTGCGCACGAGAGGGTTTGGTAAAGCTTGCGCAGGCTTTTGTTCCCAGATTGTTCAGTATTGATGTGAACTTGTGTGGACTCTGTTGCCTCTATGGCATGACTTAAAACAATGACGAAAAAGGCTATACTCACAAGTTCTAGAAACTATCGAAATAAAATTAAAGGTAGGCCTAAATGCTCGTCAACAGGATTAAAAAAAATAGATATAAGTTGACATCGAGCGGACAACTCCTGAGGATTCTGAGATGATAGTTTTGATGAAGAGCCTCCTCGATTTTGTAAGTCGTTGTGAACCACCATGTTCTCAATTAGCATGCATGGTCGTATGTATTTAAATTCTTGAGTTCCAAACCATCCCGCATACCAATATGCAGCATTTGTTCCTGTTCATATGAACTTTCATGAGATCCTAACTGGAAATTTGTGTCGCAACTGTGTTTCATAGGCCTATGTGTCAACATCAACGTTTTGTTAAAGAACATGATATCATTTACACGGTTAGTCAGATAGAGAAAGTATGTTGCAATAAGGTCAAGAATTACTTATGGATAACAACTTCTTGGTTTATTGGGTGACGACGTTTCGATGTAGTTCTTACATCGTTATCAAAGTTCTGTTGTATAGACATACTGTCAGAAAGTTATCCTTATAATGCGCTGTGTAAAAACTTAAACAACGTCTATGGATTTGGAATCAATTTGATCTTTTTGAGGATTTGCGCTTTGCATACCATGTAGCTCGGAAGACTCAAACGTAGGCCTACTTTCTCTAATGCAACACATATCTTATTATAATGTTAATAGTGGAATTCAAAGACAGACAAGTTCACGACATGAAACTGATTTTAGAAATGAGTCCTTCTCAATCAGGTCAGCTTTACCCGCATGGCTTATAAAATACACACACCCCCCAGTTCAGAAATTAAAACAACCCCCAATCATATCCCGTCCCAAAACCTACCCATGTATCCATAAATACACAGACATAAAATGACGCATGCGCTCAAACTAACGTTATTTCATCAATTTCATTAATCTATGTAATATCTTTCGTAACAGAAATTGTATGTCATGTGGGAAAGCTGACTACCGCGAAGGACGGTGTCACAATTGAATACATAGCAAGACGTGCTGGACATCTTTTTGGCAGTGGTAATATTAGAACAGACAAGTTTGGAACAGGGAAATAAAACAATCGTATGCTTATCAAAGATTATTTTTCACCGATCTCATTTGCTTGGGTATTAATCAATCCAACATGGACAATATGGACAGTCCTTCTAAACATACCAACAAGGTACATCAGGCTGTAGGTAGATATATCATAAATACACACATGTTTTAATATCATTGTATGTGTATATATATTTATGAAAGAGGTATATCATTTAGACCTTTTTACCCCATCATAAATTGTTGTAATAAACTAAACCTATGGTATTTCATTAGATTGATGACTGACAGGAGCTTAGCCTTGATCAGTAGAACTTTCTGGAATCCTTTTGTAATACATTAAAAACGGAATCGCACACGGTTTGATGGAAGCTTTTCGGATATATTTCCTTTCTCTATAGCCTAAGAAACAAGACTAAAGGTATGTAGAATTTCTTGAGTTTATATGGGAGAATGGCAGGAAATAAAAAGGGCTTTGGGTAATTTAAGAGTAGTTTTTGTAAACTATCAAAAGGACATAGGGTTAGAGCTGGGGTATTGATATCTTCTGGTATTGGAATAAAGGAGCTTAAATTAAAAGGAAATTACAGTAACTAAAGCGTAAAAATATAAGGTACACATGGCCTGTTCTATATTGAATGAGCTAAAACAGTTCAAATGTTAAAAGACAGAATTCCAATGAAAGAAATATTTTTAATACGAAAACTAGTCGTGTTCAAGTGACACCTGACTAACCAATAATGACCAATCGGTCTATCTTCCCCTTTTTCACAACTGTATATTTGTATATCTGTAAATCGTATATGTGTGTAAGCCCAGTTGTATCGTATGTTTTAATAATCTTAAGACGTTAAGTAGGTCTCAAACGTAGGCTACTACATGTGCTCCGCTGCAGGGTTTTGCTAAATAGTGTGCTATAAGACACCACAGTTTTCTCAATCGTCCAATGTAACAACTCACTAACGTCGCGTACATCATTCATACAAATGAATAAGCTAAAACAACCAACCAATCCGTTTCTGACATGTAGTAACAGGGTGTGTGTGCATGGAAACCTTGAGCTAATAATCAGGGATTTTCACATCAAGCTTATCTAGTATACTAAACTATTATCCAAATATTGCATTTTAGAATTTTAGAAAATTTTAACCACATACGCAGGATTAAGTAAGCGTTTCTAAATTCATATTCATAAATCTTTCCAAGTTTTATAAGCAGATTTTGACGAATATATTCAATAACATAATTGTTTCTAACGATTTGGATCGTAAATTGTTAAATGATTTATACAGAACTAACAACGGATTGAAACAAGAGAATCAGTAAATATTTGATTTGATTCAGACAATAGCGAAATGTCAAAGTATTATTTCATTTTATGAAGTGCTCATAAGCGATAGGTGTTGAGTGCTTGGTAATGGACTCTAGGTCCATAGGGGTCTTCTTTTGGAAAATGTTAGCTTATAATCATTTCTAAATTCGATGCTATTAACTTTATTTGTTACACTTCTAATTTGTATCGTTCATCAGGTGCCGTTATTGACGAGACTCTGTTGCATAATTGCATCTGATACGAGCGAAGCACGCATTCGTACTGAACTGATTTTCTGAAATGACGCAGGTAATACTCATCCATTACCATTCGTGGGCAATTATTTGTCTAGTATATTTTCTACATTTTCGGCGGCCCACCTTGCCACCCAAAGCAGGTAAATCCTTCGTTGATGATATATACTTTCTTATATCGGGGTCTTACAATATACCTTTCAAGTCAATCTGGTCACGCAAGAGTTATTTCATTTCATTTTAATATCTACTGCGTATGAAAACAGTTACATTGCCAGTAGATTCCGTAATGCTTAAGTCGTGTTTGCATCAAATAAGTAACATAAGCCAGTCATACCTCCTAGAAACGACAAGCAAGATATGGTTTAGCTTCAATATTTAAAAAAAACCCTCTTCTGGAATCTACTTTGAAGACGCTGCAACTGTTTTCTGGAGTAGTACAGGTTTTGTACGATGGCGTAAAATTGGATAAAAAAGAAATATCAGCTCTAGGAGACAAAACCCTTTACACCTTAAGAGGACCAAATATGAAATTGTTTAGAAATTGCCTGATATGTTGGAATCCAACGCTTCAATGGGAATTATAATTAATACAAGTAACCAGTCTATGAATATGACTTTTCTTGTACGTAAATCAAGCTGTCCAACTTTAAAAATAGATCGGATAATTCCTCCGCGTTTAGGAGTTTACGTTCCTACCAAGATGAACCTGTAGACACCACCAGATAACAGTTTATCAATCTGAAAATGTTTAGGAAGTGTTTAAAAAGTATCGCCTTTGCAGTGTGTTTAAGCGTTAAAACAATTTCTTTATCGTTCTACCTTATGGTGTTCTCTCGTTAACTATTTTAAAACAGCCAAAATTGGGGTATATCTTGGCGGCTGAGTTCCACAAGTTACCAAATTCAAGTTATTTCAAAAGATCTCTCGGATTAATCGCAGCAGCCTCTGAACCCTTGTTTTGTGATGTAGGATAAAGAATAAGCACATCCTTTCGTATATTTTCAAAAATGGTCATCAGTCCTGAAACATTTCCCCGTACAGATCACTAACGTAATTTTATCCTTAAAGTGGCACGAGCTCCCAAAATTCACACTTTTTGCATAGTTTCTGATTATCGTGAAAGTAAGAGGCTTTGAAGGTCGTCAAAAAACTAAACGATTGGCGTTGGAATGAGGAAAATCCATACAGTATGTGACCTATACGAACCTGAATAGTGTTCGAAAAGTAAACAAAATTTAAATAACCGGGACGACCATTCATTCATTCTAAGCCAAAGTTAGTTTAAAACAATACTTTATCGTACATTCTCGAGACTAGAAGTACTAAAAAGCTTCTGAATTATACGTCTTGAGAAAAATAGCCGATAATTTCAACATTCTGTTTTACGTCAAAATATCAACATTTTGGTAGCTCATGACACTTTAACTTAGTACCGATTGCTAAAAACTCGGTGCGCAAACTATCAATTGGCGTTTGGCATTTCTAAACGCATTGGGGCTGCATGACGCATCAGTTATATGTTTGAGTGATTTGAATAAATATTTTGTTTAGAAGTAACTGAAATCAGATTTACTGGTAAGAATTATTTTATTTTTAGTTCATTTTAAGGCGGGTATACTAAAATCAGTGGCACCATACTGAATATTTTCGAAGTGCATACGTTGTAGATATATGAGGGTAATTAGTTTGCGATCCAAATGCTTTAGCAGAATGCCTATTTAAACAAATCTATATTCGTTTATACAGAAATTCAAATCCGGTTTTCGGATCATCGCTCAAGAAGAACTGAGTGTTGGGGTGAATAAACTCATCCATCGAGATCACACCGTCTTTGTCAGTATCAAGTTTATCAAAGATTATCCGAATCTGGTTGTCGTCAGTCCAACCATGAGACCTGTAGTAAGCCTTAAACTCGTCAAAAGAAATAGCTCCGTCACCGTTTTGATCAATGAACCGAAATATTGTGGCGAAGTGATGATTTAGGTCATGAATTACATTGCTGTTACTTAAGTATTCAGCAACCCTTTCCACGAAATAATCTTTGTCAATGAGGCCCTCGTGCTTTGCAGCGTACTCTTCATACAGTGGCCACCAACTCAACATCTGGCGGTGACAAAACGCCGCTGCATTGTCAGTGCTCTTGAGTTCCGTCCGAAGATTATTGACATTTTCTATGAAATCGTTCTTTGTTAGATATCCATCGCCATCACGGTCCATGAAGTTGAAGAAAGTCGAATATTTCTGTTTTCGGAATTCACTCACTCCACGCTCCATATCTGTGAGATATAAATAAATATGAAATTTAGTTCTTATTTCTTTCCCTTGTCTTATTAAAACAAGAGCCATCAGAGGATGACGTATCCCCCCGGCCCCACATAAGATTGTGGAAGTGGAAACATACTAATAGCAGAAACAAATTCATTTCCATACAGGATGCCCTGAAACACTGGATGTCATCAGAAACAAGCACCTATTGTTTACGCAAAACCAGGGTAAACCAGCGTAATCGCATAATACCTAATATGTCCACCAAGTTTCGAAAAAAATGAGGAAAACTGTGGGAATAGACGTGATAACAAGCACTAATTGTCTACATGTATGTCTTCGTATTCTGTCGGAAAAGGGCAATAATTCTATAAATAATGAAACCAGCGCAACCAGAGAACGAGGTGCATATCCTCGCATGATATGCAATATGTCCATCAAGTTTCGAAAAAAAAATGATGAAAACTGTGGGAGTAGATACGATGACAAGCATTAATTGTTTATGTCTTCGTATACTGTCGGGAAAGGGCAATAACTCTGAAAATAAGGTAACCAGCTTAAGGAGAATAGGAGGTGCACATCCTCGCATTATATCCAACATGTTCACCAAGTTTTGAAAAATAAATTATGAAAACTGTGGGAATAGATGCGGCGACAAGCACTAATTGTCTATGTCTTCGTATACTGTCGAAAAGGGCACTAACTCTAAAAATAATAAAACCAGCGCAACCTGAATAGAAGGTGCACATCCTCGCACGATATCCAACATGTCCACCAAGTTTCGAAAACAAATGATGAAAACTGTGGGAGTAGATGCGACGACAAGCACTAATTGTCTATGTCTTCGTATACTGTCGAAAAGGGCACTAACTCTAAAAATAATAAAACCAGCGCAACCTGAATAGAAGGTGCAGATCCTCGCATGATATCCAACATGTCCACCAAGTTTCGAAAAAAACTGATGAAAACCCTGGGAGGAGATGCGATGACAAGAAATGATTACGGACAGATAGACAGACAGACAGACAGACAGACAGACGGACAGACAAGTTAATCGCCATATCCCCCCGCGTTATATGATAACCCTAGCTACTTCAACTGATATTTAGTCATACCTGAAAAAAACGTCATTATTAATAATTCCATCGTTTCAATATGCGATAAAACATGACTGATAAATGGATAAGCATCTCACTCCGTGCTCTCTGTCAGGACAAAACTTCCAACCTTCGGCAGGTATCTGCCGACCAATCCACAAGGGGCGATTGAGTGAATACCCATTTCTTCCTCTGTCTCACCCATCGATGAAAGAATTGTGTCAAAAGGGAAAAAAACTTTGATTTGCATCTTACCTTGATTGAATGAAATATTCTGCGGCTCACAAAACAACCAGACTTATGACTTCGGTATGAACCAACGCCAATTCTTGTTGGAAAAAGGTCTTCTCAAGTCGTGCCCTTATCGAGAAGCAAGTGTTAACTTGTTTAAAAAGCATAAATATATCCTGATATCTAATATTATTACACATGATAAAATTTGGTCATGGTCGGCTGCATTCACTATGCACTTGTAGCACGTTGAAAAATGGGTTACATATAAACCTTCTACCTAGGTTTTTCTGGGAAAGGGGTGGGGCTGGGCGGGGGCAAATTTTCACTGTCTTTTCCCATGACCCTATAATATATAGTCTGACGATATTCTTACCATAGCTTAAGATACGTAAGCATTGTCAATGTAATACAAAGTGTTCCAGAAAATTCTACTGACTAAGACCAAGCTCCTGTCAGTCGTCAACCTAATGAAATATCATAGGTTTACTTTATGACAACAATTTATGATGGGATATAAAGGTCTAAATGATATACCTCTTTTTAACACAATTAGAAACTTGTCTCCATGGTTATTTTAGACAATAAGATTTTCCCTGTGCCCGTGTGTTTTAGTGTTCATAAATATAAACAAGATATCATTTGTGTAAAAGACTGTGGGTTTCTGTAACAAAGACAGGTGTGGATACAATACCCAAACGTTAATCGTCTATACCAATTTTACAATGCTATATAATAATAATATCTGTTATAACACTTGCCGATTTTCTAAAAATCATAGAAAGCTTTCTCAAATAAATTCAAATTAAAGATTATTTTTATTTTTTTAAGAATCGTTGTAAACAATATACTGAACATCATTGAAAATGATCTTCGGCGGTTTTACAAACCGGTGTATGTTATTTTGAGTGTGGCTTACTATAACGACCATAAAGGTAGCCGCAAACCTTTCACATATATTTGGGAATCCCAACAAAAGCATTCCAGTGATAATATAAGGAACCAAAACGCCTTATTTCTATCAGTTTAGCCTTAATCAGTTATAAGTGAAGCATTTGGTAAATCCAGATATGTGCCAAATTGGGTCTGTCTCCGTTTGTGTTAAATAAGATGTGGTTTACTAGGCTAAATAATTTGTATAAGAACGTGGTTTATGGAGTATTTAAAACTTGAATCATTTAGGATATGTTTCCCCTTTCTGTCAGTAGAAGAGTGTTTCATGATGTCCTTTTAGAGTGTCATTTATACCCAAAGCTCGGTCGAGATATATCACCACTTTGATCGATCTGAGGAAAACATTCAAGAAATATTTGTAATTTCACCAAGGCTACTGTTTGTGCCGCAGAAAATTGTTTACATCAAAAGACAAAAAGACGTTGTTTTTTATTTTTTTTTTTGCATTTTCCATCATGGAGTTTTTTGCAAATATCAAAGTTTTGTCATCATTTTGTATTTTCAAATTGCAATTCTAATTTGTCAGGTACCCGCGAGGTCAACACACGATGAGCCTGGGAATATACATAAATGTTTGATCGATTTTAGAGATACAGACGAAGGGTTTGGTTTAAGATACTCTCTTGCCAAACATGTCAGTTTAAATCTTAACCGTTTCATACTCTGATGAAAATATGTGGCTTACTCGTTACTGTCAATCAAAACAGGATATCTGATTATCCAATCAAAAGGCTAGAAGACAATTTTGCTTCAAATTCGATTGATGTTTACTTTTTCAAAGTTACCTATGCAATGTAATGCAGGCTCAAGTTGCCTTGATTCGCCGACTCGATGGTAACTCGACGGTTATTAGCAAGTAGCCGGATCTGATAGCATCAAGATTTCAGTGAAATTGGTTAATATATTTTTGAAGAAGTGTGTCTGTTCCAACCATGTAAAAATATATGTGCTGTAAAAAATATTTGCTAATGTTTTTTATAATGTCCGTTGTAGAACATCAGTACTTCCACGGCCTCTGGTTGACCCGTTGACCCCCCACTCCTGTATCACTTTCGGCTCGATCCACCCATGGCTGCTACCTAAAATGCCTGGGATGGGAATTTAATTCTTTCGAGCAATAAGTAATCTGATGCCCTCTTCGTGAAATTTACAGTTTTACTATGAAGGTATTTATGTAACGACATACGGCAAATGTTCTAGAAAAGAAACAAATCACAGGTATTGGATGTGGTATATTGGTACATATATACCTCATAACTATCCTATACAGTATGGAATCTATCATCATCCTGTTCGAGTCCTCTCCATCATTACAGGCACTGATCACCCTTACTGGATATAACACCATGAAGATAGCAGCCGTCTAGTCGGTAACGACATAACTTATCATGACTAACATATGGGTGCATTCCTACTTATAGATGTTCAACGTGTACAAATTGTTTCAGTTGTGTAGTTTACTATTCTTTCTCGTGTTGATCGGTGGTTTTCGTGTTCTGAGTTACTTTATAACCTTTAACAAACAACACACTTGAAATGGTATATATATGAGACGGAAATTTATCTTGTGAGAAAAAATAAATTTCGTTTCGATATACTTCGATAGCATTACGAGAAACAGCGTGTTTTACAGATTTAATAAATTTATGCCTATTTTACTCAGTGCAAGGCTGGTTGAGATAATTAATAAAGTCAACTGTTTCGGAAGTCTTCTGATTCAAATATCTCAGTTTGTATACCGAAGACAATACCGAAAGAACTAGAAAGGTATATATTTATGTTCTGGTTAATTAATCCTTTTATCGGGATTGTTCACGTAGTGATAGTTGTCCAACCGATTAATAAAGTCATAAAAAATAGCACATTTATTGCTCGACGAGTTAAATGTCGTAATACATAGAGGGATTAGGTGGAAGGTCAAAAGCGTTCTCAAAATGCTAAAAGTTCGAGGCGAGGAGACCTGGCTGAAAATCATTAGCAGATTATATAGATTGTAGACCACTTATAGAGCAGTAGCAAATATTTGACAAAGCAAACACAGAGAGTAGTCGATCTGATAATTGTGGATCCAATATTGTATAGTGTTATTTAGGATAATGGTTGAATACATTTAGCCTACATTCATACCAGCGAGGTCTCAATATGAGACCAGTTCATTAGAAACAGTTGTTTATGTACCAATGATGGCCTTTCATTTACCATGAAACAATATATTAAGTTATACGGAGGATGAAAGAGTTGGCTAGACTTGAAACCAGATGTGATACTCATCATGAAAAATGGACGAGCAACCTATGGTAAAATTGGGAACAATTTTTACATTATGTGGATCAAACGGTACATGTTGACTTCCATCTGTAAAATGTATCACGAAACACACATGGAGAATCTGATGTACATAGAATGGTCCAATAATACACTTTTAATGGTTACATGTAGCTCCATAAAAGAGTGTTCTATCTTATGTCGTTTCAACAACAAATGTTACATTGGTGGTACTTTTCGTTGAACGGATTCAACTGCTCAACGTTTATCAAAATGCGATTATAATTTAAGCATTATCTACCTAATACACATATTAAAAAGAAAGATGATGATTTTTAACAAAACTGACGAAGCAAATCTAACACACATAATGCAGATATAGATCTGAAAATACAATATTGATTAATACACGGGGTTGCAAAATAGATGAAGCATTGTAAAATTCATTGTTATCGTATAAGATACGATCAATGGGATTTCCTTTCAATCGTCTCAACACGTATTTTGTATTTAGGGGACGTGACGTTTTTTATATTATTTCTGTTTACAAATATGTCTGTGCGTGGGCATTACTATGACAAATGCCTACTGTTGGTATACTTATGTGACGGACCCTTTATTGGGTTACTGGAACGGAAACATAAGCTTTGGTTTCCTAGAAATATATGAATATTTCACAAACTGCGAGTTGTTCGTTTGAACAAAACCGGTGATTCTTACATAAAACAACGAGAAAAACACAGAAAGAATCACAGCTTTTGTTTTCTTATTTGAAAGCGAAAGAAATGATGTAGTCACTAGTAATCATTCCTGATGACGTCACATATACACTTTTTGGGGATACATTATCCCTTTTGCTATATTTTAAAATTATTTATCCCTCAATCCCCAAAAATGCTTTGCGCGTAAATTCCAAGTGACGTCACCAAACAATCAGTCAGTTCCCATAGAATTCAATTAACACCATTCAACTGAGGTTAGTATGTTGTTGCTTAAACAACAAAAACAACATAAAAACTTGCTGAAAATAAATATTAACCTGGAAATCATGTGTTATCATATGAATTTTATGCTATTGTTTTGATGGCTTTTTGTCGGCCGAAAATTAACATTAATTTACAAAGACATTTTCCGCGCGATCAAGTAAAAGCCCTTCTACTTACTCTATGAATAACATATTATACATAACTAATATATTATATTATGTTTTGAATTGGATATTATCTAATAACTTGTAGTGAATCCCAAAAAGAAGCGAAACCCTATTCAGATTTTTGTAACGAACCCGTTAACTATTGATGTTACTTAAGCTGACTTCATTAACGAACCCTCTCCCCTTCCGCCCTTCCATCCTCTTAAATTGCAAACATTCACCTATTCAAACAAACGTCTTTTCCTTATTTCGTTTTAATTTATATTTTCGAACCATTTCACTATATTGTATAGTACTCATGCGTCTTATTTGCTCATTTTGATAAGCACTTTTTTATCACATTTGCCTATTTTGGGATGAGCAATGCTTGTTTACGTTAACCTATCAATACTATTTATATTTAAAATGTCACTAAATCCTAAATAGTTTTAATATTATGTAGTTCATGTTTAACCTTAGAGTATAAGGAAGCGTATTAGGGCCAGGTGAAAAATAATATCGCAAATTCCCTCGCCGCTAATTCGGACTTAGTAACTCCGAATTAGCTACATGGGTATATTTGTGCTTTAAAACAAGTAGGCCATAAATATGCATTTCTTCCGAAATATTTAATTTTCATTTATATTTCAATGGATTTTTACCTATTTACCAATTTTGTCAATTATTTGAAAAAGATGCGATGCAATCGTTAAGCCATCAAATAAATGTTTGGCTGCATGAAGATTTCCTATGGTTTGTATAATTCAATTAAATTTTATATAACTACAAGTACTTCGTTATTTACGCGATCAATGAAGATCAGAAGTTATTAAATGACGCAGTAAGACCAGTGGTATTATATCATACTTTTATAAATCCTTTTGTAACCTCGAACCACGTAAGCTTAGCGAAAAAAAACTAAGTGGTGTCAAACATCTATTTGTCACGATGTTAGAGGTCTTGTGTAAAACACAATACAATCATTAATGAGGTACTTTCAGTGCATTAGCCGCAATTAATGTGGTGATCTTTAAAGATTCTCAACTATTTCACAATAAAGGAAAAACGGTATAAAAACACACAAACGGTGCAGATGCATGCATTGAAATAGAAATACGAGATTATTGATATTTCATTCCCCAGTTTCCTCAATCTGGATTTTATAGCTGAATGGATCCGGAATCTTAGACACATGGATATTTCTATGCAAATGATTTAAATGATATTTTATATTTTTTGTTTTACGCAAGAAAAAGGGCAATCGCCCAGATATAGTTTTTTTATCTAAGTAGGATGCATCTTCACTCTAGACGCAACGACAAACGTGTATTAGTTTTGAGCGCCTGGTTGTATTCGTAACCTGTGGTAGATTATCACAAGTTTAACTGGCATGGGCTGTCTAAATTTGCATTTTTCCGATTGTCAAGAGAAGTTTCGCGTTTGAAAAAAACCTTGAAAAAATGTTTACGTTGAAGAATATTGATAAAGCCAGTAACAGTACAAGCCAAAGCTGTACGCAATAACAGACACAGCTCAAATAGCCAGGATGTGTGAGTATACAGTTGTGTTGCTTAGGCAACCTGAACGTTCACATGAAAGATTTGTATTAAATGAAAACTCTTATTTTATACTTTTTCTTACTTTCTGTACTTGATAAAATGAGGACAAATTAACTAAGGTGTTTCAACGAAATTTCATCTACATTTGGCAGATATAGATGTAAACCATATAAAAACCGACCGCAGAGTTCCCAGTCAACAAACAAAAGATCTTGTTTGTTTTATCCGACCCTAGTGTGTTCGCCTTTAACATCATCCCTTAGGTATAATCATTAGCAGCCGTTATATCCGTAAATCAGAGTGTATTGTAGGACCAGCACAAATCTGTACTTTTATAAACCGAATAATAAGTTGTGTTCTTATGCTAAACAATGAAACAGTACTGTTATTTCCTTTGACTATCTACGGATGTTAGAAGATTGAGCTAAGTGACAAACTGGATGTAGCTTGAAGTGACATGAGCTACCAAGATAGGGTGAATTTTGTTACACAAAATGAGTTATTGTTCATTGTTTTATCAGAAAGTACCAAATAAGAGCTTTCCATTGATAATAATCTCGGGAATGTACGTTAAAGTACTTATAAACCCTAAATGCACTCATGCAATCCGACTACTTGATTGATTGGTTGATGTTTTACGCCGCACTCAAGATTATTCCACTTATATGGCGGCTTTGCTAGGTTTAGTGGGGGAGGAAACCGGGCTCATTACCCGGAGGAAACCTCCGACCTTTGGCAAGTACCTGGCAACTCTTCAAATATTTTTGTTTCCATGTCTTTAGTTTTTCAAAGTATTTAAAACGAAAATATCTATCGTAAGAACGCTGCTCTGACAAAAATCGCATTCGACCCTGTACACATATAGTATGCCCTACAGTAATCAATACACAAATGACCTATCAATATTGCACACAGTATCTTGGTATCGATCGTTATGAGGTCATTTGTTCCTTGAGCTATAAACTATCACGTTCCACTCTTCAAATCGCAATGACACTGACGTTACCCATTGCATAATATACCTAATCATAATTATTTGGGTAACGAAGTTGGATGAGTTGATCACTAAGTTCCTTTATATATTGATTGGATTGCTGTCACTGCATTTCGGGACGTCTACACATCAAACCCTGTGTCTTCAAGTCTTGTAATTTATAACAGCCATGTATCTGGCATCGGAGTTACATACGGTGAGACGAGTCCTCTGGTGTAGACTATATGTGGGCTACACAGTTAGGTTGAAGAGTTTAAATTTGTTTTGGACCCAATGTTAAAATAAAACACTTTAATTACATTGCTGGACTGATTGGTTGAGGGCGTCATATAACATGTACAAATATCGTGTCCAATTTTAAGGCATGTTAATTCGAGACATTTTTTAAAACAATTATATATACCATGCTTGATGAGGTACATTTCTAACTGCGTGTGTCTTACAGAGAGTTGCTCTCAATAAAAAAGGCTTTAATGGACCTCTGCGCCAGCGCCACGTGGTCAGACCAAACGTTTGGAAAAGGTTAAACAAATCCAGCATGGCGGCTATCTCGTGTTACAAATGTCCTGACGTCACAGATCCGATGTGCGGAAGATTTAGTCCTGGTGAAGAGGTCAATTGAAGCTGAAAACGTCTACAAAAGTTCAGTTAACGTCCATAATTATAGTTTATGGATTCTTGAATCAACGAAACTATACACTTCAAAATTAAATTAACTCGATGAGATGATGGTGTAACAGAACCCTGATAAAATGACATTTTGTTTATTTTTGTTCGTCTTACTTGAAAACATGTAGCTGAATCTAATTTTGTGTATAATGTTCAATGCCTCTGATAAAATGAAATGCTGCCCGTAAGGTTGAGCAGTTTACTGTGTTTGATAATCAACGTCCGAATTTGATCTTAAATTTCCTTATACCAAGTAACCATATGTCAGTGTGAACTTCAGTATATGTATCTGTATGTAAAACTCTTAATAAACCTTAATTAATTGGTTATTTTATGCCACACCCAAGATTATTTCACTTATATTTTTTTGTAGTTTGAATACTGGCACAGGATCAGACCCATCACACTGCAGTATTGACATAGTTTTGTGGTGATAAAGCTTTCTTTTAGTGCTGTTGGTTTTTAATGGAATGTGTATTTCTTAGACCGATTAACAAGGCGTGTGTCAAGTTTGGTTAGTAACAATACACCTGAGAAAACTGTCTCGTCGGATCAGATATATCTTTCTAAGCAGGATAGATTTTGTTTATCAGATCGTGATATCCATGCTGGTTTTGTAGCTATAAACCTCTTGTGTTATTCTATATCTGTTGTAGACGATGGCTATGGTATCGTATACACAAAAAAGCCACGGGAAGAATGTAGCATACACCCCATCAGTCCGTAAGGAAAACAAAGGAATTTAAACCTTTTGCCAAACCGTGTTCACCTTTCCTAGAAGGCAGTATGGTCATTGTTTTTGTCCACAACGCTGGCTACCGAATGAAATATTCGGGGTAAATGCAAGTTCAAATTACCAATAAACACCTTGTCCAGTGGTACATTGCGGTCGTTAACATTTTAGTATAAACTGTATAAGGATGGAAAGTTACATCTCTGAAATAATTTATTTTGTCAAACACCATTACAGAATACTGTTATACCCTATCCAAACTACCTAGACCGGGGAAAATTTGTTAAACTTTTTCATCATTTCAGATTAAAGGTTAAAAAGGAGAAGTAGTTTATCAGGACCGATTTTCGTCCACTCTAATTCTAAACTGATCGCACCAAACATTGTGAGGCTCGATGCAGATCCATTCTACCTGTGCCATTGCAATTTGTCGAGAAACTTAAATACAAAATTAATCAGAACTAATGTTATTTCAATAACACCATTTTAAATACTCATTGGTATCTTTTCTCATTTTTTAGACATTCCCATACTTTTAAATTGGTCTCTGATAATACAACAACTAACAATCGCTGGGTAAACTGGAAAGCTCTAGTAAGTGTCAAATATCGACATTTTGCCAGTTCAGAAAAGTGAATTATCTTAGGCACGCTAACTTCCGAAATCTTTAAGAAATTACTATAATCTACTTGAGGTGCATTAGCCTTGTATTGACCAAAGAGCTGTTTTTCAATTGACGGTGCGGAGGGTTAATTCGTATCTTGTGTCCAGCTTTTTGCTTCGATAAAGCGTTGTGACATTTCGACCATGATTCACGTACTGTATAGCTCATCTTTCACCTATTGGAATCCATATCATTGTTTTCTTTCAGCAAAATACTTTGATAACCAAGAACTGTTTGAGACACGCTTTAGACGTGGGCTCCATTCTAATGAGAAATAAATAAAGTATCACCACGAAGAACACGAGCCTTTGACACCCATGCCGATGCTTTTATCAAGTGCAATGAGTTATTTTGAGATCTATATCTTTACTCGTGATGAATAGGCAGCTAATTGACCCTATACCTTTTGTTAGGGTTATGAGGCAAACTATGTTATAGCCCTGTGATACAAATAACAAATTGGTTTTAATTAAGATTAAATTGCAATCTTAAACTCCAAAAACTGAAAAAACTCATCCACCAATTTACCCAAATACTGGGATAACATGTTGTATATACCGTGGATATTCTGGAAGTATTTGTCATTCGTACCTCCTGGTAGGTAAACAGGCTTAATTGATGTTTTACACCGCTCTCAAGATAATTTCACTTATATGGCGGCGTTGTCGGCTTAATGTGGAATGAACCCGGGCTTATTACCAGAAGGAAACCCTCATCATTCGCTTACCTCATAAGGAGACTAAGTGTAAAACACACTAACATTTTTTAGTTTTAACTGATTTCCTCTGAGTGGGATTCGAACCCACGACCCATCGATGGAAAGCCTTGTCGGGCTGAGAGTCCATACACCCTACCCAACAAACATGTCTATAAGAACGCCGCCTTGCCTCTAGCTCGTAAGCATAACTATTACTGGAGAACATTTGCAGAATAATAATCTTTCCAACATTTTTGTCAAATTTTATGGAAATAACCTTTGTCTCAACAGAAATGGTTCTAACCAGCTGAAACACTCCCTCTATTCAATCAAAAGATCTGGTTTTCATAATTGTATTGACCTAATGTTGTTGTAGTTTTTCTCTGGTCAGTATTAACAAAATATCGGAGCGGCTGTGGAGAAAAAAGTCGGCAGCTTTCCGGATAGCTTGACATTATATGCAATAATGGCCAGCCAATTTGTTATTTCTTGGTCGCAGGAATCGATATTGGTAAGCCCGTTAAGGTTATCAGATAAGCATATCTCCTACTTTATCAAATACTAATAGTAAATGGCTGAGGTAATTCATAGACTTTCTTTTTCGTTATCTTCGAGCTTATTTAGATCTTGTAATAGGTTGGAGTTCCTACTCAAGCAGTCTTACTTTTGTTTCCTGGTTTGCTACATGTACATCTTTTATAAAATTAAAACAGGTTTGGTGGATTTTTTTCCATAAAAAGAATGGGAATTCTAATGTTGACAATAATTCCATAAGTCACACTCACGCCATCACAATATTGTATTCTTAATAACATAAGGCTTCTTTATGGATTGCAACTTCTTTTTTATTGTAATCACGACGTTTAGGTACAGTTTCTAGCACCGTTTTCAAGTTATCAAGATATTGTACTCTCACTGCTTAACTTTTAATTGATGGTGAAGGAATTAAGTTGCTGGGCTTTCACGGCCTTCCTAGATCAGATTCTGAAGTTCATTTAAAAGTTATATTAAAGGTTTCTTTATGGAATAAATAATCCAAAGCTTTTCTGTAGACGCAAGATGGTTTCTTGCTGTGAACGTGATGCCAAAAGTTTATTTGCTTGGAGCCTCTAATGTTATCCTTAACCTGTAGTAGATTATCGCCATTATAAACAGACGTTGGCGTGGAAATCATATATAAACCAGCCCTAGAGTTCCTAGCCGAAGCGCATGGGAGATTGTTTGTTTTACCAGACCCAAGGGTGTTCACCTTTAACATCATTCGGTATGACCATTATCATTGGCAACTGTTATACTAAGAAAGCAAAGACTGGTATACCTAGCTACAGAAGACTCGGATATAAGTAAATCTATACTGTTTACAGGTTTTAATAAATTGTGCTAAAAGGCCAAATAAAATATAGTATTAGATTTAACTTGAGATAGTTTCATTTTATAGCGCGTATTTGCTAAATAATCTAAGAACACTGCCTGGTCGTTGAACAATTAGTCTACTTTATTTTCCCCCAACAATCAAAGCATGAACCAATCAATGTACACGATATCGATCGAAATGGGGTCATTTGTTTCCTGACCTTTAATCCATCATGTTCCGCTCTTGGAATCGTAAAAATATTCTCACTATCCATTACATAATTTGCTTAATAACAACTATTTGGGTAACGAGCATTGGTAACAAGGTCAAAAAGTTGATTTCTATATCGAATGGGTTATTACCATTTTACACGCATCACGCATCCCTGACATTGGAATTTCAACTTCAACAGTAAGCCACATTGATAGACATAATCTTCACATTTTACACTGTGGTTTGATTGATTGATGGATGAATGAATGGATTGAGAGACATGGCCACACTCCGATACCTAGCGTAATATAACCTTTCCACTTTCCATCTTGTTAATTTAAAACATGCGTATCACATATATAGCATGTTTGATGCATTTCTAATAATCTGTGCTGCTAAAGAGTGTTGTTTTCAACCTGCACTTAGATTAATAAAGCAGGTTGAATTGATATCGAGTTAGTCTGTCGAAAGTTCTACAAGACTTCAACTGGCATGGATAATTATGACCAGGTCCATTTAACGAATGCATGTATTAGTTGGGGTACTTATATGGCGTTAATTGTGTGTTGACAAATGTTAACTATTAAAATAGTTCGTTAAAATGTTATCAGTTCAATGAAAAACATGTATTACTATTTATCAAAACAATTTAAGCTGTAAAATAACTCTGAATATCCACAACTTACTGTTCAAGATATCTTTTTGTTTGTAACATGTTGATCCTCACATTTATACGAAATAACGATGGAATATTTCTCAATATGTGAGGGCACAAAGCTATCCTCACTAAGGTCACGATTGCTTAGAAAAAGGTTTCTTTCCACTACTTCAACTCGCATTAATTTCTGGTTTCGTTTTCCTCTGTTTAGACATTCCCATTATGTTTTCTCCTCTGATAAAAAATAGAACGAATGATTTCTTCGCCAGGAAAAACTACAAAGCCATTGAGTGCCAAGCATCCCTATATAGCCAAGTTAAAAAAAAAACCGTTATTCCTAAGCACGTTAGCTTAAATATTCTAAAAGAAATAGCTATAATTTACATGAAGTACATTATCCTTAAATCGATCAAAAACCCTGAGTTCCTTTTTATTTGATGGCTCAGAAAGTTAATTCGATAACCGGGTTCTAGTGTTTGCCTTCATAGAATGCTGTGAAGTTTGTATCATGATTCACGTACCGGTATTGGATTGCTGTTTTCATCCTTTTAGTATCTTCCATGTTTCTTTCTTCTGCAAAATACTATTTCTAGACCTGAAGCCGTTTCATTTGCTCATGGAGACCACTCTTTCATTATCAGTATTACTACTTGATGGTGTTACAAAACAAACCATTTTAGATATACTTTTGATTTCAATAAGGTTTTTTATGCAAATGAGTGAACTGACAAATTGTTTTTGTTTCTACATACGTAAGGTGGTATAAGGCGAAGAATTACTTAAGGATAACAACTTCTTGATTTATTGGGTGACGACGTTTTGATATAGTTCTTACAACGTTATCAACAGGAAATTCTTGACCTTATTGTAACTTTTCAACTTCTAAATGCCATTGAAAGATTTGGCAAGGTGGTATGGATAGTTTACGATCAACATGAACAATATAGCATTTCCCAGTTGAATATTTTAAAAGAATTATCCGAAATAAATTCCCATATTTAGGCATTGTCAGATTTGGTTACCGTTTCCTACATGCACCGTTGCTACAAACGCTTTTAGTATTAAATTATCAGCCTTAATAATATAAAACTATGTGTACATTTAATTACCACGTGCAATTACTCACAACCGAAAGCTTGTAGCTACTCATTAGGAATTAATCTGTATAGGATCGTAGATGAGGAATATCATATCCAGACAATAAACCAAGGGCTCTGTAGAAGCAACAGTAATCTTCTAACTGGTCAATGGGAAACGTAAATCATCCTAGGCCATGCCTATTTTTGCTGTGTTTTCCTATAAATAGCATTTTTCTGATATTCTTGTTTTTGTTTCTTTTTTCATCATATGTCTGTACAACCAGAAACAAATTGAACGTTTACTTCAACTGTAATCGATACATTACTGAAGAGCATGTGCAAATATTGCAGATGCATACACTAATATACTAGTTATGTTTATTGGATTGGAAACAGTATGTATAATGTGTTGCTGGCTATCTTAACAATAGTGATAAATGTTTTGATCTAAAACCACCGTTAAACTCATTTTAAATTTCTTCAGTCAAGTTCTTCTTTGTTCTGTGTTTTGTTGGGGCGTTGCCAGGTTTAGTGGGGGGGGGGCGGAAACTGCGCTCACTGTTTTTTTTAGGAAACCCCTGACCTTCAGCAAGTATCTGGCAACTCTTTCGCATTCGGCGGTCGAGTGAAAAATCCATTCATCATTTTTTTATTTTCAATTTTTATTTGGTCTGAGTCAGATTCGAACCTACGCCGCATCGATGGGAGGCCTGTGTCTGACGGAAGGACAATCACTCTAATCGAGTGAGCCACCGCAATACTAACAGCTATACTACATTGGCTTTGCCAATCGCATAAAATTCTACATATCGGTATCTTTTTGTATCACAAAATCATGGAACGGGATGGATAAAATCTCCACTCAGCGCATTTAAAAAACAGTAATGGTTATTGTCAAAGTGTGACTGTAACAAAAAGTGGGACATCTGGATACATGTCGCGTAACACAAGTTAACAGTCTGTACGTCTTTGCTTCTACAGAAAGCACAAAAAGGATGATTCTGAAGTGATAAAACAGTAAAAGGACATTTTAGTTGATTTTTGTTGCAGTATTATCTCGTCTATTTCACTTACGTCCCTTATTACAGTAACCAGAGCTGAAGATCAATAAAAAGAATCCACAGGCGGACGTTTATTAAGAAATACTATTTCCCCCTTAAAGCCGTTAACAGAATTACAACAGAATTACACTAACATTACGTGCTAACGGATGAGATAACAGCTCCAATCTATTGTATCTATTCTAAATAAATCCAGACGATAATGCATTATTGATCTATTGGTCAAACGATATTTTTTATAGATAACAACTTCTTGTTTTATTTATGAAAAACAACTTCTCTGTTTATTTACATAGGTAAAGGGTACATCTTCGAAGATGGATAGCGTAATGTAAATAATAAGCTTGCTAAATGGAGAGATAAAGAACTACATGTATTCTACAGTAACGCTATGAATACATGACTTTAACATATAAAATGTAACCTTACTTGCATTTATATTTTTGTACAACAATCATCATATTCTCTTTATTTGTTCATTATTGAATTCTATCGATTGCATTTACACTAGGTAATTATCCAACACCATAAATTCAGTTAAAGCCTTATTTACTGATTACTTGTCATATATCGAAATATAAAAATATAAGTTAAACTAAAAGTACATGTAAAATGTTTTCCAGAAATACTCTTTACTGGCATCTTTTCTTAAAATAATGAAAAATAATGAAATGAGCAACAAGATCTTACCTTTTGAAAAGAATTCAATTTTAAAATAAGTTTTTGCAAGTTTCTAGAACAAAGCATTGGAGCGAATGTTTAACCCAAACACAAACTAAATGTTAGTAAACATTGTTCTGATGAAATATATTGATTTTGGAAATAACTTATTGATATCTTTGTTTACTCGTATCAAGAGAAAAATTGCAATCCTTTGATTGCTTTTATGACAAACTTTTATCCGTTTCATAGTTTATTTCTCTTTATATGTTTGCCATTATATTCCCAAAACTCGATCGTCTTGGTTAACACAACCGAAAGGTTTGTAAGCGGGCGGTTTTGTCAATATTGACAGTATACATATCATCTGTTGGTGTTAATTCACTAAGTGTCAAAGGCTCGCAAGCCGCTAAAATGCAAAACATATTACAATTTTAAACTCTTATTTCTCTATTTTCCCCGGATGGATTAAGTTAGAAATGTTCCATTTTTGGCCAAAATTCAAAAGTGGATCGTTTCATATTATCAATTTGAAATAAAAAGTTAATACCCTAATATATAGACGTAATACTCACCGAAGACCATAAAAAGGTTGTTTGACTTTTAAGTGTCATTAGCTGCCTACATTGGGGGAGGGGGGGGGGCTTAAATATCTAGAAAAAAACGGTTTAGTCTCGTTTCGCCTACTTCTGAACAGTATTTATTTTGGGTACCCTGTGGAGACCGCCTAGTGCGGTCCCACTATGCTTGACAAGGAGGGTGGGGTGGAGGGTAGGGGTGAACAGTCATCTGCCATCGATCACTGAGTGCCAGTGAACAGTTATCTTGTGGCCTATAAATATGAGGGCACAAATAAATAGCTTCAAATGCAACCATGGCATCCAAGCAGGCAAGACTAGAGTTTATTACGACTAAAAGCGGTGGTGTGAATGTAATGCGGAATGGCTATAAGTACCGTGTAAACCGCAAGAAAGACAACTGGATTGCCTGGAAATGTGCGACTGCAGGCTGCAAAGCTAGCATTTCTACCTTTGCCGGCATCCTCAGCAATGTTGGGCCACATCAGCACAGCCATGACATTCCATCCTTCAGCAGAGAAGTCGAGAGGGTAAAGGGGGTCATCAGAAAGAGAGCCACAGAAGAACTGACACCTGTACCCCAAATATACGACGATGAGCTTATTAAGCTGAATCGATTGCTGTTTGCATCCGTTTAGTATCTCATATTTTTTCTTCGGCAAAATACTATTTCTAGACCTGAAGCCGTTTCATTTGCTCATGGAGACCACTCTTTCATTAGCAGTATTACTACTTGATGGTGTTACGAAACAAACCCATTTTTAAATATACTTTTGATTTCAATAAGGTTTTTTATGCAAATCAGTGAACTGACAAAAGTGTTTTTTGTTTCAACATACATAAGGTGAAATCTTTCAATGGCATTTAAGGTGATATACGTAAGGTGGTATAAGGCGAAGAATTACTTAAGGATAACAACTTCTTGATTTATTGGGTGACGACGTTTCGATGTAGTTCTTACATCGTTATCAAGAAGAAATTCTTCACCTTATGAAAAAAACGGTTTAGTCTCGTTTCGCCTACTTCTGAACAGAACGACATCCGTCTACCTATGAACGTACGCTGAGATTACTGAAACAGGCCGCTTCTTCTCTTGAACTGGACTTCTCACCACCAGGCAGGCTTCGAGAAAGCATTTCACAATGCTGTTTACACTGTACTGCCCGAAACTACTTTGAAAGGTTGCTTTGAAAGCATGGATTACAACAGCCTTACCAAGATGATCCAGAAGTTGCTACCCTTGTCAGTCGTGCTGTCTCCTTACCTTTGGTGCCACCAGCAGAAGTAGAAGAAGTTTGGGTCTATGCCATTTCTGAATCACCAGCCACCACCAACTGTACCGCATTTATGGATTATGTGACACTAACGTGGATTGAAGGCGGATGGGAGAGGCATATGTGGAACCATTACGACACTGTTGGTCCCCGGACAACAAATAATGTAGAGGGATGGCACCACCGTATGAAAGCCGCTGCCGGAAAATCTCTATGAGTTTATCCAATTGCTACAAATAGAACAGTCTGTAACAGAGGTGAAGTTGGGCCAGATGTCAAGTGGAGCCAGACAGCATCCTAAAAGACGGAAATATCACAAACTTGATGAACGTTTGTCTCACCGGAAGGACCAGTACCGAGATGGGGAAATCACTGTTGTTCAGATGGCCGATCGAGCAGCACATTTTGTACACGTACACGAAAATCAGTGTAACTCATTTTTTTAATTCTGTCATTAATAAAATATGTATTATAACTAGATTTTTTCTTGGGGGATCGTGGGGGACGTCAAGTGGATTTTATGGGGGAAATGGGGACCTTAATCCAGGTATTGTTAAAGGATTACCGAGTCTCCTTTCGCCCCGCGGCGTTTTCTAATTAAAATAAAAGGAGTAGGCGAAACGAGACGTCACCAAAAAAACTAGGGTTTAGTATTCAAAAAACAAATGGTTGGCGTTAAAACAAAAAATATCTACCGAGTCTGTTGCCTGTGTGAACTGAATCTACGAAAAGGAATTAAAACAAATTAGGTCAAAGATACTCTTGATCACGATCTTAACGTACAGTTACCAGACAAGCCTCTCTAAAAAACTGAGATTACATAATTGCCAATCTTCTTTCACGACAGCCCCGGGCATAATGTCATGTATCTCTGGAGCTTGTTTCTCAAAACGTTTACACTAGTCCATCAATCCAGGCCTAATATTAGCAAACCCCTGAAGAATAATATCTATCGTAGCTTCGTCGACGAATGGAATTTAGCCCAGACGATTTGGGAATATGTTGTATTTGACGTCAGGAGATTCTAGTAGTCCTACACACACACTTTGTCATTCTACTCACGATTTTGGGAATCTCCCACGCTTGTTGAATCAGGCAGCAGAGAAAAAAACATTACAGGAAGTCCATTTACCAAGTGGATCGGTATCCTTGAAGGATAACTCGCTTCAAAGAACTAAATGATGGTTCCGCCTCAGTTAGCGTATGAGGGCCTAACTATTGATCACATCCTCTACCCTTGTTTGAATAGACTATGTTTAAACTCCTCCAGAATAAACACCCCCTCTTTTGATAGTCTAACTCCAGATCACCTATTTATACATATAAATATAACCTAACCGGTCTGAATTAGACATGATCATGTTAATGGCAATGTCAAGAATACGTAAAAGATTACCTGCAAAGCAAGGGAAAGGAGAGAATCAAATCACTTAATGAATATAGAGAATGGAGTCAGTAGGTGAAAATAGTGCAAAGTTACTGCTAAAATTTCTCATTTCCATCCGATTCTCTTCAAAATAGTATTAATGCTATCTATAGTTTAGATTATACCTGTGGCATGGACTCTCAAGCATTTGGAAGTATCCTGTAATGGTATACAAAAGGCAAGTGTCATTCAGAAGCTTCTATAGTATATCGTTAAAATTGTAAATCAAAATAAAATATAGGAATCGGCTTGCTTGACCATTAAAAAGAATCAGAGCATTTTCAGAATGGGACTGTTCTATAAGCAGATTAGAAAGGATTGTTTACGATTTCTAAAAAGGCGCCAAGTCAATTCAATCACTCTAACAAAATTGTATTATCTTGTATTCAGTTTAATAACAGTAAGTAAATCTCTTTACTTGTTTCGGAGAACAAAAGGACTCTGATGCGAAACGTCTGTATTCCATATATTGCATTGGTTTTCGGTTTCAGTATTATCTGGTCCATTCTACTTATTTTCTAATTATAGTAACAAAAGCCGAAAATCCATAAAAAGAATCAACTGGCGGACGTTTATTAAGACATACTATTTTCCATTAATACCCCTAACAGAATTACACTAACATTACGCACCATCGGATGAGATAACGACTCCAATGTATTCTAAAGAAATCAAGACGAAAATTAGTCTTGCAAGAAAGTATCGGCGATCTCGGTATTTTCAGATGACAAAAAGGGAGTATTCTATTTTTTAAAATCGGATAATTATTTGACTCTCGAAGTACTTTTGAGCGTCCTAGCGGATAAATTAGCCATGTCTCATTCTGGCACGAAGCAGCCATCAGATTAGTTCTTTGATACCCAAGGTTTAGTTTAAGAAGATTAGCAGAACTCCGGGATGATAGTTCAGAGTTGTTAATATATTAACGGCTTTTACACCGATGCTAACGTATGGCACCCACACAATTGTATGATAGAACAACACGCAGCTATCTAAAGAAAATCCGTTTGGCCTACACTCACAGTTATCTTTCGAGGATACCAGAAACTGTGTGTCACAACCTGACTCCTTATCTAGTAATGATCATATAAAGCGTAAGAATTGACCGTGACTCTGACCATATTATCCAGCATACAGAGGCATACACAGTGGTGCAGTCGAATGGTACGATAGTCTTTTCTAACTACGTCACAACGAGTATTTCCTAAGCAACAAAGAATTCTAACAGTTCAGTGGTAAATGATCTCTGCTTTGGAAATGGATCTCTTTGTTTCGTCGACGAACACCCGATCCCGATCAAATAATAAATGTGTCGGGTTTCGTAATCCGGGAATATTCCTTTTACTCGCTAAAAATGCACAATGTTTCTGCGTATACAATGGAATTAAACCAGTGCGTTACCGCTAAATTTTACCAATTTACATACGATTTGCAGATCTCCCACGCTGGTTAAATTCGATAGATGGAAAAAAACCTTAAAGGAAGTTCGTTTATCATGTGGGTCGATACCTTTGATAGATATCCCAATTCAATAGGGTTAATGAAGCGGAATCGATGGTTCGGTTCCAGTATGGGTATCAACTGTTGGATATTGATCCAACTCGCTAACATTGTTTGAATAGTGTACGTTTAAACATCTCCTTCTTTAAGTTTATTTCAAGATCCCCATACATATAAAAATAACTTTAGCGGCAATTCCAAGGCTATATGAGCTGTGACCGTGTGATGTAAGTACAAGGGCTTGGGGACTCTCTAAGCACATTTCGACCCAGTAATATTAATGGCAAATTCCCATTTTCTATTTCTTTGGAATAAAATCGCTGTTGCAAATATATAAATAAAGCACAAATGAGACACTTGTACCAGGAAAACATCAATCAGGTAAATATTTATGTGATATATCAATCAGACAATTAACTCAAGATTATTGGTCTCAAATCTGTGAAAATATTCTTGAAATTACCTGCAAATCCAGAATTATTTTGCACATTGAGATAAGTAAAGGTTTCACCAGCAGCAAAATTAATCATATGTCGTTCAAAAAGCCGTTCGATAATGGTTAATTCCGCTTACAGATGACCATTCGTGGACCTGCTTTCTAATTATGTACACAATGACCCACACACATATAATATGTATATAATTAATACGCATAATATAGTAATTGACAGTTTATGAAGAAAAACTATCCTATTTCGTATAGACTTGTGCTGTAAACCTATTAACAAAGATGTTATACGTTCTATTGTCATGTTGATACGTTCTATCTTGATAAATGACTGTTCACATCAAATGCAAAATGGAGTCTTAGATGACAGTCCAGTTATTTAGTATCGACTGATTCGTATCAGTTATGTTATGGTATTCTATAATCCTATTACAAATACTTCCCGTGTAGTTATATACGGAAGTTTTGGCCAATGTTTAATCATATTTAAGGTCCAGTTAACTATAAATACTAATCCAGGAATGACTATTCACTGCACATGCGCAGATTCCACATCTGGCTGGGCTATTAAATGGATATATTACACAGCTACATTTGCAGTTGCGGTAAGGTTATTGTTTCGACTCACAACACACTCCCTAATTTTCGTTGAGCCAATTGACTTGATGGGTGCTTTCAGCAGCTCCTTGGAAGTTTTTTGGGCGGAAATTGAGAGACAATTAGAGACATTTAGCTGCAACTAAACTAGACTAATTGGGTAGAAGTTTCGATTTCATTTATCAAGTGTTCGTTATAGAAACTCAATTTTAAATGGGCGATTTTAGTTGTCGACATGAGTTTTATAGGTGTTTTTCCGAAAATGTAGCTCGGTTTACTATAAGTATTCTATACATAAGCATTGTTAATGTATTACAAAGTGTTCCACAAAATTCTACTGACTAAGGCCAAGCTCCTGCTTAACCTAGTGAAATATCATGAGTTTTAGTTCACCACAGCAACTTATGATTGGGTATAAAGGTCTAAATGATATACCTCTTTTTAAACCAATTAAAACTTGTCTCCATGGTTATTTTAGACAAGAAGACTTTCCCTGTGTCCGTGTGTTTTAGTGTGCATAAATATGACAATGATATTTATGGTTGCATGTACTGTATACTAACTATATGTTCAGTTAAATCTGTTCTATGACTAACTAGTATTGTTTCATAATTAATTAATGTTTGTTAATTTGCGTCACTAATATGCCCTTTGGCTGGATATTGTTTCATGTGTTACTTTAATAAACAATCCATTGACCAAGCTAGTACATCAGTTACCATTTACCGATACGTTTACTCAACAAATAAGACAACAGTCATAGACAGAAGAAATAAACATATTAGCTTATAATAGATAATAAGCTCCAAAGGCCATTCACAAGGCCGCCACCATTTTTTCATTAGTTTTATCCAATTATTGTGAATAAAAATTTAAGTGCGTTATAGAGTAGTCATGTGATGCAATTTAGCCAATGGCTGGCTAAGCAATGGCGTGCGGTTGCATACTGACCTATATATTCGGAGACAATCTTCCCACTTCAAGTTTGTCGCCATGTTTTTTGGACCTAGATCTACCATTATACATTAGAGAGCGGTAAAAATACGTCATTATTGATCTAAAAATAGCTACACCAACACCACGTCATCCTAAAACGGAAAAATGGCTACACAGATAAGCCACTAAAAGGACATACTTCTGTGTGTTTTTATTAGCTTGAGTGTCAGTGGATGTATTTGACGTGAAATGTTTTAAGTACTTTGAAGGTGGTTATCGACGATAATGCCTATGTAGAGATTTCCCCTCCTTTAATATTTTTGGTCGGTTTAAAGCACACTTATTAATTTCTGCTCTAGCATCACAATGCGCAATTTGACGGCAACATCTGTGGCCAAATTATTTAAATAAAAACGGTAATGTTTTCATATGTTAAAGGGAAGAACGTGATGGAGCCTTTAGACAATACACATAGAAATATATTCAAACGATTCTTTGACAAAAGGTAAATGAAATGAGTTATTGCTCAGATTGATATAAATATCATTGAAGTATTGTTTGCTAAAACCTGATTGGTGTTTGTGTTGAGATAACATATGAGGGACATATCATATTTTTTTAAAATAAATATGCGAATGCGAGTTTATTTAAAAGAACTAAACTAACACTCGTACCAATACTTCTGCAGAGTTTGTTCGATTTCATACGATGATTGTCATTCCGATTATGTCACACATGTGGTTCATTGACATTTGGGCGAAAATCATACAGTGTTAAAACATAGGTCTATACATGTACTTACATCAACACATGCTAATGAAGAAGTTGTCATAATTATAAACTACTCTGTTATTGTCGGTGATATTTATCACCTGTTGAGAGATACCTTGGAGTGAGCACCATGTTGATTGGTTACAAACTCTATCTACCCAATGATAATGTAACTCCTATGAGTGAAAGTCTCAGAGATTAAGAAAATTCTGATTGATTAGTTTCAAGTCTTCAGAAATACTAGTGTTGGTTAGGGTAACTTTTGTTTCTTTGTCAGTACATTTCAAAATCAAAGATCACAGATGCTTGTCACTGTGGAATATAAATACAATGTAATCGAAATTATTGTAATATAAAGTAAAACAACAAGATGTTCTATGAAATATGCCTCTACATAAAACAACAACATACGGGTGTACACTGTAAGCACAACAACACTCTTTCAGATGGGTTTTAGCATTCTTATACATGTATACACATAAGCCGTCAAGAAGCCACTGAATCAATGACATTTACAGGATAAGTAAAGTCTAATAGTTTACATCCAAATCTAACCTTGGTGAACGCAGAACGCAATTGAATATCTCGCACTTAATAACTTCAGCAATATCCGATTGTCTCTGATGTAGCCTTCGTAAAATGATGATGGGTGTTAGTCATATCGATATCTCTTTCAGACTTGCCCAACACATCCGGTTTATTGCTCTGTGTTCTTCTTTACATGTATTACTCGCATGACCTGTTGACAAGATTTGGCACTTTTAAAGGCTTACGATACGTTAAAGTGGCATAAGCTGCCAAAATACAAACTTTTACATAAATTCTGATAGTCAAGACAATAAGAAGCTAAAAGTCGTCGAAAAACTACTTAGTTGACTGTCGGTTGAAGTGATAGTCCTTCAGTCCTGACATAGACCTTCCATCGATGCGACACGGGTTTGAACACAACTCAGACCAAATAACAATCGAAAAATTGCTGGGTGGATTTTTCACTTGATCGCCGTATGTGGAACAGCTCCCAGGTACTCGCCGAAGGTCGGGGATTTCCTCCCGACAGTATTCACGGGAAAAAAAGACATTTCTGCAAAACATGCACCGATATGTATGCTATATTTGATGTAATACAAGAATCGCTTGTTTAGTAATTTCTCATTTTGGAAAGCACATGAGCATATTAAAACTAAGCGACAACTAAAGTATGACGTTCAAATTCAAGCGACTGGAACAAATTATTTAGTTTTAAAACAAGTAGCATTGTACATGCTGCTAAGAACGATAGCTCTAAATGTTTGATCCTCAACATAAGGCAAACAAATTTATAAACGTGTATACAATATACCATAACTTTTCTGGAAAAGGACACAAATTTTAGTTGGACCATCCGATCTGAATATTTATTGCAATTATTGAGAAGGTCACAAACACAGTCAGTGTAATAAACAAGGTGACTTTTTAAAAAAAGTTGTTAAAAGCAGGAGCTGTCGCGGTATCATAAATATATACCTTCCAAATTATGTTACGGTCGATAGAAAAGTTGCATAATACGTAAATCATTTGAAAAAAACAGTCCTTACTATGACCATAACTACAAGTGTATGTACAATATACATTTCCACGCGCAATAACGTTATATTAATTCGTTTCTTGTGTATAAACTCAAATATTCCAGAAAATTGCTATTCTGTTAACAACAAATACATATTTTTATCAAACATGTCCCATTGGCTGTCTACATTGAATTTTACGAACGAAACAAAGAACAGACTACAACGCTAATAGCTGTGTTAACTGGTTTGTCTGCAACAAGTGCAGACGCAAAACATCGTGTAAAATCTCCATATAAAAAAAGACACCCGCCATTATATTAACGTATTTTGAATGAGGCCAATTACTCACATATTAACAGTATTGCCAAGATGGTTTTTGTTTCTCTGTCTTGTTCGAGGATTGTTCCATCTACGTTTGTATAGTTTCAGTGATTTATTATGTCTAACAAAGATAATGTTTTTGTTCTCTAAACCTTACATGCCGCAGGTGGCAGTGGTTATTGGAAGTACAAAAATAGCCCTTTAACAATACACAAAATATTCCAAACATTATAACGATACCAGTATTTGTTATCTCGTTTCCACTTAATCAACCCGTCGAAGATAAATACCTTTATTGAGAAATGGCCCATTGCACAAATAAAATAATATAACTACATGTACATTATGTACGAAATTTATCAGCTGGCACGTTTTGAGGGAAAACAAATCTAAGCTTTAGACTAGTTTAGATGGAAAGAGTAGAGTTCATTTAGTCAAAAACAACTGTCCAATGTATGTTTTATCCCCACGTAAGAAAATAATTGAAATTTGAAGGTGGCGTTACAATAGAGAATAAGCTCCATAGGCCATTCACAAGGCCGCCACCATTTTTTCATTAGTTTTATCCAATTATTGTTGAATAAAAATTCATGTGATGCAATTTAGCCAATGGCTTAGCTAAGAAATGACGTGCGGTTGCATACTGACCTATATATTCCGAGACAACCTTTCCACTTCAAGTTTGTCGCCATGTTTTTTTTGGACCTAAATCTACCATCATACACTAGAGAGCGGTACAAATACGTCATTATTGATCTAAAAATAGCTACTGCAACATCACGTCATCCTAAAACGCAAAAATGGCTACACAGACGTGAAATGTTTTAAGTACTTCGAAGGTTGTTATCGACGATAATCCCTATGTATTTCTAGAGATTTCCCATCCTTTAAGCCATTGGTTTACATGTGAAATATTCTTAAACGCAACTTAAACTAAAAAACACTTAACTTATTTTCAACATTAACATTAATTCTCCATTTTTTCACAGCCGCCAATTTCATTGAAAGTTCGATTGATATTCCTTTGAGAATTGGTAAATGCCAAATCAAATGCAATATTGTTTGAACAAGCAATGTCGATTATCCAAGTGTCTTCCCAAGGTTCCCAAAGTCCGACACAAAAGTACAGTTTCGGGAATAATCGAAATGCTTTCAAATGAAGGCATTTCAATATTGTAAGATAGATTCCCTTTGAAAAGAGATTCAAAGATTACCGTGATTGCATAGCCGACCCATAGACATCAAACAAACAAAGTATATATACATAATATGATTTGCTTGTATTGTAAAAAAAATCAAATAGACCATGATAAAACGTCTTCCAAACATTAATGGATGGCAGATTGGCTTGATATGTCCAAGGATTACAGGGGATATTTAATGTTTTATCCCTATTTATTTTTATTCTCCTGATAATCTTCATCCAAGTATAATCAAATATGTTTTCTTCCACCATTGGATCGCTACTTAAAAGTCCATTCAGTCCCCAAAATCGCAATTGTCGACATATGTACCAACATAATAATGGTTACAAATAACAAAAATCATCGTGAACGATACGATAATCACATAATAAGATATTTTCTGCCGTTATTTGAAGTATCCTTTTTCAATTAGACGAAAGCCTTGCTATTGCTAATTCACTGAGGAATTTAAAAACCGGGCAGTATTTGCAGAAAGAGATAGGTGTTTCGGTGGCAACTTCTATCGTAGGCTTCTGGATTACATGTATAGATATCGGAGATGCATTTCTTTCATCGGGTGAATGTACAATGCGTAAATGTTCTGACCAATTCCACTCGATTTGGACATTAAGCGCATATTCTACAGAAAAAAACAAGCCAGCACACAATATGAAAATATGGTCTCGCTTTTCCATTATACCAAAAACATTAAAACTTTTTGTGAGGGATTTTCAGTCGATGGCCAGATGTAGCAGAGCTGCCAGGGGAGTTTTCTCCAAACAAAAAGCACCCCTCTCCCTCAGTAAACCCGGCATCTCTGCTACATAAGGGAAATAATCGATAATAACAATTTTGTAGACTTTGGCCCCAAACATCCTTTGGTTCAATCTTATTGATGCAATGACAGTATATCTAAACATTACGTTTCTGTCTTTCATTTAGCAGCGACGAGCAGCTCTCTGAGAGACATTTTGTGGTGCTTTTGATTCGCCGTTGCAGGAGCTTCTGATAGATTGTGATCATTTGTCTTGGAGACAAGCCAAACAGCCAGGCAAAAAAGCAATATTTTCTCAGGGTGAAAACTCCAGCCTACAATATACTTTTTAAATCATTCATCAAAGATTTAAATTCACCGATGTGTGGAATGATGGACTGATTGCTGTTAAAGGCCATATTACACTACTTCACCTATATAGTGTCAAAACCTCTTGAAAAAAACAACAGCTTATCGTATTGCCCAAGCCTGCTGGATCTCCAAGCAAGTATCCACCGATATGACTTATTCAACAATTTTACCATGTCTTGGTAGTTAGCTATGACATTATGTACAATCGTTATTCTGCTGATTAAAATCAATCCATTTTGTAAGATCTCCCATGGAATCAGTGTGCCTCAATTACCCAATAAAGATGTTTAATGTGACAGGCATATGATATCAAATGTGTATCAAGTAGAGACATTAAGATTATACTAATATTTATCTTGTCTAATAAAGGAAATGCATCATCATTTGTCAGAAAGATTCTGATAATATCTCTACATAATTCTAAAATTACATATAATATGCACTTGAACATGTTCGTCGATGCTTTATATATTGATAATTAAATTGATTCGAATGTCTTTTGTCATACAACAAATGTCTTACTTGCAACTGATTACATAAAAGTCGAATTACAACTTTAGGTAATACACAACTATAAAGAGTAGACAATAACAAGTAAATAAAGTGAACACCTAAGTGATATTTCCACAATATTAAACTTTTCTGTTTGTTTTTCCTTGTGCTAAACTGGAATTTGTCGTTAACATTGATTGTCAATCAAAACCTACATTTGAAGTACCGGTACATTAAAAACTATTAGAATTCCTTACGTTAGAATCAGAAATACACTGTATTGACTGGTGTCTTGCCTCTACGAACCAGAGCCCGCTAAATGGGCAAATATCAAATATGACTTATTTAAAGTGGCATGAGCTGCCAAAATTCACAATTTCTGATCTTCACGACAGTAAGTGGCTTTGAAGGCCATCGAAAAACTAAATGATTGGCGTTGGAATGAGGAAAATCCATACAGTATGTGGCCTGTACGAACCGAAAACATGTTCGAAAAGTAAACAAAATTTAAATAACCGCGACGACCATTCATTCATTCTAAGCCAAAGTTAGTTCAAAACAATACTTTAGCGTACATTTTCGAGACTAGAAGCACTAAAAAGCTTCTGAATTATACGTCTTGACAAAAATAGCAGATAATTTCAACATTCTGTTTTAACGACAAAATATCAACATTTTGGCAGCTCATGCCCCTTTAAATGGCATTTATAAATTTAGCATATAATGAAGGAAGGAACATTCTTGAGTATGGATTTACAACTTCTCGGTTAGTTGGGAACACGACATATCGGTGTGTCTCCTAACACTTGATAACGGTTTTAGGAGCTACACCGAAGCTGTTATGAGATGTGAGGAACTACACCAAAACGTCGTGTTCCCAATAAACCAAAAGGTTGTAAATCCATATGCAGGAGTGTTCCTTCCTTCAAATATCAAATAGTCGGGACAAACATTCTATATTCTGTTGCTTAAAGCTTTAATCAAGAGACTTCTTTTTGGTACAACCCTGACTCTGGTTTTATCAAAAATTGTTGCTTTCCTCGACAACGGCCAAGACTTCGGAATCAAATAAAAAATGTCAACCGTTTATTTTATGGGAGAACGAACGTTTTGGTTAACAAATAATTCATCTGTTGATACACTTTAAACTTTATAGTAAGAATGCGTGTCCTAAGTTTTTTAAACATAGACATATCGAATATTAAAACTCTTTTTGTATTCATGTTCTTTGTCATAGGCACAGTGGGTTTTTTATGGCATTGATAATATTTATCTGACAGGTGTTTCTTAACACGACTTTAAAACGTTATTCGTATCATCTCAGTGAACGCATTAAACAAACTACAGTCGCAATAGAAAAATATTCTTTAATGCCTAGTAAATATTTGTTCCCTACCTTGATTTCTTCACTTTTAGAAAGATGATCTTTAAGGTGATACGATCAAGTGTAAAAACTAATTTTCAGTAGAAGGGAAACGCTGGCCATCCGAATTGAGATACGATTATGAAAGTGGGTTTCATTTTAGAAACACGCTTGATACGTTATGGAGAAAATCTAGATTTGGATATTCTTTCTATGATTAAAATGTAATTTATCTATGACTGTGTTATTAACAGAGCCCGAACTCAGTTTGCATCTATTACGTATAGTAAGATCTCTCTCGATCTCTATTGTTTAAGCATATTTTTTGTTCGCCGGATCACCCCGATGTCTGTTTACAATAACCCTTTGTAATACGAAAGTCAAAGAACTTCTGCGAAGCTTGAATATAAACAAATTTCTATAGATATGTAAATTTATTCTAATGTATTTTAGCCCGGAGCATTGTGCAATTTCTGAGAATCTATTTAAAGACGCTTTTTTTGTATTTCATCGGTCAGTTTCGAACTGTACTCTTGGATGCTATTAATCTGTTCATAATTTGGAACGTTATTCAGCTTGTTTATTTGTCAGTGATATCTGATTTGTGAGTTCTATCAAGATTTTATTCTGTAGATTTACCAGTGTGACAACCACGGTGACAAGTACAATTAATATCAATGTTGAATGCAAATTCATATAGTGACCTTTTTTATTATGTACGCGTATGTCTGCGGCGTTGACGTATGTTTGCCCAATCATATCGTTTATGAGCTGGGATGAAGCATATGGTCGTATGTAACATTTCACGACGAATACGTCTGGAGGACGTCAGATTCGAAAGTTATGCGTCAGCGTAATATACGTTGTTGTTGCCCCGATATAACTCCAATATGACACTTCCATAGTGATTTCTACTCCGATATAGACTGTTATGTGATTGACACACGGTACTATAGTTAGCTTTCCATCTGTTAATCCGTTTTGTTTGTATTATAAAATTTATTATCTGACAAATAATGTTCGGGCAATACGACTATTGCTTACTGGTGGTATAAAAAACCGGAGCAAATCTATATTACACTTTGTGAAGTATCTTCCATCTAGCACATAGCCCCGTTCCTAGGATAATTTAGATGGGAGCCTGTTCAATTATCACACTGTTACATAAACTCTTTCCAGAAAAGTCATAGTAATTCTGTAGAAAAATATATTTACTTTCTTCCGCTGAAGTTGAGGAGACTTCTTACGAACACGTGTTGTTATGAAACCCATTTATAGTGAGACTGTATGGATTTATACAATCCATTGATTGTAGAACCTAATTGGTTTATGTTCTGTCACGTTAGAGTCATATATACGTGCTTCATGTCCAATCAATATGTTTACCTCTTTGTCTGCATATGGATGAGACACAAATCTAATACATTATGACAAGTAAAGTATATTGAAACTTAGCTTGTGTTAGGAATCTCTGACAGTCTATAATTTGATATCATTAAATTTGAAGATCAATAACTTCGAATATATATCCATCAACTGTGGAGTTTTTCCGGGCAAACTATATCTAACTATACATATAATGCCCCGTATTATGATGTATATATAATGTATAATACATATACTGTATTTACACAGATATTTGTTTACAGAATCATAGTTTATGGAGGATATTGAACAATTGTGTTAGAATAAGTGCTATACTGTCATGTTTTACGTTGAAAATTTTAATTTATAGCTTACAAAAAGAGACAGTATTCACACAAGTAGTAAAACCTACCTAACATCGAGTAGCTTATCAAAGTGGCATCAATTGCCAAAATTAAGATATTTTCATGAATGATGCCAAGAGAAGGATTGAGTTTGTTGCTCATTAAAAAAGTAAGTGACATATGTTGTGTTATCTTGAAGGAATATATCACTGTTTGTTATAAAACCAGGAAATGCAGCCTATGTTTCCAAAGCAATAAATGTACCAAACGAACAACTTGTTTCAAGTGCACTTGGGTAGGTTAGTCAATAACTAGCAAAAGGCCTGGGTTTCTACTATTTACCATTAATAAAATTCCTATACATTTATTGTGGCTATAGCAAAGCAATAAAAATATGTAAGACTTAATTCATAATACGATCAAGTAACGACCACCTTCCCTATTTAACGGTTAATGTAATGTTTGTAAGATTTGGTAGTCAAAGTTTTTCGCCTGCCTGTAAGCATACCAAATAACTATAAGTCTACCAAACCAAATAAAGCTCTTAAGAGATTTTTTTGTAATCGATGAGTTTCGATTGGATTTATCCAGCATATCACCACGTGTGTTTGCCTAAATAATTAATATAGACCTTTGTCGATTCCTGAGGGCCTCAATGACCAAACGTGACAGATTAGTATTAAAAACATGCTGCTTTAACTCGCCCTAAGGGTAGATGAAAAGCGTGGATTATATTGACTTCGACATTTTGTCGCCAAATTATCAAGACCTGATTTCAAATGTGGCGAGGTTTAGTTTTGCTTGCAGGCTCAAATAACATAAATTGATGACTTTCTGCGGATATATTCCATATCAGTATTTAGTTTCTTGATTGATGTTTCAGCCAGATTCGATGGACGATGGATTCGTCTTGGAGGATGACCCAGAAATATATTCACAAACACACACTTTATTGGTAACTCTTAAAATTGGTCGAGATGCCAATGGATTTTTTGTTCCTAAATTAGCATTTGAATAAGATGGTTCAAATTAATTGAAAATCTAAATGAGTCATATTTAAATAAAACTTAGAGATTGGACGCTTTTGATGAGGACTGATATATTTTGGTTGAAAATATTCAACATGTGTCAAGGAAAAAAAATTCCGGTATAGTTCGAACTCGCTGCTTATGAATAGAAGGGTTTGGTCGACACGAATGCCTTCACATACCGAACTCCGCGACGCGAACACAGGAAATACTGTATTCATTCCAGCTATTTCAAATAGTTAAGCGCCAGAGGAAAACGCAGACTTAATTATCTCAAATTAGTTAATGTCTTTAGGCGAGGCACAGGAACCTAATCTAAAACTAGGGAAATTAGTTCTCCTGGAGTTCCTGTTCTGCCTAACTGTGTCCGATCCTCTGAAAAGGATTACTGTGACCTTCCATTCTATGAGAAAAGAACTTTTCTTATTGGCTGCTTGCTTTCGGTTTGTTGATGCTATTTATCGGCAATGCGTACTAAACACATATAATACATATAGTTATAGTTACGCCAATGTTACCAGCTACAAACTCTCAAATTGAGGCATGTTGTTAACTTTCTCTACAGACAAAGACATATGTTACGAGACAAAATATTAAATGAAGAAGTATCAAAAAGACCAGGAGATTTTGTGTATAAATTTTGATTTATATATAAATACTATTTTTTAGCTACACGAGCTTTCGACATTTATATCGGACTTTTTGTCAAGTGCAATCCAATTCCAATTCCAGTGTATCAGGTGAAAATCATCACCTTGGCAGCTCATGCCACTCAAAGCTGTCTAACATACAAGAATAGATAGTGTCTTATCAGCTCAGTGTCTCTAAACTGTTATTTTGTCCACAATTTGTTGGGGTGATGTGCTTATCTCACGTTAACCCACACAATGCCCAGTTTATTGCTCACGAAGTAGTATGTCTTCTTGCAATTAGCACTGCTGTATCGTTATCCATCGATTTATAAGCCTTGGTTGATTTAAACACAGACTGTATATACGTATCACACTGGGCTGGGAAAACGGAAGTTAAACATCATTTAAGGTATAAGAGAACGCTGACTTTGGTCAATTTTAACTGGCTGGAAACGAGAGGATCAGTTAAGTTATGTATCTTGTTTGTTATAAAACAGATCAATATAATGTTTAATCACATAACTGCCATTAAAAGTCAGAAAAGCTGTATACCCAGCATAAAGTTTAATAAAGTGGACGCAGGCATATGATGTAAAATAACCGTCTATCACATAATGATGAATGCTATCGGAGTATCAATTTAGTCTATAAGTAATAATTCTTCTAATGTCTAAAAATTGCATTTAGACTAAAGGGTATGTATTGCTATTTGAATCTAAATATAGTCTGACCATTCAAAGTTAATCGGCTGAACAAGTTTGCAATAATTGTAGGCGGATTATTGTCTCAGTAAGCCATTAGAACATTGATTCCTTTTACTAGCTGGTGATGTGTTTCTGGTTAGGACTGACCGACAAAAACCAGATGATATTGATCTGATGGTAGGCCTAATCCGGTACTTTATCGAAACTATTAAAAGGTTTCCGGATTAGAGTGACCAAAACTTCTACTTCCAATTGAGGCCACTAAATCATGGCCTGTATTCATCGATGTCTCTTACAGGTGTTTCACTGATCAATACTCTGTTAATATCAATTACTACACCCTATAACTCAATTGCTCACAATGGATGTATTAAAAGGGACTCAATTAAGAATTCAACTACCCTTCGACGTTTAGTTCTGAAAAGGTTTGTTTTTGTACAAGTAGCATTATTTAGAGAAGAACACAACCATGGTGACTAGCATCCATATCTCAAAACAGGTTTCGTCTTATGTGAGAATTACTAGATCTACTAGATCTATATTCAAGTATTTTCCAGGAATGGCTCCTTCGTATTGGGATTTACCAAAATTAGGGATCCCGTTGTGTGTGTTGTGTGAATTCAATCCTTTGCTTTACCGACATAATTACATTTAAAATCTGCTTTGTTTATGTAATAAATTGTTATCATATCTACAATGTTTAGTTGATCTTTTGATATTACATAAATTATCTTTGGGTTATAACGGGCAAGATGCAATATGTCCGGGTCAAACATTGTAGTACTGGATTTGAAAATACATCTCGCTACAGACAGTGGCTGAAAAGCTCAACAATTTTGCCGTGTATGAATCTAATACAGGTTAGTTCTATATGGTTGATAAAGTTATATGTTTGGAGTGGAATGGATTTTGGCATCACATACACGACTTCGAAATCCTGTTACGTTGATTATTAAATGGATATGTCGAATAGATACGTTTTACGCATAATCTGATCATCCCTTCACAAACTAATCTTCCCTTTTCCGGATTCACACTAATTTTTATGACACCTTGTTAGAGAGTTTTTTTATCTTAAACTTGAATAACAACAAATGATCAGAAATATTTGAAACTATTTTTAAACGTGGGCTCCATACTAATGAGAAACGGTTATGGCATCACCATCTAATGTTCACAATGTTACACTTGATAACGACACCGGTATAAGTGTCAAAACCTCGTGTTGTTCATAAACAATTTACTTCGTGGTGATGCCTTAATCCTTTCACATTAACAAATAATATTTATACAGTGTCACAGAGCAAAACGAATTTTATTTTTACGACGAACGAATTTCAGAAATCCAATTTGTCTTTATAATGAAATAGGGTCATAATATATATACATCTATACAACAGCTTTTGTTGTGCAACATTATTGAGAGTCTCATAAAGGGCTTAAGCCAATGAGACAAAATCCGTCCCGCACTGCAAAATATAACTTCTAGTTAAAACATATTTACACATCAGTGGGATGGTATACAATGACTTTCAAATAATACATCTGTAGTTTTTTTTCTAAGAAACAAAAGAAAACGCATATCAGTATTTATTCCAAATGAGTTTTTGTCCTCATCAGAGATCCCGCCTCCCCTGGCAGTTAATTTACATATCTGTTCTTTAAAGCCTCAAATCAAAATTACATATAACTTTGAAGCCATTTCAAGTATTGACATTTAGGATAACCAATCATTCCAAACTTATAGGAAATCGTATCCTTAAATTGTCTGAGATTGCTATTCAATGGTACATAATATTACCAGCTACTTTGATCTTCAGTCTCAATATCCTGCTTATCATCTCTCGTGCATCAAAAAATTAATCCAACCTCTATGACCATTTTAAAATGGGAAAAATTGTTTATTGTTTAAATTGCTTGGCAGCTGGTGTTTCAAAATATAATCCCTAATCTTTCATCACATAAGCAATCAATGTATTTATCTGCTGGAAATGTCATTTTCTTACATCTTGAATGCACGATATCGGTGATAAAAGAAAGGCTATGGCACCAATAAAATAAGGCATATATACTACAGTTATATCAAATCATAATGAACGATATCGTCAATTGTTAAACACATAGTTTTGAATAAGTTCGTCTGATTTATTTTCAAGTTGAATCATATCGACAGAAACTTTTTAACGATATAAATCCAGAGAAAAATAAACCGTTTTGACATTCTGGTCTAGCATTTTTTAAATTTTGGAGAAATTGTGTTGAAGGAAACACAAATTAATGATCCTGCGTTGAACAAATGGACATCAGTCTTAGCGATACAGGAAATGAATGTTATGGAACATTGCTGTATACTCAGACCAATATCTAGATCCCTCTTTTGATTCGGTATTAATATTGTTCATATAATACACACACCTTGCTGTCGGCTATATTTTGTTTATACATCAATATAGACCATTCTATAAGTATCTAGGTGAAAACAAACTGGTGCTCAATAACATATGTTAGATAAACCCTGACTAAAGCCTTGGAGGTGAACATCTGAAGATACACTCGACGCCAAAGTCATGAATACAGAATGGATCTTTATACAAGAGCAATATTGGATACGTCTGTGTTGATGAAATATGACCCATTTTCGAGTTAACTTTGAAGATGTAGATATTGACTCTATGAAATTTCCTGGAGATATCTTATGGAACTTTTTTCTCCTTTCTACGTCGGTTCCATATCAATACAAGTGTTTATAAACAAAATATGTTCATATTTTAGCTTCACGGAGCGCCTTAGTCATTTAAATCAAGTTGCTACTTCAGACAGGGTATATTTTAGGCAGGGTACTTTATTCACAGAACAATGAGCTTTATACGTGCAATCTTATTTTGATCCGTCTATTTTGGCAAAACCCCCACTGTTCAAGAGACTGATGGGCTAAACAGCCCATGTAATAAGATCATCGCCATCGTTGTTATCTTTGCAGAAAACAAAGACACATATCCAAATATCAAAATCCCTTCTTGTTAGAGTCCGCATAAAAAAATTCCCTTAAAATGAGTTCCAAGTTGAGAGGTCATACACTGTAGGTCATGAGCAATGGCAGTACAATTTGATTACGGTCGAAAAAGCTCTAAAATATCATTTGCACTTTTGTATGTAAATGAGTCATAATTGTCTTTCAACATATCTATCTGTCATATGATACATCATTCGGCAATGTTTATAGGAAACAGTTCTTCAATCGATTAATATGGGAAGACTAAAAAGCTCTGTCAAATGATTTATGTTGATATTATCAATATAAATTTTAACTTATATGCCAAAGTTGATATATTTCACTGTGGTGTAAACGAAATTCGTTGCAAAATGTATTTCCAAGTGCGGCACGTAATTTGAAACAGGCACTGCGGTCAAATTCGATTAGTAGAATAAACTAGCCCAATAAGAGAGCTGGGATCAACAAGAATATAATCCCGCTAGCTCGTTTATTTCAATATTATCAATATGTTTCTGTGATCGACGACCAATTGACTTTATAAGATATAATAAAGCATAATCTACAGATCTCAATTTGTTTCTCACAAAAAGTTTGTCACTTCAACCAGCTTTATTTACGTCATAACAGTGATCTGATTCAAGAATGGGTATTATGAATTGGTTAAATTCAATTATTGCGATGGGGGAAATATCCCGTTCATTATCTCGGAATAGATAAAGCCAACGATATAATGAAATTAGTACAGAAACCTTTAACATTAATGCCACAAAATGAAGAGCGATGGAATTATATTGAAAAGGTGTTTTAAAAGGCACTTAAGTCTTCGTTTGATGATTGATTGATTGATTGATTGATTGATTGTTTGGTGTGTTACGACTATTTCACTTATAATGACGGGGTTGTCAGTAGATTCATTTTTGGCGTAACTTTCATAACAACGTATCTGTACAGTATGGGCTGCTATGGCTGTTACGTAAAAACTTACGCTACGCTGTTGTGATACAGACTTCTGGTCTTATTGGCTATAATTCGAGTTTCTCTCACATTTGCAGAGCATCATCCTAAGAGGATTGTGACCTTATTAAATCGAGTCTGTCATTAAAGTTCAGATTCACTCTTTATGTGGAAGTTGTGCATTTCGCCATATAAGTGAAATAATCTTGAGTCCGGCGTAAAACATCAATCAACCAAATGGTTGAGTGTGGACTTTATCGGGATAACTGTTAGATAGATAGTATTAAGTTATATCAATTATGAAGAGAGCTTACGAGACCTGTTGCCCTATTTCATATATGTACAATGACATCATTTCTTTCAAATGCTGTTATGCATCTCGACAAATCTTATATGAAAACCCATGGTCTTTCTACTCAATAATAGATCTTGTCATTTCAAGCAACACCAATGTCTATAGTTAGATTCGGCCTTTCACTATGCTTCTCACGATTTGAAAAACGTCAACGCTTCTTAAGTCTGACTTTAAGAAGGATCACTTAAAAAGCGGTTAGTCTGACGAGCGGATCGATTTTTTGAATGGAGCTCAGTTTTCAATGAACCTAATGAAGTAGAATCGTGGTTCTATTCCTGTAAGCTTCACAAGGCTTGGTGATTTATCAATAAGTCGGTAACATAGTTCCATCTAGTTGAGCCACCTACCCTTTACACCCACTCTATTGATAGTCTAATTCCGGATATCCGGAACCTTGGAGAACTTGGCTACTGAGAGAAGAATGCTTCGATAGCATTGCAGAAAATGGTACAATGACTTAATAAGGTACGTTATAATAATGCATTGGGGAATGCAGGATACTTTCTGTCAAACACAGACATACATTTATAAAACTATCTTTCAAGCCATTATCTCGCCTATGTCACATGTTTGCAGATGATAATAGCCTGAATTGAAAATCGATACTGTGTCTGTGACATTTTATTGAGAAATATTATTTTCTTTTGTTCTAACTGCGTAATCCAGTGAACAAAATTACGGAAATATTGCGTGCTTGTCGAACACTTAATGACATAATGGGATCTTTATCAGATTATAGCAAAGCAAATTATTCTAGAAGTACAGGAGAGGTGCGGGAGAGTGACCTTCTCTTTGATTAACACCAAACGAAAAAAAGTCAATGAACTAAACTATATGTAAATAGTCTTGGACAAATGTCACGAAATAGACTCTTGCGCTCTACATATGGATGTGACCGTTTCTCTATATTTTCCCAATAACATCGATAGTCAATTAGTAAAAATTGGTAATACATTATGTCTTACCAAAGTGAATCTATTTTGTCATTAAACCAGTAGCAACAGGGAATAGTTTGAATCCATCGGCTGACGAAGTGTCTCAATAATTTAACCTTTGTAGACATTTAGGTAGGTCGATTTACTATGCTGATTGTCAACAGAGAAACGGATTTCTCTTCTTTCTGTTCATTTGATCGATTCTATCGATTTTATATTTAAGTTTCGCACCTGTCTCTTACATTCATACTTTCAGTCCTGAAAACTCTTTACCACAAGATTTCTCCCAATGGGTGGGAGGCTCAATTACTTCATACAAATAACGAACAATCACATCATTTTGTTTTCCTATGTTTGATACTTTAACTACAAACTATTGATAAAATAGTGGAATCGTCTATATTCCTCAATATAGTTTTTGGTTTACAGAACAGTCGCCTTCTTTGTAATAGTAGTTGAAAAGAAGACTTGATCGAGAGTTTCTTCAAAACATTTTGTTCCCCTTCCGCCAGCAACAATAACGTGAAATATTATTCTGTTGCCGACAAAATCCTTCGCTTTTATGAAAAGTTTTTTTTTTGGTTATAGTCGGCGTTGTCAGGTTTACTGGGGAGGAAGCCGGGCTCATTGCCCGGAGGAAACATCCGACCTTGGGTGAGTATCTGACAACGCTTCCACATGCGTCGAAAACACATTAAAATCTGAGTTACGTCATTAACCACCTTTTAATTACAGAATCTGAAGCATGACCAGTCAAGATAATTTCTTCTCGTGTCAAATGGCCCTTGAAATGGAAAGGTCCAGTTTTGTAATCAAATCAAGACAGTTTTATATTTCAAGTAATGATAATCCATAAACCCTATTTACCGATAACCGTCTTTACATTAAATGCATATAGGGTTATGCCATATCACTCTAATAATCGAGCCACAACCGTGAGAGATAATTACACATGGTAGATTCAACGACGTAATTTCTTGTTTGAAAAGCTGTTAAATAATGCTAGATTGTCTTTCTATGGAGTATTGTACAGGGATGGACATACTAGGCGAATTTTACTGGCAGGCGATTCGCGGCAAAAATCAGTCTGTCAGGAAATCGAAAGCATCAACTAGAGCTGGGGAAATGGAAATAATCCCATGAGAGGAAATGCCAGTGTGAGATACACTTTGCCGGACACTCTGTATTCTAGTAGAGTCAATTTTTCGTGGAATGGATGTGAAGCTCGGCTGAGCCAACAGGTCGTGTCGTGCTGCTACAAGTAGTGATGTTTTATCAACATTCTTAGTTATAGGGGATCCCGGGATTCAGTGGGTCAATGTGGAACCACAATTATGCTGGTTGCCCTCTCCTTTTCAGCAACACTCTGTGGATATTGCTGAAAGAAGGAAATACATAGAAAATATATGCAGCACAATTTATTGTAAAGAAATCAATTGCTAAAGCACCAGGGTCTGTTTTGTAAGAAACATACTGTTTCGTTTGTTGATTTAGTCTGGATGCGAGCGGCTCAATGCTCAATTTGTAGGATTTTAAAAATATCGTTGTATATATTCTTAATTTATTGTATGGCATAGATTGAATATTCTGTTTTCTTCACCTGTACTTTAGCTATTTTCTTTTTCTGTTGATGATTTCAATAAAAATCTCGTTGAGATTTTGAAGTGAGGGCAATGAACATGTCGCCATCTTGGATCTTGTATTGGCCCATTCCGTATTGGCCTTATTTGTTCATATTAGCCTAGTTTGTCCGCATTGGCCCAGGTAAGCCACGTATGAGTAGGCCGTCTCTCTGTAATACGCCAAAAACATTGAAAGTCAATTAACAAAATTTACTAACGATTGATTATACCAATCTGTTGCCATTGTCCGGAGTGTGGCCGTATTGACCCGAGGTTGCTGACCAATTGTCAATACGGCCACCAGAATTCCAATGCCCCAGCTACGCGAAAACTATATATTCATAATATTCGTAGTCGTGGACTGTGCCAGTTATTTCCGGGAAATCAAACCACACCATTGTGTATCGACGGGTTATGTTTGTTTCAATTTAAGTCTCTCGATAGTAGCAGCTGTGTTATCAAAAGTATATTAAGTTGAACGAAGGTTTGACTTACACCCGGCAGAATCACTGTTGAACTACTTTGTAAGCAAAGTCATCTAGCCTGGCTAAAAGTTCAACTCGACCAATACACCAATATGAGCTTGGTATTAAAGTCAGCTAAGTTTGCCTGGCCGTGACGGTAGTATTCAGTCCATTAATACGGTTACAGACTTTCCTGATACAATCGATTACCTTCACACAGTTGGTAATGGACACTTCAAGGAAACACTATAGGATTCATCGCAGGATATATTATACAAAGAGTCTCTGATATGTATACTCGCGTTATCTCGCTTTTCATAATTTTTGATTCTATTGAAAAACGAAAGGATTCACCATGAAATAAAAAACAATTAACAATAGTTTCCTTATTTTCTTTTTTAAGCAAGGAGAGAAAACATGTGGTAACCGACTCATCAATGTTCTCGAATATTTCTAGTCGGATTTTTTCTTACAACCCTCTACCAGTGCCAGATAAAAAAGTTAAATATTTAAATGTTATTCCTAGTAAAACTTAAATCCAAATATGAAATTTGCAGATAGGTAAAATCAACACCACAAAAGTGAGTTTGACCGGAGCTTATTACGAATGCTATGGACGGCTAGCTTACCTCTGTAACACGTCTACCGTCCGGTTCCTCGTCCAGTGTGTCATCGTCTATGTTATATGTCTTTTAATCAAACCTACGTTCAGTTTAAATCAATGGTGACAATAGAGATGTGGACATTTTACTAATAAAACAACTTCTGAACCAGCAAACTGAAGATGTAAACCAATTAACAAGACATCCGATCTCAATACAGGAGATAACTAATTCGGACATATTGACAATAAATGAGCGCATTAGTCGTGTCTGGAGGCCGGACTGCGTGGTATCAATCAATAGAATAAATCGCATTAGTTTCTATAACAGTTAGAATAGACGTCTCTGTAAATACTGCCATCGAATGTCCATCCTTAATCTTCTTGCTAAAACAAACTCATAAGCCGTGCGTCGACAAGACGCTTGCCATACCACGTTGTATTGAGGGCGTATTTAAATAATGACTGTCATGACCCAGGCGGGTTTTGACAAATTTTATAAACTGAAATTCCACTTTAATCACCCGTACTAAAATCAATCGTTTTAGTGTGTCAGATTTTCGAACTTCAGTCACGTGTCAACTGTATACTACCAATCAGACGATGACAAAAGCAATGATCTGAATTTGAACAGATATTTACAAGTTTGTAAACACTGTGATAGACTTTTACAACAAACTTGCTGTTATTTAGACAGGCATGGTATTTTCTCCCCAAACACCAACATACCACGTTCCCTTTAACATTTAACTATACCTAACACTGCCTTGACCAGTCCTCTTGAATTCGTCCATTCAAACCGGCCTTTTTTATTCAGGTCACGCAAACCTGGAGTATTAAAAGTGGTTGGTTGGTTGTTTTAGCTTATTGGCGTGCCAATTCGTATAAAGATATTGAAAATCGTTCCAGTGGTGAATAAATAAGTTTTGCTATAAACAGTTACCAATTTGAATAAACAGTCTAGAAAATGTTTGAATTTCTTCCTTTTGATATCCACTAAAAATTTCTCAATTTGTGATTGTCTGGACGTTTGTTCAAAAATAGGCTTATAGATTATTTAACATGTATATTAAAAATCCCGAGTTTGGGTATGAAATATTGATTCGCCGATGGTCCGGTGTTCCCTCTGGAGAGCGAAAATCCGGAAAATTGAGTTCTGATAAGTAATAGAACATGCTGGACTCTATTGAAATGGTTATATAGAGGATTTGTACAACCACCACGATGATAAATCTGCCAATGAACGTCACGTTTGATTATCATGATTAGCTTAATTAACCACCAAGTATGCTGTGTCGATCAGCAACTAATTGATTGAATTTTCATTTGGCATTAAGGTTAACTGTCCCTTCCTAAAACCATCGATTGCAGGATTTATCCATTCCGATGGCACACGTCTAGCTTTATGTAAGGTGTGCATTTTGCCGTTTCATAAAACCCACTAAAGAAAGCAAACAGAGTTTGTATCTTACAAGAACTGTAAAGTTTCTCTGAGACTAGCTATACTATTTACAATCCCCTTGGAGCAAACATTCGCAAATATGTAGACCAATATATTTTGGCAAGTCACTGGCTTAATTCTTAAAATCGTTTTGTAGTTTGGCCCTGTTTAAATCATGAGACCAATTCAGCACGAGCAGCATGCTTCAATCAAGCCTCATAATATATGCATATATATCACAGGAACCAAGAAGTCCAAAGATGCTGTAAGTAACTAGATTGACACGTATTTAATTCCAAAGCAGGAAATCAATAAATGTTGTCAGGAAAACATGAACGTTTGAACGAATAGAGACAATGTTATCGGTTTCTAGATAACATCTCTAATTATTTATCAAGCAATTTATTCCCTTCACATACGGTCAATAGATGTTACGATATCACGAGTGTTTATTTAGTCACGGAAAACACCACAGCCATTGTCGCAATTACCAAGATTGTGTATGTGATGGACAAACATCAAAAGTTTCTTATCCATCACATGATAATATGAGCCCATCCACAATGCAACACGAATAATAAAACTACTTGTAACTTTAGAAAATTGCAACAACAGTGAAACAAACATTAAATTTCACCTCTCATCCTAGAGCGCTCCAAAATAGTACGCGCTGAAACACACTGTAATTACATTTCTTTTGATATTCAGCTGAGCAAGTTTTAATCTTAATCTCCGATCCAAGTTCAGGAGAGTGCTCAAGGAGAGTTGAACATGGGGTTCCAGTTGAGTATTGCACATTTTTTTAGTGGAAAGAAAACCGGACTCATTGTCCGAAGGATACCCCGACCTTCAGCGAGCACCTGCCAACTCCTCTACGTTCGGCCATCGAATGAGAAATCCCATCACAATTTTTTTGTTTTGAGTGGGATTCGAACCCGCGCCGTATCGAAAGCTTATGTCGTACTGGGGGTCCATACTACCATGTGATACAAATGTCATCGATATACGGAAGGTAAATGCAAGGTTGTTTGTGAAATTTGCTAAGTATTTGAGGCAAAGTTAGGACAAATGCGTTTTGATAGCACATCCTTTAAAGGGACAAGCCTGGAACGAAGATCGTTAAAATGTGTGCTATTCGACTGATGTCTTTAAAGAGATGAGGTTTCCAGATGGCCATTGGCAACTTTTCTAGCCCCCACTGACCGCTGAATAGCGAGTATTAATTGGGGGATCCTTTGTCTGCTTTGTTTACTGACTGAGAATGGACCTTAGGCGCGCAGTACAAGACCGTTGTGGGTGCGCGTGTGGTCCATTTTCGGCTGTTTGTTTACTGACTGTCAGACAGAAACCAAGCAACAGAGAATTACCTAAATAACTCTTTAAATGTATATTTTTGGCGGAAAGTCGAATTACAGTCTTTCATCCGACATTGATCACTTATTTTTCTACTTATGTGAAGGTCAACGGAGAATCACGACAAACTTACGCGGGTCCATGTCTCCTTTTAATTTCCTGGAATATCTCACTATTGAATTCGAAGCCATTACCTTTTAAGTTCAAACAAATCTAAAATGTTTTTGTCCAGGCGAATGCTGATTTAAAGGACTTAAGACCCAAGTCTACATGTATGTCAATGTACAGTGTATGTACACATAGACTACACATCTAGAGTAAGCAAAATGGCATCCAATGAGATGGATTTCTCTGATAATTTGACCAACAAATCATATTTGTGATAAGATTCATTTAGATCATTTTTCAAAGGGTTTGTGAAATTTTGCAAGAATATAGAAGATACTGTTTTAGAGTGATGGTCAGTTTCCAAATAGAGATACTGTTTGTCATTGAAATAGCCTTTATCTTCAAGAGAATTAATAATTCTATTGAAATTTCCAACATTTTTCAGGCCAAATTTTATTATCAAGTTGTTGATAATGAACACGTTTGCTTAGTTGCCGTTCTACCTTTTCAATATAATCTTGTCTAGACATTATAACTGTTGCCAAGCCTTTATCAACAGGCTTAATAACTATGTTTTGATTTTCCCTTAGCTTACTTAAGGAAAGACATTCTGAGGGAGTAAGTTTTTGTTGGTCTCTTTATTGGAGACTGAGCTTCTCTCCCAAAACATCCCAACCCAAGGCTATGTAATATCCTGCCCAGACAATTAGTGTTTATTTTTGGTTCTGAAAAACAAAAAGGAAATGTCCGTGGGGTGAAGAATTATAAAATTAAGTAATTCCCCTCCAGAGACCATCTATCTTAATTAAGTATCAACTTTTATTCGATTTCAAAGATAGATAAGAACACAGACGCCATATTGAAAAGATACAAATTTCCTAAATTGAAACGATGTCTCTCAACAAGAAACAAAACATCTTAGGCGTAATGAAGTGACATCACCTGCCAAATATATTGAAAATTTCGGTGAAACAGCAAATTTCCCAATAAGAGCTTTCCATTGATACCAATCTTTCAGATGAACACTTAAGTTTTATAAGCAACAACATCCCGGCTCGTTGAATTTTGGCCGTTATTTGCACACATCTTTGGCTCGCACGGTTTACTGGCTTAAGTCATATTTTTCATTTCAACGTCAAACTTTTATTATTGTTCAAGGTACTTCGAACGCTGAACGCAGAATCTATGAAAAAAATTTGAATTTTGGCAGCTTTTGCCTCTTTAAAGCTTTTTCGTTGACCTTTCACATTATAAGAGGATGTGACAGAAGATGTTCTCCGTGGGTACATGTACGTATCAAAACAATGAAGTTATTATCGGGTGTGAGAGTTTGTGCTATTTAAAAATCAAATTTAAAGCACATTGTTTCTAAATAAGATAATATTCATTAATAGTGCGATATGAATCTTTTTTTATTGCACAGAATTTTCCCGACCCTATAGTTATGATGCAGCTTTATCCTAATCAACAATATCCGCATATCACTTCACCATTCTGTGGGTAAGCTAGACTCATTACGATGATTATGCTGACTTTTTAATGGGAATGTTTTTTGTAATTATCCAATACAAGATACATGCTCACTTGTATTGTGTGTCTCAATATGACCTAAAGAGCTTAAGTAGTTCTCAAACCCATAGACTCATTACGATGATTATGCTGACTTTTTAATGGGAATGCTTTTTGTAATTATCCAATACAAGATACATGCTCACTTGTATTGTGTGTCTCAATATGACATAAAGAGCTAAAGTAGTTCCCAAAAGCATTAACATATACTCCTGTACAAAAGATATTCGAGAAGGGTTCACTAGTCCGAAGGTTCACTAGTCCGAAGGTTCACTAGTCCGAAAAACGGGTTCACTAGTAAGAAGGTTCACTAGTCCGAAGGTCCACTAGTCAGAAGGTTCACTAGTCCGAAAGAGAGGGTTCACTGGTTCGAAGGTTCACTAGTCCGAAGGTCCACTAGTCCGAAGGTTCACTAGTCCGAAGAAGTACCGATCATCCTCCAAACGATAATATAGCCCATAAGGCATAGGCCTACCCAGACCCAAGGATAGTTTCCTCAGCATCATTTTCCCACGAGACAGTATCCCTTAGTCTTTGCTGGTCTGTAGTCGAGACAATATAAAGTTAGGAATTTATGATCCCTCCAAAGAAAAAGGAAATATATAATTCGGCGATTTTATGCACAGCCACGGGCGTACATCCAGGTAGCAATGTAGAATGGTGGTGGTGATAGGGGGGGGGGGGGGGTGCAGGCTGATGAAGAGAAAGACAATGAATCTCCTAAGGAAGTAGGAGGTATGCAGGGAATATAAAACCGTCGAACTAAATATTTTATTTTCCCTAAGGAACTCTACAGGGCTATACGCATGACATGACATGTTCAATTTAAATCCATTTATTTATAAGATAATTTGAAAAGTTGGGAAAACATTATTAAAAAGATGACATTATACCTATATCGACTTTGTAAACGTTCATATATATATATTTATCATCACTAAAACACACGGGCACAGGGAAAATCTTCTTGTCTAAAATAACCATGGAGACAAGTTTCTAATTGTGTTAAAAAGGGGTATATCATTTAGACTTTTATACCCCATAAATTGAACAAACCGTGAAGAGTAGTTTTTATTTTTAATATCTGTTCAAGTATACCTACCGCTACTCAGATTTTTTTAATTGCTTCAATAAAATGGTCTTATTTGAGATATAGCGCATTATGTCTGGGATGTTCGGACTAGTGAACCTTCGGACTGGTGAACCTTCGGACTAGTGAACCTTCGGACCAGTGAACCTTCGGACCAGTGGACCTTCGGACTAGTGAACCTTCGGACCGGTGAACCTTCGGACTAGTGGACCTTCTGACTAGTGGACCTTCGGACTAGTGAACCTTCGGACTAGTGAGCAGTTCCCAGACATTCTGTATACTCATGCCAATTTATTTTTAATCACTCTTACTAACATGGCGTACATCATTCATACTAATCGACGCGTCAATAAGCTTAAAGTGGCATGAGCTGCCGAAATTCACACTTTTTTCATAATTTCTGATCGTCACGACAGTAAGAGGCTTTAAAGGCCATCGAAAAACTAAATGATTGGCGTTGGAATGAGGAAAATCCATACAGTATGTGCCCTGTACGAACCCAAAACGTGTTCGAAAAGTAGCAAAATTTAAATAACCGGGACGACCATTCATTCATTCTAAGTCAAAGTTAGTTCAAAACAATACTTTATCGTACATTTTTGAGACTAGAAGCACTAAAAAGCTTCTGAATTATACGTCTTGAGAAAAATAGCCGATAATTTCAACATTCTGTGTTTACGTCAAAATATCAACATTTTGGCAGCTCATGCCCCTTTAAACAACCAACCAACCAAATACAAGATCCGCACGGAGTCAGTGAGTGTTGTGTGTCCAGTAGTGACGGGCCAGTTGGAAATTGTTGGCTTGAATTTCTTGCACATGTCCTTTACAGAAGCAACTGTTAAACGAACGGTGTCAGAGGGACAAGGTGGTAAATTGATACAAAAGAGATCATTTCATGGCGGGAAAACGCCGATATTGACCGGAAAATTGGAATCCGAAACAGCCACGACTTAGAAGTAATGGCGACTGGTTGTCTGAGATCTTAATACATACGTCCTCTATTTGAATACCAAGTCAATTATCACCTTTAGACAGACTGCAACTTTTTGACACGATCTCACAACAGTGACTTTTGACAGAGAACATCTCAGGACTAAATACGACTGTATTCAATCTCCTCATCTATGTTGCCCTTGCCAATGCGGTTATATACAGTCTAATATGTACACCAATAACACATAGACATCAATCACACTCCCGTCAGTCGTCAACCACCAGCAGCAATCCTATGAACATCCACTATACATATAATAACATTGTGTAAAGCCACGTATTGCTTCGGTTGTTCTCTTCAAAACTACTTGAAATTGCTGATAACATATTTGAATTAAACCAAACATTCTGAGAGTATTGTATAGCAATGCATAGTCCCCAACCGGATGGTTGTCAATGAGTATGAAATTCAATGAATATTTTAAATGGTGCCCAAAATAAACAGTATTCCTTTACTATTTAAGGGATTAACCTGTTGTTCAGGGAGATCCCTGAAATCCTTAAAAAGTTCTAAATTGACAATTGATCAGTAAAATACCAAGAAATAAATGACGAGAGACATAAAAAACCTAAACGGTGTACTCGCATGTATACCAAAAATCAGCTCAATGTCTAGAAACATTTTCCGGAAGTCCGGAAAACTTATATTTTTTGTGAAATTGTGAAGTCCAAGGGCGATAATTTCGGTAAAAATAAACGGAGCGGAACAAAACGTAAACTTGATCTGTAACCCACCATGGCGGAGCCACATACAAAAAAATCACATGAACACCTGAAAGCATATAGAAAAAAGTCCGGAAAACTGACTTGCCGGACTGACGGAGCGCAAACCTATAGCCCCTTTCCGCTTCGCCAGTAGGGGACTAAAAACCAGACTTATTGCTCTAAGGAAATCATCGACCTTCGACCTTTACACAGGGAAATCGAACCACCCAGATTTTTTTCAATGAATGTCTTTGGGCATTCGAACCTGCTACCCACCAATGGATGGCCTGGGTCGGCGTGAAAGACCGACTAAACTACGATGGCCCCTTTTAGTGTTTGTTGGTAAAGTAAAACTAAACAAATGTCGTTGAATAAAATCTCTACTATGCGAATTTAAAATTTGGAGTAATCGGGATACATTTCCATTCTAGCAAATAGCCCAATCTCTAGCAAGGTACAATTTGTACTGGTACTTTTTGTGGAAAATGCCCTGTTTTGTTCAGAACGACAACAATTCTGGCAGCTCGTTCAACTTAAAAGCATGAACCTAAATAAGAACTTTAAAGAATGCACACAGTAAATAAATCCAATTCTATCAAATACGTGATAAAACAAATCAAGTCGAAAGTCACTTTACTAAACCGTTTAGTTTGATTAAGTTCATTACTATGTCTATTTTTCCATGTACTATAGTCATTGGCCACGTGCAAAGCAGTCTTGGTCGGGATCTGTCATTTAACCAACACGTTTGATCACGAGTGTAACCTTTGTTAACGCCCAATAGGATTTGAAGAGTATCCAAATAATTGATTACATTTTCTTGACTAACGAATGCTAATGAAATCATCCCCCCTCTCGTGGAACTTTTAAAAGTCAATACTGCTAACGTCTCAATTTGTTTGATTGATTGATGTTTTACGCCGCACTCAAGAGTGGGGTAAGAAACCTGGCAAATCTTTCACATATGGGGAACGAGAGAAAATCCTCTTAGATTTTTTTCAATTTCTATTTGGTCTGAGTGGGGTTCGAACCCGCGTCGCATCGATGGAAGGCCTGTGTCGGACTGAGGGTCTATCACTGTAACCAACTGAGGCTCTTGAATATGTTTAAGGTATCATATAAGAATCACATCGTGAAATGTTGAGAAAATAAAAAAAAGTTTGAGACAATTTTATTTTGGTCACATAAAATATACCGTTAGCCAAAATAGGCCCGACGAAGAGCATAAAGACAAAACATATCATTGAAAAGGTGCTTGCACAAATCTCAATCTGGTATTTAAAGACGATCAGAGTATGTCAAATGTCCAACAGAAAGAAGATAAAACAATAAACCGTAGAAAAGTAGCTTCAAGAATCTAATTGGTGAGTTTAAGGGAATTTTCTCCTTCGGAGCTCAATCCTCTAATGGATTTCCATTTAATCGTTGACTTTGAATTGCAGTGGGTGGGATTAACACATTTTTTTAAAAAGTTATTTTGCCCACGGATATTCAGCTAAATCATGTGCTTCCAATTAGTTTTGATACGGACAAGACGTCTACGGCGACAGCGACTACTTGATTGAATTCTCTGTCTAAATTGTGACCAATAGATTACTGATGCATGGATTGCTGAGAGGGGTCACCGTGGATTGTACGTGGATCGATTGTCACTACCTCTGTTTGTTGTTGCCTTCAAATTTTACTCGTGTAACTGTCATTCATTGCCAATGTTGAAGACGTTAAAGATATGTCAGTAAACTATATTACAGTAATTAAACATTGCTTAAAGTGGCATGAGCTGCCAAAATGCTGATATTTTGACGTTAAAATAGAATGTTGAAATTATTTTTCTCAAGGCGTATAATTCAGAAGCTTTTTAGTGCTTCTAGTCTCGAAAATGTACGATGAAGTATTGTTTTGAACTAACTTTGGCTTAGAATGAATGAATGGTCGTGTGAATGCTCTGCGTTTAAAGATATAATGTAGCCGGTCTCCTTATACCAAAAAAACAGGTATCGCAGAAACTGGTTTGGTTTCGATGGATTTTAAATATATATTTGTTAACATGAAAGTTGCCAGTAAGAAGGAGAAATAAAATCACTTCATTCTGTCTGGAGTTAAAATTGGGTAAACACACAGGTTACATTTGGCTGGAATTGATAAGAAAAATGTCCTTTTGGGCAAAGTGGAATATCTCTCTTGTCATTTCTTTAAAAAAAATTGCTTTTAATGCTAGTTAATACTTCTGCAACAGATAAAGAGTATATGTTATAATGTCAGATAAAGCTGCACGTTGGCTAGACGATCGGCTATTTCATTTCCACATATATTTACATGTTCTGGGATCCATTCGAAGATAGATTGTTGATATTTTGAACTGCATTCCAGATTATTTCACCTATATGTAGACGTTGACAGGTTTGATATTAGAGGAAACTGGACTTTCTTTGTCCGGGGAAAGCAGCCACGCTTTGACATATACCTGGCAATTCTTTCATGTAGGGCGATGAAGTATGAATGGTTTTCTTTTTTTAACTGAATGGGATTCGATCCCGCTACCCATTGACGGAAGGCCTGAATTGGTCTGAGAGACAATTGCTCTACCTACTGATCCACCAAAGGCTGTCTATATGTTTAAAAAGTTTCTATCAACAGGCAAAGTTATTGTGAGAGAAAATTGTAACTGTTCCTTCAGAAACATACCCGTTGTGACAAATCTTTCTTGAACACTTTCCATGGACTGGTTGACTGTGGTCTAGACAGGAATATTTTTACCCCATTTTCTGTTAACTTCCGTTAAGGAGCTTACTGTTCGTGTCGTTGTCCGATACAGTTCACAAAGATTGCTAGATGTCAACCTATAAAGTATTCAAGGTGTCACGAATACCGGAAGTCGCTCAGAATAAGTTCAAGAGAACAATATGCATCAGTTTGTAGGCTACTAGAGAAGAAATGTGTATCTAAAATGTCAACCTTTGCTTCCATAAGTAAGAGAATCAATACCAACGGATACGACATGTCCAAAAATATACACATTAAAGCAATCAATGTTTCAGCAATACCAAAAAGAAAACGAAAAAAATTTCAATATATCTCAGCGACACCAGTTTATTAAACAAAGCTAAGCAGTTGACTGAAATTATCAGGTTCTTCTTGTCTAGATTTTGGTGAGGACGTACTTTGAAAAGTAATCTGAACTCCGATATGACACCAAAGTCCACAGTATTCCATTCGATTCATATTTTATGATTATCGTTTTTGAACGCTCAGATTTTGAAATAAATATGTTTTTGTTTTAACTTTGCTTTAATTTCTTCTAGACATGTAAAGCATACCTTAAACACACTATTTAGTACGACTTCATTAACAATTAGTTAATCCAGTACCAAATATGTATTTCTGCATATTATTATCGACGAGCAACCCAAGGGCATAATGACCGTAAACAATTAAGTGGCATGAGATGCCAATAGAGGGGAAACTTTTGTTGAAACAAAATTAGCTAATTGTTCGTAAATTTGTCTTAAAGTGGAAACTGATATATACACAAAGAAGAAAGTTAAGCAACCCCTGGAAAGTCTGCACCGACCGATAAAATCATTGGTGTAGGGAGATTGTTGGAAAACAGATGTTGCAGAAACGATTGGGATCATACTCATCTATTTGTGTGCTAATTCGTCAATCTTTATTTCATGACACTGTGTTATAAGAGAAATAAGGGTAACATGGAAGATCGTAGAATCAAAACTAGCAATGCACTGTTCAACAGCTTTCACTCTTATCATGTATCAAATTGGGACATTCCTTCAGATGAACTTGTGTACTCTAAAGGTATTGTCTTGCGAGATCGGCTACGGTATATAGAGATCGACAGCCTCGTTGGCTCCGTCGACAAAGTGATAGCGTCTCAGTCTGACACAGACTTTCCATCGATGGGTTGCTGGCACGAATCCCACTCAGATCAAATATGTGTTTCACTCGGTCGCCCTATGTAGAAGCGCAGTCTGGAACCCTCGAAAGGCCAGGAGTTTTCTCTGGCATAAGACTCCGGGTTTCTACTTCACTAAACCTTACAATGCCGCCAGATAAGTGAAATAGTCTTGAATGCGATGAAAAACATTAATCAATCAGGGACGCCTGTAAGTATACATTTAAAACTGCCACTTCATTAAACTTTAAACGATTGACTGTCGATTTGCAAGTTTATTTTGGGCATCATTCTGTCTACATGGGTAAGGTAATACAATATGCTCTATCAACTGACAGAAACATGATAAATATAGGAACGATGATCATCGTTAATTCAACATTTCTTTGTTGAAGTTAACTGTTAAGGCGCGGTCACACTACAAGTCGTTCGTGATTACTTCGAACTTGTTCGGAATATGTGAGCGGTCACACTGAGCGAAACTAGTTCGGATTGATACCGAATTCTCGATCGATCGAAACTAGTTTGTGAAGTTGTTTGCGTGAATGCAGAAAGCTGATCTTTGTTTTCATTGGCTAATGAGTATGACCTATATAAGTCATGTGACGTAAACAAACAGACGACATCGAAGTTACCGTAGCAGACGACAGAGGACAATGGAAATGACAGATGACATTTCGCTTCTGTTATCTCAGACTCAACCAAGCACTTCTTGTAGTTTGGAAGTTATCGAAGGTCCATCTCGTCGGTAAGTCTATCGATTGAAAAACTCTATGTTTAGTCTCATTTTGTGAAAAAGAACTGCTGCAACAAATGTAGTCAGCAATAATCAATATGTTGGTGTTGAGTGGATTGAACTTCAGTTATGCTGATACGCCCGCACGGGCTTCTTCAATATTGAATAACTTCCATCCACTCAACATATTGTGTACTGCAACAAATGGAACAAAGTTTTGTTCTGTTCGTGGGTTTTGTATTCTTACAGAAAACACTACGATAAGAAATTGACTAGCTTATTTCCGAGTGTCCATTATTTTTGATAAGCATCTTCATGTCTAGTAGTAATTTTTTTTTAGTATCAAAACCTCATTTTTCTCAAACCTCGATAACTACGGCCGTAGTTCCCTTGCTATCAGTTTTTCGTCCGAACACCAGGCTGACCTTTGCCCTTCGAGAAGGAAAACCTAGTAACAGGTCGATAGGATATTAATTTATTTTGATTAAGTAACAAACAGGTTCATATTGGCACTCTGAAAGTTAGATTGCTATGACCCAAACCATTTCATCCGATCGTTAAATATGACATTTACGTTCGGTAAGTGTTAACTGTATTTCACCAAAAGTGAATTCCTTACCTGCCTCGTTGTTTAATAATCTGATTATTAAATTATGTCATCAAACCAGGGAATATCAGAATGGAGATGAGTCGGATTTAATTTGTTGAATTACTGTAACTGGTCCCATCAGGCTGCAGTTTGTCAGTTTAGGTGTAACTCATGTGTTTATTTTCTTTTTAACTTTGTGCACATAGGCCGACGTCTACAGCCAAAGGTGACTGGATATTTTTTTTTAAATCAATATCAAACATTCAAATCGTGCAATGAATATTAATAACTCCAATTTTCTTAGAAATAGTATTCGAAATTTGGGCAGGCAGTTGCTTACTGTACAGAATTACTATAATTATGCATTTTAATTTCTTTTCAGACCAGAAATATGGACATATACAGAAACGAAAGCACTGTTGTCTGCTTGGGCTGATGATGAGGTCCAGGGAAAATTTGAGACCACTGTTAGAAATCGCTCCATTTGGGAAAGCATAGCTTCTCAAATGAGAGACTTTGGTTATGAGCGTAATTGGACCCAGTGTAAAACAAAAATTCATAATCTCGTTCAGAAGTATAAGAAAATCAAAGATGGAAATACAAAATCTGGTCAGTACATGTTATGGACAGAAAAAAAATGTATACAATTAAGTTCATCGGTTTAAATCCTTATCTAGCTGAAATAGATATTTTTAATTAACAGTTTGGCTCTATTCCGGTGGTAACTGGCAACTATCCCACATACATGTAGGTCACTCGAGTGAAACGGTTAACCCCAGTTGTTTTTTTTTTTGGACTGAATGAGATTCGAACCCGCAACCCATTGGTGGAAGGCTGTTCAGATTAAGCGTCTAACGATCTACCTACTGAGCCACGGAGGCCCCCAGTTCATCAGAGGATAATTTACTAAAATTAATTTAGGGGAATATGCAGAATGTAAAAAGTTGAGGGATTTTATTATTTTTCCTGCTCTCTTCAACAAGGGGAAATTTTTCCTCTGATGATGATCTCAATTTCACTTCATCCTATCATGTATGTGTTAAAGCTGCAAGGTACTTGCTGAAAGCTGATGATTTCTCTTTGTAAAAGAGCTTCAACATTGCCATATAAATGTAGTTATCTTGAGTGCAGCGTAATACAGTAATAGATCAATCGGCCCATTCTCCTTTCATAAATCCCTATAATATAGGCTTGCATACCAATCTTAAATTAATCCAAATTTGCTAAAATCCCACCAATATACTTTTAAAGTTTGCTTTTTTATTTTAGGTAATGGAAGGCACAGTTTCGATCATTTTGATCAGATTGATCTGATCATGGGTGATAGGCCCTCTGTTCAGCCTAATGTAGTCCTTAATAGTCTGGAAGATTCACTTGATGATTCATCTACCCCTGGAGTAGCTGCAGGTAAATAACTGTTAATTTTCACTCAAAAAAAAAAATCAAATTACTGTAGCCATAGTAAATTATACCAAGGATGGCTGTATATTAAATAAATAAATTTATTATATAACTAGAGTGAGTGTTGCAATTCCATTGGTCAATAGGCGGTCACATGACAGTTAATATTATCTTATATTACATGACTTCCTGGTTAATATAAGATTTGACGTCACATTCTCTTTGTGGCGCAACGTAATTTATTTTTAATGTACTATGACGTCATTCCGATGACATCAGATTTGCACGTTAAAACGTAATCCACATAACGTAATTTAACCCTTTGCATTTGTAATGCCTATGTACTATGTTATGTGAATTATGTAAATATAACATCTGCCTGAAATTCTGTGAAGGTTTAGAATAAATTTATACGCTAACTTGATATATAATAAAACAATTATTGACTCTCCTGCCAGTTAATATGATGATTATTATGACCTGGACAACTTATATTGACCTCTGCCTTCAGCATCGGTCAATATAAGTTGTCCGGGTCATTATAACATCATATTAACTGGCATGAGAGTCAATAATTGTATAATATTGTACTCTTAATGATGTAAAGGATCATATTTAAACTTTGGATTCAACTTTCAAGGGTTGCATTTCTTTTCTTTTTATTAAATGCCAAATTTATTTTTATAGATATAGATCTGAGAATTTTTCTTTGGACCATATTGATAAAGTTCCTATTTTGAAATGGTGTCTTTATTTTGTAGAACCCCAAAAAGACGAACCAATATTGGGCGATGGAGCATCGCGTCCCAAAAAACGTAAGAGTAGTACTCTTAGCAGTTTTTTTGAAAAATTTTCAGAAGCAATGGCTGAATCAGACAGGAAGTTTTTATTAGCAGAGGAAAGAAGGTGTAAAGAAGAAAGAGAACAGGAAGAGAAAAGGCTCAAGATGGAGGAGAATTTTTTTAAGCAAATACTAGAGAAATTATAATTATTTAATAAACAAATTACCTATTAATTTAGGAATAAAACTAAAAATGTAAACAGCAAAAACACACAGAGCAGCTTGTATAAAACATGGGCTGCATATTTAGATATGTTGACATTTCTCTGTTAAAACAACATTTTAACACAATATAGGTTATTTTTCTCACAAGGAAGGAATTATAAATCTTACAATTCAACTAGTCTTGAGAATGTACGTTCAAATAGTGCTTTTACTAATTTATGCTTATAATGAACGTTCGTCTCAGTTATTTCAATTACATTAAATATTTCAATTTTTTTTTTTTTTTTTTAACACTCTTTGTGTTTGTAAAGACTGTAAGAGACGGTTTAATGAAAGACAGCAAATAAACACGACTAAGTTCAGTATATTCGCGATAAATTCTCCTTTCCAACGGTTCCCAAATACATATTTTTGCGATTTTTTAAGAGCCGGCAGTGAAGATTATAAAATTTTACCAGTGAAGTTGATTGTGCCCTTATATCAAAGTCTCCCACCCTGGGTTAATTTAGCTCACTCCAAGGCCTTCATAACTACAAACAATTGCTTTGGGTTTTTTTTAAACATATATTAACCAACACAGAAACCTTTAAGAAACAAATGGCAGTGTGAAATGGTTGCCTGTCGGGCTTAATGATGAATAATAAAGGGTTGAAGTGAGCGAAATTAACCTGGACTTAGATGGGAGACTTTGACATTAGGGCACAACCGACGTCACTGGTAGTATTTTATAATCTTCACTGCCGGTTGAAAAAAAAATTGCAAAAATATATATTTATTACCATTGGAAATTCTGGCAAATATACTGAATTTACATGTATTTATTTGTTTTCTTTCCCTTTAAAGAAATTTTTAATGGACAACAATCCTTGTTTTTATAATGTTTGTATTCACTTAATCTTTTCAATGTTTTTAACAAATTTAGCATTCTTTAGTGGTTAAGATTTCGTTAAATAAACACCATCTGGACCGAATTTTTAATGAATAAATACAATCTTACTGTCAAATATTTCTTTCACCCTTATGCTATGTACATTTTAAAAATTGCTTTTAGAAGACAATGAACTATAATAAAGATAGTATAAATCAAATAACTAGTAGTTTTACTCGGAAGAAAAACTCAAATAAGTTTAATGGGTTTTGATAGTCATAAAAAAAGCTATTGGCCAGTTATTTACTAAAGTTGTAATTTAGCTACGTCACATCCAAACTACACAATGACATCAGACCGGACAAACTTTAATAGGCTTTGCCCGGTCGGAGGTCATAGCAAAATTTTGATTGTGACGTGACTTAACTACGTTTTTGGTAAATAACTGGCAAATACCCTATGTTGAGTACGAAAATCCAACTTATAAATATGTAAAATTAATTAAATATGGGTTTTTGTTGTAAACAAACTGGTGCTTCTGCTTCAAACAAAACTTTCACAAATGGCATTTCTGATCAGTTCAGCATTTTGTACAGTGGTATTGGTTTCATAGTTCAAACCAGAAGTTGAATTCAAATAACATGACGTAATATCATTAATCAAAAATGCCCTATCATAGTAATCGCCTTGCTTTTCACAAATGTTATGCAAAATGCAACAGGCTGTAATCACAGTTGGTACTTCCTCAGTTTCACAGTCTAGTCTTTTAAGCAAACAACGCCATCTGCCTTTCAACCGTCCAAAGGCATTTTCTACAACCATTCTTGAACTGCTTAGTTTATAATTAAAAGTTTTTTGAGCTCTGGTGAGGTGTCCGGTTTCAGGGAAGCGTTTCATAAGGAAAGGTAAAAGTGGATAAGCTGGATCACCAATAATAAAAACTGGGATACTGACGTTATTAATAGATACGTTTGGAGTGGATGGGAAAAGTCTGTTTGTCTGACCTAATTTAAAAATGGGTGAATTTTGAAAAACTCTGGAGTCATGGACCCTACCTGGCCACCCAACATAAATATCAACAAAGCAATAATCAGAGTCTACAACCCCTTGGAGAATTATCGAATGAAAACTTTTTCTATTAAAGTAGTCTGCATGGTTACTAACTGGTGCAACAATGGGTATATGGCAGCCGTCTATAGCTCCTGCAACTTGTGGAAAACCAGCAATCTCTTTGAAACTTGCAACGCTTGATACGAGAGACTCAGCACACGAAGGAAGAGATATATACTTATGCATGAAATTCTCCACTAATGCATGACATACATCTCTACAAATTTGGACAGCAGTGGACTTTCCTACACCGAAGAGATGACTTAAAGTACGGAAACCTGAGCCGGTTGATAACCGCCAAAGGGTTATAGCTAAGCGCTTTGGAACAGAAACAGGTTGACGAAATCGTGTTACCTTCCTTTCAATATAAGGAGTTAATAGATCGCAAATATGTTGAAAGGTTAATCTAGTCATTCTGAAATTTTCCTTCCATTCGGCATCCCCCCATGATTGAGACTTTTCCCAAAACTCATTTTGGCGAGGCTTAGTCCAAACAGCTCTTTCAATAAAACATCCCGTCGCATTCAAAGCCGTCAAAGCAAACGCCAGGAAACAGAACCTCTGCTTTCTCCTTGTCAAATATAACTTAATCCTTCTCCTTCTTTCAGTAGCACGCTTGTTGACTCTCGCTCGTCTTTGTCTTTGAAATTTTAGCATCATTATCAAAATAAATTTGACTAACTTCTCACGATTCATTGTAGCTACTGTTGAAGTTATAAATCGCCTAGACAGTTACATGATATGTTCCGAGAAACATTAGAAAGTAGAAAGCAGACGACTGTGACCAAAACGCTCGTGCGATGACGCGTCACTGCGAGGCCAAATTTCGTTACCAGCCTACATCTTAATGATCATTTTAATGCGCGTTAAATAAACTAGGAAGACAACATATGCAGTCGAAGAAAATTTATTTAAAATAAAGCACGAATAAATGAAGCTTACCAATTTTTTTCTCGTTTAGAATGAATTAACTTGTAAAAAAACGATGCAACAAACGAACAAACAATTCATACGTCTTTCACTGCCATGTTAAATAAGCCACATGACTCGTTCGTCCAATCAGAAGACAAGGCACCGATCAACATCGAGATGTTTAGTGTGACCGCAAAGCTGATTGAGTTGATCAGGTTATATCCAAACACGTTTAAAGTAAACTAGATTGGCTTTAGTGTGACCGCGGCTTGATAGTCACTAAATATCGCGTGACCAAAAGTCAGTATATTTAATAACACGTGATCTACCGAGACAGCAACGTCCAATCCCGTGTATTACCTACTTATTATGAACATACATGTAGTGAACTAGCATTGTTATGAAACCAACAGAGCTAAAAACTCTCGGCAGATATATAGTGTTGAGTTTATCCACAATTTAAAAACATGTCAGATCACTATATATGTCTCTGTGTCAGGCTCATCTCATTTTCAAAATGTATAATTTACCTTTTTCCATACTGGTTTTCAAATTTTGGACTTGAATTCAATATGGCACACCATCATTTAGAGAAATTGATACCTATATTTGATTCCCATAAAATAGTCTTTTCTCAGCCCGTTCGACTCCAATAGTACATTGATTTCAGTGTTATTGGTAGTAATAGTCTTGAATGCGATGAAACACATATCAAACATAACTTATCACATATCAACTTCTTAGTTGAAATGTGATAGATTTAGAGGAATCCAGGTCTTGATAGTATAATGGAATTGGGACATTGATTTAGTCTCATCAGACACATTAAAACGAGATCTTCATTTACTCATCGTTTGTCTGCTGCTAGAAATATAGAGTGTAGAGGAAATTATGTCCCATTTCCCTTCATTCAAGTAGGATTCTTGTTGGTTGCAAAGGCAGAGTGGATGTTCTGGGCTAGCCTAAACAGATCAAACATCGTTAGTTGGTCTATGATCGATGTAGATGTATTCGGGTGTTGACAGGTTAACGGTATTGGGACATTAATTTAGCCTCATCAGATATATTATAATGAGATCTTCATCTGGAAATCATTGAGGTTTACACTTCGAAGCATAGCAAGACTCAAAGCTACCACTATTTCAGTTATATTGCGGCGTTGCCAGGTTTAGTGGCGGGGTGATTTTTGTCCGAAGGAAACCTCCGACCTTCGGCGAGTATCTAGACAAAATATGATAATTTAAAAGAAAGTGAAAATATGTAATTTGGTTCCTTGGTAGAGGGCAGACGAGGGAGTTTAGTCCTGACGAATAGATCTTACAAACTCCTGTTCTTTTTGTAAACAATGACTGGACGTTGGCTCAAAGGTCGAGCCATTTTACTCTGACTCAGTTTGCTTCCTTCTTTTAAAAACTGTCCATACTAGCCGCATCATACTGAAATACAAATGGTATTATACTTGTTTCACTACACCTTTCCCAGTCCAAGTTCAAACCCAAAAAGTAAACAGTTTGTAACTTATCGTCAGTATCGTGAAGACACTGTAAAATTTTGAAAAGGGCTTTCACCAAGCCGAGAATTCAGAATATTGAGCACTTTTACATTTAGAATATCCATGTCTATTGTTAACAGAAAGATACCTTTTTGTGACCACATCCTTGTTTTGCCATCTGAGTACCTAATTGGTCTAACTGGATAAAAAGACGAAAAACAAAGATATAAAAATCTAAAAGGATATAACACAAAAATATGTACAACGAGTTTAATTAGTTAGTGTCTTTCAGAAAGTGAATAAAACAGTATTCTGGTAATTTTTGGGATTACACTGTCTTTGAAAAAGACAGAAATTCTTCTACCAATTTTGACAGCCGGCATTTAGATGCCATACGCTGGGGCCTCGATTCGATTCCCGTTTCGGTCATCATCCAAAATCGATAGAAGAATTTCTGCCACTTTCCAAGAGAGTTTATACAACGTTTTACAAAAAGCAATCAATACTTAACAGAAAACGGGATCGCACACGGTTATCTAGAAGCTTCTCGGATGGGTTACCTTTCTCACTAGCTTAGAAAACAAGTCTGGAGATTCAAAGAACTGATAGCTTTATATAGGTGTAAACAAGAACTTAAAATGGCTTCAGTAATTTAACAGGATTGTTAAAAACGGGTAGATTAAACTGTTGAACCAGTCAGCTAAGGTGTGGAGGCTGAAGGTGGAGCAGTTAGGTAAAGATCATAAAATTAAAGTTTATACTCTAACCATGGAATGATTTGGGGTAGAGAAAGTTTTCGTTTTCGTCGTATTGGTTGTTACGGTTATTCTGGGTTAGCTGAGACAGATCAAACTCAAATGGATTCCGATCATGACAGGGTAAAGGTATTACGGCATTGATTCAACCTCATCGGACATTAACATTATATCATTATTAGGAAAGCATATGAGAGGGTTACACGGGAAGCCAAGGAACTTTTACTGCTCTTGGAAACAGAAACACGCAGGATAGAAGACACAAGAATTTTAAATTGGAATAACTATCATGGGCTATTACGTGTTTTATGACCAACACGACTAATGGGTTAACCAAACGTAAGGGTGGTATTTATACAACCGTGTAAACGAGGGCCAAATGCATAAGACGCTAATAGCTTTTCGTGAAACAATTATATCCACTGCCGCCTTGAATGCGTTGTGAACGGGTATGCTTCTCTACTGTACTGTGTTGTGTGTCGTCAATAAAACTTCAATTCCTCTGGTTCCGGTTTCGTGATTAACTGGAGAAGTTTTATGTTGACACGGACCTCTAATAGAATAACAGACATGGGTACCATTAGTATTATATCACATATTTAACTCCAGGGAGCTCTTTGAAAGCAATTTTATTTAAGAAAACGTACCATATTATTTCGACATTAATTTACACCTTATAAAGCCTGCCCAGTGTATTTGTGCTTTCTTTGATAAACCCTGTCATTTTCAAATTACCGAAAGATGTTGCCAAATTAAGGATATCAAAGCTAACAATTTTTTTAGAAGCGGTCAGAACTTAATTACCTAGAAATGCAGCCATTTTTAACAATCGTTAGATTAGTTCAGAGTCCTAAAGGACCACAAATGTATGTAAGGGAAATATTAAATACCATAAAATTTTGTATACATCTACTGTGCTCTTTTCGATCGGCCTATGTCAGCGAGTGACTACTTATCCTAATAGATTAGGATAAGGCCGCCATTGATCCATTAATTCACTGTAAACACCTCAAACAAACGATAGGTAGGAGAAGATGAGATGAGGTAGAAATGGTATAAATTGCAAATCAGGACACACAGTTTGATCAGAGAATCAAATGTGAACAGTTTTCAAAAAAATGAAAATATCTCGAAACAACCGTCAAGGTTTGAGCCTAAAGCTAGGCCAAGATACAGTCATACTCTGTCACACTAGATCAATTAAAGTCATGGGACTGAATGCTGGGGATTTTGGCATGATTCTCGGGCTCTGGCTGGGGGGGGGGGGGGGGGGTGCACTGAGAATATGTAAAGACCTGTTTTAAAAGAGTAATAATGCACTATATAATGTATGTATTCAGATTCATGACACAACAGTTATCAGGGATTCGGACAACTTTTTATGTAACTGATAACTGATATATCTTGCGGACAGGAAACCAGAGTATTACATTTGTTTTTCTCGAAATATCAATAACGCAACAGAAAATTTAGTAGCGTTATCAATTCTATTCCCACAACCCTGTCCTAAAAGTAATTCACAGATAACTGATATATAATTCGTACAATGTACAAAGTAACACATTTCTTTTTCGAAATATCAATAACGCAACAGAAAATTTTGTAGTGTTTTCAATTCTATTCCTAAAAATATTCACATATAACATTTTACGGATAACTATCGAATATTGCGGACAGTACATTCGAGTGACACAGTTCTTTTTGGAAATATCATTAAATTAACAGAAAACTTTGAAGGGTTTTTAATTTTATTTCAAAACCTTTCCACTAAAAGTAATTCACATTTTACTGGATACGTATACCGCCTCAAGCCAAACTCGTACTTCGTTTTATAGTACTTTTGTGAAACCATTATGTGTAGCCTACAGTGCCCCGGGTCTAGCGTTAAAAGCAATGCAGGAATATAATCTCAAATGCATCCTTACATCGTCATTATCATATGATATTTCCTTTCAAAATATGTAAAGAAAAAACTCTTATCCAGCACTACAGGGTTTCTAATGGACAGTATGTGCAATTTTTGAGAAATGATGGTTAGTTAGATTTTTGCATAGACACAGTTTCGTTAAGACACACGACAACCAACTATGAACCAAGCTGTAGTTAACGACTGACGCTTTCGGTTCAACACTTTAGAGCATAACAATTACTTTGGGGTCCACGGTAATTACTGGAAAAACATATGTCCACAATATTAAAAAACTATTTAACATTGTGACGTATCTAAAGCGATTTCTTCCGGTTTATTGTGGGGTGGAACTGGGTTTAGATTCCCGATCGTACATAACAACCTATGCCGCTAAGTGCGGATAGGTGTCGTAGATTGTATATTTTGGGTACTTTAAGTGTAAGACAAGGGCCTCGTTTAATATGTTTCATCGTCGTCGTTAGAAAATCTATGTCTTTGGAAGAACACTAAAATTAGTCCCTCGTTGTTTTGGTATAATATACAAACGAATATGTATTGATTGTGGGGATGAGGTTTCAATTCCATATGTTTTAATTGAAGGACATTTAACAGAGTAAATTGTTTAAATAAGATTTGAGATGAATGGCTCATATTCTTTTGATGAATTTTCGGCATAAATCTTATCTCGAAGACTAATTTAGCCATTGTGTCTATAGGGTTACGGTAACCTACTGTTTCGAGAGTTAAGTAAAATGTAAGTCATCGACCTCGGTCTGATATGTTGTCACATGGGAATATATGCTGAGAATCTTTCCCCATATGTTCAGTCTTTGGATCTTCTCAATTCTCAACATCTTATATCTTACTCTGATAACAAAATGTCTAGACTAGTAAAATGTAGTGTACTTCTGGAAAATGAAAAGTTTTACTAGGTCTTTGATAATCATTGATTGGACGAACTACCTTGAAAGGGTACATTTTCCTTAGCATCGAGTTTCCTGGAGATGCTGTCCAATACGTGACATAATACTATTGTCTGTTATTCCATTAGGGAACTGTTTCAACACAATTTGTTCGTGCCAGCATGAAACCGGAACCAGGTAAATGGAAACTATGAGGCTGTTATCTATTTGGGAAGTGAATTCTAATGACTTCATGCAACGCTATCCTCACATATCCCTTTCTGGTCATGTTTACAAAATGCTATTCCGAATTACTCAGGTATTAATTCACTGTTAACACCTCAAACAAACGATAGGTAGGAGAAGATGAGATGAGGTAGAAATGGTATAAATTGCAAATCAGGACACACAGTTTGATCAGAGAATCAAATGTGAACAGTTTTCAAAAAAATGAAAATATCTCGAAACAACCGTCAAGGTTTGAGCCTAAAGCTAGGCCAAGATACAGTCATACTCTGTCACACTAGATCAATTAAAGTCATGGGACTGAATGCTGGGGATTTTGGCATGATTCTCGGGCTCTGGCTGGGGGGGGGGGGGGGGGGGGGGGCACTGAGAATATGTAAAGACCTGTTTTAAAAGAGTAATAATGCACTATATAATGTATGTATTCAGATTCATGACACAACAGTTATCAGGGATTCGGACAACTTTTTATGTAACTGATAACTGATATATCTTGCGGACAGGAAACCAGAGTATTACATTTGTTTTTCTCGAAATATCAATAACGCAACAGAAAATTTAGTAGCGTTATCAATTCTATTCCCACAACCCTGTCCTAAAAGTAATTCACAGATAACTGATATATAATTCGTACAATGTACAAAGTAACACATTTCTTTTTCGAAATATCAATAACGCAACAGAAAATTTTGTAGTGTTTTCAATTCTATTCCTAAAAATATTCACATATAACATTTTACGGATAACTATCGAATATTGCGGACAGTACATTCGAGTGACACAGTTCTTTTTGGAAATATCATTAAATTAACAGAAAACTTTGAAGGGTTTTTAATTTTATTTCAAAACCTTTCCACTAAAAGTAATTCACATTTTACTGGATACGTATACCGCCTCAAGCCAAACTCGTACTTCGTTTTATAGTACTTTTGTGAAACCATTATGTGTAGCCTACAGTGCCCCGGGTCTAGCGTTAAAAGCAATGCAGGAATATAATCTCAAATGCATCCTTACATCGTCATTATCATATGATATTTCCTTTCAAAATATGTAAAGAAAAAACTCTTATCCAGCACTACAGGGTTTCTAATGGACAGTATGTGCAATTTTTGAGAAATGATGGTTAGTTAGATTTTTGCATAGACACAGTTTCGTTAAGACACACGACAACCAACTATGAACCAAGCTGTAGTTAACGACTGACGCTTTCGGTTCAACACTTTAGAGCATAACAATTACTTTGGGGTCCACGGTAATTACTGGAAAAACATATGTCCACAATATTAAAAAACTATTTAACATTGTGACGTATCTAAAGCGATTTCTTCCGGTTTATTGTGGGGTGGAACTGGGTTTAGATTCCCGATCGTACATAACAACCTATGCCGCTAAGTGCGGATAGGTGTCGTAGATTGTATATTTTGGGTACTTTAAGTGTAAGACAAGGGCCTCGTTTAATATGTTTCATCGTCGTCGTTAGAAAATCTATGTCTTTGGAAGAACACTAAAATTAGTCCCTCGTTGTTTTGGTATAATATACAAACGAATATGTATTGATTGTGGGGATGAGGTTTCAATTCCATATGTTTTAATTGAAGGACATTTAACAGAGTAAATTGTTTAAATAAGATTTGAGATGAATGGCTCATATTCTTTTGATGAATTTTCGGCATAAATCTTATCTCGAAGACTAATTTAGCCATTGTGTCTATAGGGTTACGGTAACCTACTGTTTCGAGAGTTAAGTAAAATGTAAGTCATCGACCTCGGTCTGATATGTTGTCACATGGGAATATATGCTGAGAATCTTTCCCCATATGTTCAGTCTTTGGATCTTCTCAATTCTCAACATCTTATATCTTACTCTGATAACAAAATGTCTAGACTAGTAAAATGTAGTGTACTTCTGGAAAATGAAAAGTTTTACTAGGTCTTTGATAATCATTGATTGGACGAACTACCTTGAAAGGGTACATTTTCCTTAGCATCGAGTTTCCTGGAGATGCTGTCCAATACGTGACATAATACTATTGTCTGTTATTCCATTAGGGAACTGTTTCAACACAATTTGTTCGTGCCAGCATGAAACCGGAACCAGGTAAATGGAAACTATGAGGCTGTTATCTATTTGGGAAGTGAATTCTAATGACTTCATGCAACGCTATCCTCACATATCCCTTTCTGGTCATGTTTACAAAATGCTATTCCGAATTACTCAGGTAATGGTTATTTTTCCTTTGCTGTAAAGCATATGTATGTACAAGAACCGTGACAACAATACATGATGTACCTTTGATGTAATAGGGATAACATGTGGTAATTGGATGGGAAACGTGGACTGGAATGTTACCTGATCACACACATACCTGGGTGATTGGAAAATAGGCTTTTTCCCAAACTCTTGTTAATAATAAATGAAACACTAACATTGAAACAAACCACTCTTGATTTTTTTCCCACTGAAAGGCTTTGTGTGGAAGGGCGCCGATACAACCCATTCATGTCGTTCAAGTATACCACCATTCCATATAGGATCGTATCCTGCACTTCTAGCGGGTTTAACATTGACAATCACCACGTGGTAAGGTGGAAAGGGAATCATTTGGGCTATTATGTCCACCGATCCAACTCACTAGAAAGGAAATGTGTTGTGGTTTATTAAAAAGACAAAAGCAAACCATGTATAGTATATATAACATTGTACAGGCCCAACCAAGTATGCTTCCACTGTCACATTGTCATTTATGATTCTATAAACTAGGATAATAATAACAAACAAAATGGTCACAATTACTAACTTGTATTCAACCAAAGTCTAATAAAACTGCGATATAAGTTAAATGGAAGTAGAGATATTGTAGGGGAATAATACTCTCCTTCGATAAAACCCCACGGAATAGTAACTTCAAGTGAATATATAACGGAAGTTCTTGTAGATTATATCGATACGCCCTGTAGTACACATTCGAAGTGAACCCTTTTTGTATAAACCACACAGTTCATTAGTTATGTAACGCGTTTGTCATTCATTAGGAACTCGTGTGGTGTCTTACTCAGAAACGTAATAAACTTGTTTGATAATTTCAACTTCAAATCACATCACTTTTATAATTATTTGGAGACCAAAATAGTTTTGTTAATTCTAGAATCCTGGCTATCGTTTCGCTTACGATTTCAGAGGGAACACAATGTATATCAATGAGACTGGAATCCAATTATTACTGTTCCTAACTTATGTGTGATAGTTAACTTTACACCAATCAATCGCTGATTTCAATCCTTTAGAGCACATTTGGGATAGGATGGGCAGAAACGTTCAAGTCTTAGAGCTTTCTGTACAAAATCTGCTGGAATTGGAAGCCGCATTACATCGGTATTGGTGGCAGTTACCCCTTCCACAGGTCCAACATCTCACTGGAGGTTTGAGACGCAGGTTGGAAGCTAATGGAGGCTATACGCGCTATTGACCTTCTGCTTCTACTCACTCGAAGTGACATTTTTACTTCAATATGTTCGCCCTGTGAAGCCAGATGGACTCTGAAGTTTCATACTTACAAACATCTTTTTATTTTGTTAAAATACACTTTTGATTTGGCTAACGATATCTTGAATAAATTGTATAGCTTATTGTCATTAATGGTGATTTCTTATCGCCAGAATGTTACCCTTTATGATCACAATCGTTTCTGCAACATCAGTTTGCCAACAATCTCCCTACACCAATGATTTTATCGGTCGGTTCCAGTGGAGGGGGGGGGGGGGGTGCTTAACCTTTTTATTTGTGTATACATTGTAGTATCAGACAAATGATGGCCAAACGAAGATCTCATATCAATGTATCTGATGAGGCGGAATCAATGTCAGGACGTGAACCTTCTATTATGTATCACAGACCAAGTAACAATGTTAAATATGTTTCTACTATAACCCAGAATATGCACCATCTACTATTTAGTCAACAAGACCCAAAAACTAATGTACTGATGCAGTATCAACTGTTTAAATGTTAGACTTTATTTCAAATTGTTCAGTCGATCATTATTTATCGATGAATTGGCGCAGAGGTGTTTTCATTCAACAATGACTATTTTGAACGCGACGTGAACAGCATGGGTTGCATTAATTACTCAAAATGTAGCCCAAACAATTATCAAAAAAAAACAAAAATTGTCTGCTTTGTTACCTTAATAGTATACCATTATAATATAAAAACTCATAAACGGCTCAATATACGATTTTAGATATTCCTGTGTAACGTCTACTAAGTCAAATGTTTTTTTTCAACCAAAACCGTCTGAACTGCCTTCAACTGCACCGTTTTATGTGATAGTGGAATTTGTTAGTTAGAAATGTATGAAACTCTCTTTAAACGTGGGCGCCATACTAATGATAAAAAATCAAGACATCACCACGTCGCGTAGTTCAAAAACAACTGACGTGGTGATGTCTTAATTTTTTGTCATTAAATTGTTAGTTGTTTTGACGCGCCAACGTTATTTAAAAAATGGATTCATGTCCAGATTGAATGATAAATAAAAATTGTCTTAGACAAAAGTTTGGAAATCGGGTTCGGGTTAATGAATCACGTTCTTAAGAGCGAACAAGCAATCCAGAGAAAGTAGTGTTTTTATGGAGCCATACAAATGTTCTCTCTTGGTGGCTACTTGATTTGATGTTTGATCTACGGTTTGGTATTAAGCACTAAAAGCATAGTTGATGTGTTTTTTCCAAGGCTTTTCATTGGTTTCATTTCAGCGTCATTGGAATATATTAGCGTAAAATTCATCATTATGCTCACTTACATGTAAGGTACCGGAAATTTTTCAATAATTCACAAGCAAAACGGAAAAGTTTACTGCGGCATGTGGGATACAAATTTTAATTTTGTGGTTTGGTTGTTTTTAAAAACATCGTTAGTGTAGATTCATGGATGCTGAATCGATAGCTTTTTTAAAAGTTGTTTCGCTCGGCTGATAATATAAGGGACATTCGGTTGAAACAGAATTAGCTAATTGGTCATCATTTTTAGTAAGAAGAATTCCTGCTGATACCAATTTTACAGATGAGCGTTAAGACATGTCTGTGGACAGTACTCATTGTTATCGACTATTCGAAGTTTATCTGTTTCCGTTTGTACGGGTAATTGGCTTCATCTATATTTTTTATTTCAGTATTAATCCTCTAGTTTCTCAAGGTACATGTACTTTACAACGCTCAACTTATCTTGACAATTGGAATTCATTAAAGAAAAAGTCAGAATTTCAACAGTTTTAAAAATCTGAGATACTTGTGTACTTCCTTGAAATCAATTTGCTTCATTCGAAAACTCGGTAGGGTTAATGAGTGAATATGAGATTCTTGTGTTCAAAACACTCTGCACTGTGACAATACATCTCCTACAACACAAACTTATCGAGGAAAATTGACATTTATGAACCATTGATACTTTATGGTCGTAATGGCGGAAGCGTCCCTGTGCCTTCTATGTAGCTGCTGAGATTTCCAGCCAATCAATGTACATGTAGTTTAACTTGAAGCTACATTTCAACTCAATATGCCAATTTTATTAACGTCAATAAACCGTTGCTTCATCAAATTACTTTTTCCTACTTTAAATGACCCGAATACTCAGCGAGCCAAATTATAAAACCATGAAGATGGAAATACGTGGATCTGCGTTAGACAAACAATCCAAATAGGTCAATTGAGAATGGATTTCTAATATTTGGCTTTAGAATTCATAGAATTTTAACGGCTTTTGCACCTGATGTTCTCGACATTGAGCCTTGTCCTGAGCCCATGTCCGAATTAACAGAACACCTTTTAAAAGTACAGTCATACATTGGTTAAGCTTTAGAAAGTGGGTCTAGGACAGTAATGTTAAACAGAAATACACACTCTCTTCACGTGACTGATTTTAACCAATAAGGACGTTATGTATGAGGTGAGATTAATGGAGGTACCTAACCCACATCATTTCAAAGATAAATCATTGGCTTTGTCACACATTTACTATTCGATTCTGCATAGTTCATGGAGAAGAATGTGACACAATTTCCTGCAGACCCAATCCATCTAGGATCAGACAAACGATGACCAAATGAAGATCTCATTTCAATGTGTCTGATGAGGCTGAATCAATGCCCCAATCCCGTTATCCCGTCATGACCTGAATCTATCCACATCTATCACAGATCAACTAACGATGTTTGGCTTGTTTAGGTTAACCCAGAATGTCCACACGCCACCATTACAGTCATTAGGATCAAAATCAATCCACTCCTGTTCTCTTAAAGAACTACTTTTTCGCGCCATCATTGTCGTTGTCTTCAAATTAAAAAACACACACAATCACCCAGGCCGGCGAACATTGGTATGTTCCATGAGTTCTCATTGAATAGAATGAAACAAGAAATAGTTATTGATTCGACTATGAGCTCTGTGAATGTACTGTCAGTTATTAAACTATCATCAATGGCCGAACGTGATTGTTTCTGTGTTGACCATTGCTTTCTACTAGTCATAAGGGCTACTCGTAACGGATACAATAAGCTATTTTGTCGTCAGATTAATTAAAGGGAAAGTCGGGCATGAATGGAGTTTTAATTATAGAGTGAATAAAAGTGATCCGGGGACTCTATAGTACATGTTTATCTCTGATTTAGTTGGTATAATGTTTACTTGCTCAATATAATTCCCTAATAACAAAAGCACAAATTCACTGTGTACAGTATATGATATAGTAAGTTGAAAGTCGGTGTCTCAACGGGTTCCTGTGGCATCGAACAGGCCTACTGATTTTTGGTTTATGACTAATCGATATACTGTGGCCTCAATGGGCAAAGTTACACGGGCACGTCCAATTGATTTTGAGCTGACGATGACTATCGATCCACTTGACATCCATTTCTCCTTTTTAGTGTCAGTTAGTGGAACATATTGCTTTCCTCTGGACAGTTGGACAAATGTCTTAATTTACTAGTGAATTGACAGTCAATTGGCTCCGATATCCTGCATCAGTTTCACAGTTATATGTACATGTACAGGCGTCTCCATAGAATATAGCTTTATAATCAGTCGTCAGATACGGATAACACTTGTGGCATTTTTACCTGATCGAAGACACACCACAATCTATAACTAACGGCTATATTCATTGATGGATGTATTAATGATTTTAACGTCCACATTATTAATCAAAACACAGGGTTTAAAATGTAGACGTGCACCGCTTATGCAAATGTTTAACAAGGTCTTCACGATACGGGCCATAATGATTTAACTTGTTCCAAGGAACTTGCCGAACAATCTTCGCATTCTTAAAAAGTTTATTAAGCTTATCATTAGTCAAAATATGCTAGAGAATCCAATATATCAAATGCTAATCTCTCCAGATCTCGTTTCGTTAATGGCGCTAACATTGACCAAACGTGGCCATCCTTTCTCTATTCCTCGTGGTTGTTTTAGCGTACAAGTGTCAATTAGTATTTCCTGCCTCCAACATGAACCATTTCCATACATTCAGACATTTTCGCACCGGATGAATTGAGTGTGTGTTTAACTGAAGAACGGTGGAAGGTTTACCGGAGAATCTGCAGCCTGCTTCACAAAACGGCGTAGCGTGAGTTTTACGTAACTGCCGTGGCAACCCATACTGTATTGATACGTTGTTATGAAAGTTACGAAAAAAAAATTCAGTCACGCCGTTTTGTTAAACTTTGTGTCCCTAAATTCAATCTGGCGTAAAAATAAGAATCGCCTCAACGATATTAAATTTAATTTCGACAGATAACTGTAGCCAATTTCAGTCTATATTCACCCTCAACCTTGGATACTGGTTGCCGAAATAATCCCGTTCTTCAGGCCATTGATTACAGCTTCGCTTCGAATAAAAAGTGAATAATCAAATATACATTCAGCTAAGGATCAAAATTAACATTGGACTGATTGAAAACTTTTGAAGGAATTTCCAGCCACTGTAGACCATATCAGTTAGCTTGAAATGAACGTCATTAGCCATTACCTTTGGCTCCATATAGCCCATAGCAAAATCTCCCGATTCTTATTTTACAAAGTTTACATTACATACGAGAACATTGTCAACGACTTAATAAAGAATACAGGGCACTGACATAGTTTTGCTGCAGACACAAAAGGTTCCCATATACATACATTTTTTTAGATTACATATTAGAGCCCATTATACCCATGAGCTTATTCCGAATGACTTCCGGTATCCGTGACCTACCGAAGATTTCATGTGTTGACATAAAACAATTTGAAGAACAGTTCGGGACAACGTCACGTACGGTAAGCTCTTTAACGGAAGTTAACAAAATGGAAAACTTCTTCTTGCAGAATGTTATTCCTGTCTAGACCACATTCAATTAGTTTACCAATTAGTAGTATAAAGACTTTTGACGTAACCGTTACATCCGCTGGACTTTTTTCAATATATTTAGGATAAAACATTGGTTGAATGACCTAAATCCATCGATATCAAATCCAGTGATAAAATCGCTCAAATTATCGAAAATTCCATAAAGATATAAAATACTACGGTAAGTAAGATGGAGAGCCTACATATTGACCGAAATCACTATTATATTTACCGCAGTACCGTTCTTCATGCCCCTAACCCCATTAAACAAACAAACATAAAGCCCGTGAAGATTTTATAGGTTAACATATGTATAACAATACTAGTGAAGTGCAAGTCGCGCGTGGTAGGCTCTTTATTACGGAAGTTAATATGAAAACCTTTTTCTTTCAATCTGACTTTCCTGTCTGACCCCCATCTAATGAGTGTGTGGAAACATTTCAAGAACGATTCGACTGAACGAATTCCAAGTGTGCCTATCAGTTGTTTGTTCCTTTTAGTAAAACCATCTGTCAGATAGTAATGATACAATTGTTGCTTGAAGCGGACCGACGACATTTACCCAGGTGATACATAGACCGGGTTTCTGACTGAGCGACCAGATTGTGGTCCGATTTTGCGAAAAACGAGATTTTACTGAAGACTTCCAAGATGTTTAATGTTCGAAGAGGTCTTCCAACTTCAAAGAATTCTGGCCGCAATTCTGCCTTCCGAGATTTTCTCTTCCGACTTCCACGATTTTTGATACCAGACAAATCCATACACCTGCATTTTCCCAAAATTCAAGAATTCAGACAATTTTAAGATTTTGAATTACTTGTTTTCAGGTTTTATTCCATATATTTAACAGACAAAGTCGACTGAAGTCTCATTGGGTGTTGTTTTTGTATCAATGTAAGTAGGACTCTCAGTGGAACAATTCTGGTTGAACTTTCCGCGTTCTGACCATTGAAATCATTGACAACCCAGTCTGGTTCAAAGGTCGAGTCATTTTACTCTGAAATAGTTTATATTCTTCTATTATAGTCTGGGCCTTAAAAAATGGTCCTTAACCCAGTTCGATTATAGGCAAAAGGGAATTCAGCGGACGAATAACACTTACTAAACTGCTCGTCAAATTATTCATGAACGCTATTATGGTCGTTTTTGGCACGATTTGAGTTAGTCCGGGTTTCTGACTTAAAAATGACATTTTTTTACACTGACGGTCGTATTTTGGAGTCAGGGCTCATTGCGGTCAAAAAGTCGGAGTAGACTGCCCGCTTCTGATCGGGCAGTTTGCGGTCAGATTTAGACAATAAATAACAATAAAACTATCTCAAATAGTGTCATTGTGACATTCATGAATAATTAAGCTTTTTGTAATCGGGATTTAACATTTTAAAACGGAAAACCCGGTAAACAGTGGTTCCGTCATCAATGCCGCAGATTTTGAGGCTGGAGAAGGCAAACATGAATTCAGGGGAAGAGTAATGTTTACTGGCCGATCCTGCTCGTCGATATCAGACACTGGTAGGTAGCGAAAAAATCCATGAACGCGAGTATGAGGTAATATTGTTATTTCAATGTCTAAATCAGACAACGGTCTCAATGATATCCAGAAATACACATTGTTCTACGTTAGTAAATCTGTTCTTATATCTGGGATACCCAAACTGTTGAACTTAGCAATTCTTTGAAAAAAAAATAAAAAGATTTCACAGTTCTACTAAATGTATAGAAAACTATTTTAGTGTAATGAAACCCTGATTCTCAGACATGTTAAGACATACATATAAAAATCACTCATAACTCTTGCTCTCTAAAGTGCCTAGATTCCTACAATGTATGTATGATCTATAATATTCTATTTATACTGTCGTCGTGTTGACTGTTTATGTTACATGCATGCTTACCTCCCCTGTCACCCAGTTTAGCCTGGGGTGAATAAAGTAATTGCAATTTGATAATCCTCATTGAGGAACGTAACACAAATAAGAGATTTACTGGCGAGCCTCAATCTTTCTATTTCCTAAAAACTTGGCAACGACCAAAGTGGTTCAAAGATTTTCTCGGTCAAAAATCAACGTCCGTGAGATCGTGTCAAAAAGTTGCAGCCTATCTAAAGGTGATAATTGACTTCGTATTCAAACAGAGGTCGTATTGATAGAGTTCTCAGACAAACTGTCGCCATTACTTCTAAGGTGTGACTGTTTCGGATTCCAATTTTCCGGTCAATATTGCACTTTTTCCGCCGTGAAATGAGGTATATTGTATCAATAAAGCAGTTTCCCTCTCTGCCACGCGCTGCTTCTTTAACGGACATAACAGATTCTAGCGAATCCTTTGTTACAGACATGTTGCCTTTTAGATACGCATCATATGTGCCAAGTTATTTTTTGGGGATCTTGCATTTGAAAAACACAGTGAATAGGTCTTTAGAGTTGTTTGTAATGCTTTGGTTGCAGCAAAACTGTAATGTCGAATAGAACAAAAATATCCACAAATACACATTAATATTTGGGACACAGGCTGTTCATGTTATTGTGTAATTAGACGTTTATAACATGATATCCGGTAGTTCAAGTTTTCATATCCACTTAACATACACTTAGACTTACATAATATACCAGAAAAAATAACAGATGTCTATGGTTTGAATTAAAATCGGGTTGCTTACCACCCGAGATATCCCTACTCTACCATAAAGTCATGGCCATTTATGGTGCATGCATGTTGTATGGCTGTTTACCTCTTTAAAGGATTTTACTGATTCGCTAAACGAAATGGGCCTCTATTTGTAATGTTTTGCCATACTTGAATTGTCTAATTTCATTTGAATTACCACGAAACGACTTTAGATGGGTAATAAGATGTTACCTGTTGTATTCATAGCACTCTCTCACATAGTTAAGTGATGGATCGAAGCGACAATGTTTGGAAGAGGTTTCAGTGAACTACATGTATAAAATTAGAGAATTTGTCTGTGGACTTTCTCAGAAAAAGTTCAAAATGGCATGAATTGGAACACTATTATATCAGACTGCACTGATGTTATTTTTTTCTTCTAAATACAGTTTTCTATATTTGGACTAAGTAGATATGTATGACTCACTGTAGATATATGTTTATGTTTACGAAAGGCAAAAGAACAAAAGCGAACTGCAGACTTAAAGTTGTCATTCCGCTAGAAACATTTGAAAGGGTACGGTGAGAATTGGTAAATCCAGCGATCGATAGTATTAGGATGTGGAACTAACCTTTTTAGCAAACAAAGATTCAATCAATTAATTGGTAATCCCCTCAAACTTCTACTGGTTAATTAAGCTAATCGTGATAATCAAACGTGACGGTTCATTGGCAGATTTATGTTAAATGTAATTGCGATGTGACATTTATATCAAATATCTGTCATTTTGTTCCTTTTGTTTTTCAGATCATGATTTTGGGGGGTTCTCTGCTTTGAAAAAAAACTGTTTATGCATGTATCATTTAAATTCAAATTTGAACACCTCGTCATTTTATATGCAAAACTTTGCTTATATTTGGAATGGGTCACGTTTGACAATCAACTAAAAAATCTCTTAAGCCAAATTTAGACAGCAACATTCTGAGACACGTTACAAGAAAACTTCTAAGGAACATATTTCTAACATTCTCTTTGAAAGCAATTTTATTTAAGAAAACGTACCATATTATTACGACATTAATTTACACCCTATAACGCCTGTTCAGTGTCTTTGTGCTTCCTTTGTTAAACCCTGTCATTTTGAAATTACAAATTACGGATATCAAAATTGGCAATTTTTTGAGAAGCTATCACAACTTAATTGCCTAGAAATACAGCCATTTTTAACAATCGTTAGATTAGTTCAGATTAATAAAGGAACAAAAATGTATGTAAGGGAAATATTAAATACCATCTAATTTTGCCTACATCTACTATGCTCTTTTCGATCAGGATATGTCAGTGAGTGACTACATCCCAATAGATTAGGATAAGGCTGCCATTGATTCATTAATCCATTGATGTATTCACCATAAATACCTCAAACAAACGATAGGTAGGAGAAGATGAGATGAGGTATAAATGGTATAAATTGCAAATCAGGACACACAGTTTGAACAGAGAATCAAATGTGAACAGTTTACAAAAAAATGAAAATATCTCGAAACAACCGTCAAAGTTTGAGCGTGAAGCTAGGTCAAGATACAATCATACTCTGTCACACTAGTTGGATATTGTTGTATCTCAGATCAATTAAAGTCATGGGACTGAATGATGGGGATTTTGTCATGATTATTGGGCTTTGGCTGGGGAAGGGGGAGGGGGTGCACTGGGAATGTGTAAAGACATGTTTTATAAAGGTAATAATGCACTATATAATATGTTTGTATTGATTGTGGGGATGAGGTTTCAATTCCTTAGATTGTAATTGAAGGACATTTAACAAAGTAAATTGTTTAAATAAGATTTGAGATGAATGCCTCATATTCTTTTGATGAATTTTCGGCATAAATCTTATCTCGAAGACTAGTTAATTTAGTCATTTTGTCTATATGGTTACGGCAACATACTGTTCCGAGAGTTAAGTAAAATGTAAGTCATCGACCTAGGTCTGATAAGTTGCCACATGGGGATATATGCTGAAAATCTTTCAACATGTTTAAGATTAGCAAAAACACGATAAGCATTTGATCATTTTGAAGGACATCTGGTTGTATCGTAATTTTGTATAATTAAAAATAATGTTTAAATGATTTGAAAATATAGCTGTAACCTTCGTTGTCAGTAACACTGAAATCAGCTAAAAAAAAAGGGTACATTTGGGCCGTGACCAAGTGTTGTCATTTTGTGTTTCAGAGTTTTAGGTGTTCTTGGCGCCCCCCTAGATCCCCATATGTACAGACACATAGACCACACATCTAGAGTAAGCAAAATGGCATCCAATGAGATGGATTTCTCTGATAATTTGTGATAAGAATCATTTAGGTCATTTTTCAAAGGGTTTGTGAAATTTTTGAAGAATATAGACCTTAGCTTACTTATAGAAAGACATTCTGAGTGAGTAAGGTTATGTTGGTCTCTATATAGGAGAGTCTGAGCTTCTCTCCCAAAACATCTGAACCCAAGGCTATGTAATATCCTGCCCAGACAGTTAGTGTTTATTTTTTGTTCTGAAAAACAAAAAGGGAATGTCCGTGGGGTGAAGAATTATAAAATTAAGTAATTCCCCTCCAGAGACCATCTATCTTAATTAAGTATCAACTTTTATCTGATTTCAAAGATAGATAAGAACACAGACGCCATATTGAAAAGATACCAATTTCCTAAATTGAAACGATGCCTCGTAACAAGAAACAAAACCTCTAGGGCGTATTGAAGTTGAAAATTTCGGTGAAACAGCAAATTTTCGTCAAAGAGCTTTCTGTTGACACCAATCTTTCAGACGAACACTTAAGTTTTATAAGCAACAAAACCTCGTACACCCGGCTATTTGAATTTTAGCCGTTATTTGCACACATCTTTGGCTCGCGCGGTTTACTGGCTTAAATCATACTTTTCATTTCAACGTCAAACTTTTTTTTATTTTTCAAGGTACTTCGAACGCTGAGCTTCTCTTGGCAATCAGAATCCATGAGAAAATTTGAATTTTGGCAGCTCATGCCTCTTTAAAGCTTTTTCGTTGACCTTTCACATTATATGGGGATGTGACAGTAGATGTGATCCATGGGTACGTGCCGAAACAATAAAGCTATTATCCAGTTTGAAAGTTTGCACTATTTAAAAATCAAATTTAAAGCACATGGTTTTAAGATAATATTCACAAATAGTGCAATATGAATCTTTATTCTTGAATCCTTTTTTGAATGCACAGAATTGTCCTGACCCTATAGTTATGCTGCAGCCCCTTTAGTTATCATTTCACCGTTCTGTGGGTAAGCTAGACCCATTACGATGATTACGCGGATATTAGCCCTTTTTTATAATGGGAATGTTTTTTGTAATTATCCCATACAAGATACATGCTCACTTGTATTGTATGTCTCAATATGACCTCAAGAGATAAAGTTGTTCTCAAAAGCATTAACATATACTCCTGTACAAAAGATATTCTGTATACTCATGCAAATTGTTTTTTAATCACTCTCACTAAACATGGCGTACATCATTCCTACTAATCGACGCGTCAATAAGCTGAAACAACCAACCAAATACAAGATCCGCACGGAGCCAGTGAGTGTCGTGTGTCCAGTAGTGAAGAGCCAGCTGGAAATTTTTGGCTTGAATTTCTCGCACATGTCCTTTACAGAAGCAACTGTTAAACGAACGGTGTCAGAGGGACAAGGTGTAAAATTGATACAAAGGAGATCATTTCATGGCGGGAAAACGCCAATATTGACCGGAAAATTGGAATCCGAAACAGTCACGACCTAGAAGTAAAGGCGACTGGTTGTCTGAGATCTTAATACATACGTCCTCTATTTGAATACCAAGTCAATTATCACCTTTAGACAGACTGCAACTTTTTGACACGATCTCACAACAGTGACTTTTGACAGAGAACATCTCAGGACTAAATATGACTGTATTCAATCTCCTATGTTGCCCTTGCCAATGTGGTTATGCAGTCTAATATGCACATCAATAACATATAGACATCAATCACTCTCCCGTCAGTCGTCAACCACCAGGGGCAATCCTATGAACATCCACTAACATATAATAGCATTGTGTAAAGCCTCGTATTGCTTCGGTTGATCTCTTCAAAACTACTTGAAATTACCGATAACAGATTTGAATTAAACCAAACATTCTGAGAGTATTGTATAGCAATGCATAGTCCCTAACCGGATGGTTATCAATGAGTATGAAATTCAATGAATATTTTAAATGGTGCCCAAAATAAACAGTATTCCTTTACTATTTAAGGGATTAACCTGTTGTTCAGGAAGATCCCTGAAATCCTTAAAACTCGTCATAAGAAGTTCTAAATTGACAATTGATCAGTAAAATACCAAGAAATAAATGACGACAGACATAAAAAAAACTAAACGGTGTACTCGCATGTATACCAAAAATCAGCTTAATGTCTAGAAACATTTTCCGGAAGTCCGGAAAACTTTTATTTTTTGTGAAATTGCTAAGTCCAAGGGCGATAATTTTGGTAAAAATTAACGGAGCGGAACAAAACGTAAACTTGATGTGTAACCCACCATGGCGGACCCACATACAAAAAATCAATTGAATATCTGAAAGCATATGGAAAAAAGTCCGGAAAACTGACTTGCCGGACTGACGGAGCCTAAACCTATAGTCCCCTTCGGCTTCGCCAGGAGGGGACTAAAAACCAGACTTATTGCTCTAAGGAAATCATCGGCCTTCGACCTTTACACAGGGAAATCGAACCACCCAGATTTTTTTCAATGAATGTCTTTGGGCATTCGAACCTGGTACCCACCAATGGAAGGCCTGTGTCGGCGTGAAAGACCGACTGAACTACGAAGACCCCTTTTAGTGTTTGTTGGTAAAGTAAAACTAAACAAATGTCGTTGAATAAAATCTCTACTATGCGAATTAAAAATTTGGAGTAATCGAGATACATTTCCATTCTAACAAATAGCCCAATCTCTAGCAAGGTACAATTTTTACCGGTACTTTTTCTGGAAAATGCCCTGGTTTTGTTCAGAGCGACAAAAAATCTGGCAGCTCGTTCAACTTAAAAGCATGAACCTATTTGTGACTTGAAATGCACAGTAAATAAATCTAATTCTATCAAATACGTGATAAAACAAATCAAGTCGAAAGTCACTTTACTAAACCGTTTAGTTTGATTAAGTTCATTACCATGTCTATTTTTCCATGTACTATAGGCATTGGCCACGTGTAAAGCAGTCTTGGTCGGGATCTGTCATTTAACCAACACGTTTGATCACGAGTGTAACCTTTGTTAACGCCCAATAGGATTTGAAGAGTATCCAAATAATTGATTACATTTTCTTGACTAACGAATGCTAATGAAATCACCCCCCCCCCCCCCCCCCCTCTCGTGGAACTTTTAGAAGTCAATACTGCTAACGTCTGAATATCTTTGATTGATTGATGTTTACACCGCATTCAAGAGTGGGGGAAGAAACCTAACCGCCGACCTTCGGCGAGTACCTGGCAAATCTTTAGCATACAGGGAACGAGTGAAAATCACCTTAGAATTTTATCGTCGCATCGATGGAAGGCCTGTGTCGGACTGAGGGACTATCACTGTAACCAACTAAGGTCCTTGAATATGTCGTGAAATGTTGAGAAAATAAAAAAAGTTAGAGACAACTTTGTTTTGATCACAATAAATATACCTTAGCCAAAATAAGCCCGACGAAGAGCATAGAGACAAAACATATCATTGAAAAGGTGCTTGCACAAATCTCAATCTGGTATTTAAAGAAGATCAGCGTTTGTCATATGTCGAACAGAAAGAAGATAGAACAATAAACCTTAGGAGAAAAGTAGCTTCAAGAGTCTAATTGGTGAGTTTAAGGGAATTTTCTCCTTCGGAGCTCAATCCTCTAATGGATTTCCATTTAATCCCTGACTTTGAAGAGATACGTTAGTATGGAAGTTACGCAAAAAATACATCTACGCCGCTTTGTGAAACAGGACCCTGGTCTTTATGTAAAACCAGGCTTATCCCCAAAATTGACCATTTAGACTTGTAGTTTATATCAAATGAGACAAGCCTGTCAAAAAAAACGTGAAGTTTAATCATCACAGTTAGTTTTGATACGGACAAGACGTCTACGACGACAGCGGCTACTTGATTGAATTGACCGATTGTTTGATGACGTCACTTGGAATATACGCGCAAAGCATTTCGGGATATTGAGGGATTTTAAAATAATTTTTAAATATGGCGGTTGGAATAATACTCTATCGAGAAAAAGACGTAAAGGCGTTAAGTTATCCGAAAAATGTGTGGATAAAAACAGGTTACGTCATCAATGTTTTCCAAAAAAGTGACCGCTTGCTATAAGTACCAATAAACAAAATGGCGAACTGAGGTATATTTTACCCAGAAAGCTTAGCGTAAATCTATGTGACGTCATCAGGCTCGGCGGTAATTCTCTGTCTAAATTGTGGCTAATAGCTGATTACTGGTGCATGGATTGCTGAGAGGGGTCACCGTGGACTGTACATGGATCGATTGTCACTACCTCTGTTTGTTGTTGCCTTCAAATTTTACTCGTGTAACTGTCATTCATTGCCAATGTTGAAGACGTTAAAGATATGTCAGTAAACTATATTACAGTAATTAAACATTGCTTAATCATAGATAAAGATTAAATTTCTACGTTTTACGTCATTTAGACTTGACTCATATACGTCGCTATAAAGATCCAAAGCCACAACAACAATTTACTGTACAACAATGATAAACAACTGTGAATTAATAAACTGATCTCAATACAAAGATCAAAAGATTCAGAGAAAAATCGCCACACAGTCACTACCATTCATTCAGATGATTGGTTAATTTAATAAACCTGAAATAAAATACTGAGTGAAATTTTTGTTTACATCGGGAGACAAGCCAAGTTCAGATGTGGGAATTGGAATGTTTTGACGCAATTAACCGTTATATAGACGTCTTATACCACCTGTTTCAAAGCGATACACTTAAATAAACTCAAGTGAGTAAAGGTTGGTAACTGTTAGTCTACACAATGTGGTGCATTGTGTTTATTCCATTGGTGTCTTTGGTGATGAGGTCAAAATTAAATTGAGATTAACAATAGCAAACCACTGTAGTAACAATATATCCGTCTATCGTCGAGGACGAATTGCTTTTGTGTATTGCACTGAATGATTGATTGTTGAAGGAATGTTAATTTGAAGGTCAAGTTTTGTAACTCCTAAAGGTCGGACTTTGTTTATAAAAGCATATCAATAAAAGTATACGCTTTGTGTTTAAAGACATAATATAACAGGTCTCCTTATAAAAACGGGTATCGCAGAAATATATATTTGTTAACAAGAAAGTTCCCAGTAAGTAGGCGAAATAAAATCACTTCATTCTGTCTGGAGTTAAAATTAGGTAAACACACAGGTTACATTTGGCTGGAATTGATAATAAAAATATACCTTTGGGCAAAGTGGAACATCTCTCTTGTCTTTTCTTTAAAAGAATTGCTTTTAAATATGGAAGCCGAATACGGACATTTTATTCTCGAGCTTCGCGACCCCGCCAGACTCGCCAAAGCAATTGATTCGCGACTTTCTCTACCCCGCCAAACTCGCCACCCACGCTAATCAACTTAATAAAAAAGTAGTATTTTTTTGTAACATTTCATTTGCGTCCTTCGCTACCTTAGCGAGGCTGGCGGGGCCGAGAAGGTCGCGATTCCACATCATTCGCGACTTTCTCGACCTTGGCGGGGTCGCCAAACACGCCAAGGTCGCTAAAACACGCTAAAAAAAAGTATTTTTTTGCAATCCCGAATCGCGACCTTCTCGACCTTCGCGTGCTTGGCGGGGTCGCGAAAGGCGCGAGGGTCGCCAACCACGCGAAGGTCGCCAATCACGCCTAAGCTAGGCTATACATCAAGTCCACTCAACAATTCACTAGTTGGCGACCTTCGCGTGGTTGGCGACCTTCGCGTGGTTGGCGACCTTCGCGTGGTTGGCGACCCTCGCGCCTTTCGCGACCCCGCCAAGCACGAGAAGGTCGCGATTCGGGATTGCAAAAAAATACTTTTTTTAGCGTGTTTCGCGACCTTGGCGTGTTTGGCGACCCCGCCAAGGTCGAGAAAGTCGCGAATGATCTAGAATCGCGACCTTCTCGCCCCCGCCAGCCTCGCAAAGGTGGTGAAGGACGCGAATGAAATGTTTTTAAAAAAGACTATTTTTTTTATAAAGTTGATTAGCGTGGTTGGCGTGTTTGGTGAGTTTGGCGGGGTAGAGAAAGTCGCGAATCATTTGCTTTGGCGAGCCTGGCGGGGTCGCCAAGCACGCGAACTAAAATGTCCGTATTCGGCTTCCATATTTGTATATGTTATAATATCAGATAAAGCTGCACGTTGGCTAGACGATCGGCTATTTCGTTTCCACATATATTTACATGTTCTAGGATCCATTCGAAGGTTGATTGTTGATGTTTTGCACTGCATTCCAGATTATTTCACCTATATGTAGACGTTGCCAGGTTTGATAATGGAGGAAACTGGACTTTTTTTGTCCGCGGAAAGCAGCCACGCTTTGGCATATACCTGACAATTCTTTCATGTAGGGCGATGTAGTATAAATTGTTTTCCTTTTTTAACTGAGTGGGATTCGATCCCGCTACCCATTGACGGAAGGCCTGAAGTGACCTGAAAGGCTATCGCTCTACCTACTGATCCACCAAAGGCTGTCTATATGTTTAAAAAGTTTCTATCAACAGACAAAGTTCTTGTGAGAGAAAAATGTTACTGTTCCTTCAGAAACATACACGTTGTGCCAAATCTTTATTGAACACTTTCCATGAACTGGTTGACTGTGGTCTAGACAGGAATATTTCCCCCCATTTTTGTTAACTTCCGTTAAGGAGCCTCCTGTTCCTGTCGTTGTCCGATACAGTCCACAAAGATTGTTAGATGTCAACCTATAAAGTATTCAAAGTGTCACGAATACCGGAAGTCGCTCAGAATAAGTTCAAGAGAACAATATGCATCAGTTTGTAGGCTACTAGAGAAGAAATGTGTATCTAAAATGTCAACCTTTGCTTCCATAAGTAAAACAATCAATACCAACGGAACCGACATGTCGAAATTTATACAAAAATATACACAAAGCAATCAATGTTTCAGCAATACCAAAAAGAAAACGAACAAGATTTAAATATATCTCAGGGCCAACAATTTAGAAAACAAAGCTCCGATTTGACACCAACGTCCACAGTATTCCATTGAATTCATATTTTAGGATTATCGTTTTCATAAAGCAACATTATCGGTTCTATTTCGTTTGTTATCAAGACCATCATTTATCGAAGATAATGTTTCGTCTACCATGCTCACTACAAACACTTTGCTTTAGACCATCTGCATGATATTCACTTGTACTCAACAAGAAACGCCAATTACAATTTATAGAGACCATTTTATAAAACGGATTTAATTCTAAATTAAGTTTGTATATGTAAGAAGTTTGTATATGTAAGAAAAAATGAACTGAACTGAACTGAAAACGAGGTATGAATTAATTAACACATGACTTCAGCTGAATTGAACCTTAACATTATATATAGAATGCATAACTTTAAACCATACCTTAAACACACTATCGGTACAACTTCATTAACAATTAGTTAACAGTGTTGTGCAAAAATCCAGCATCAAATATATATTTCTGCATATTATTATCGACGAGCAACCCACGGGCATAATCACCGTAAACAATTAAGTGACATGAGCTGCCAATATAGGGAAACTTTTGTAGAAACAAAATTAGCTAATTGTTTGCAATTTTGTCTAGAAGTATGAAACTGATATATACACAAAAAAAAGTTAAGCACCCCCTGGGAAGTCTGCACCGACCGATAAAATCATTGGTGTAGGGGTACTGCTGGCAAACTGATCTTGCAGAAACGATTGCGATCATCAAGGGCAACATTATGGCGATAAGAAATCACCATTAAAGGCAATAAGCTATATCGTTAGCCCAGTCAAAAGTGTATTTTAACAAAATAAAAAGATGATTATAAGTATGAGACTTCAGAGTATATCTGGCTTCACAAGGCAAACATATTGAAGTAAAAATGTCCCTTTGAGTGTGTAGAAAACATCCCTAAAATAGAAGGTCAATAGCTTGTATAGCCTCTATTAGCTTCCAACCTGCGTTTCATTCCTCCAGTGAGACGTTGGATCTGTTGAAGGGGTAACTGCCGCCAAATATTTCTGCCCATCCTGTCCCAAAGGTGTTCTAAAGGATTCAAATCCGCGCAATTACCCCTTCAACAGATCCGACGTCTCACTGGAGGGATGAAACGCAGGTGGGAAGCTAATGGAGGCTATACGCGCTATTGACCTTCTGCTCTAGGGATGTGTTCTACACACTTAAAGTGACATTTTTACTTCAATATGTTCGCCCTGTGAAGCCAGATGGACTCTGGAGTTTCATATTTACAAGCATCTTTTTTATTTTGTTAAAATACACTTTTGATTTGGCTAACGGTATCCTGAATAAATTGTATAGCTTTTTGCCATTAATTGCGATTTCTTATCGCGAGAATGTTACCCTTTATGATCCCAATGGCTTCTGCAACATCAGTTTGCCAACTATCTCCCTACACCAATGATTTTATCGGTCGGTGCAGAATTTCCAGGAGGGGGGATGCTTTTTCTTTGTGTATTGTTTCTTCCTATATCAGTATTTGAGATGAAGCTTAACGAAGTTTTTATTAAAAATGTACTCATACATCCCGGCTATTTAGAGGTTGTCCTTCATTAGTAGGCCTACATAGTTTTGGTTCGTAAGGGTAATTGTGTTTACAGATATTTTTATCGCAACGCCAAGGTTCTTCAAACGCTCAACTCTTCACGACGGTAAAGCGTATGAACGAAATCCGGATTTTGGTCAGATTAAATAATTCAAAGTTCGCGATAGAAAAAAATGTTTGGTAAACAGTTAACTATAGTTTTGCAGTCATAAATTATGCATTCTCGTCTGTGTCGTGAACTCCTCTATTTGTGTGCTAATTCGCCAATCTTTATTTCATGACACTGTGTTAACAGAAATAAGAGTAACATGGAAGACCATAGAATCAAAACTAGTAATGTACTGTTCAACAGCTTTCACTCTCATCATGTATCAAATTGGGACATTCCTTCTGATGAATTTGTGTGATCTTCAGGTATAGTCTTGCGTATATAGAGATCGACAGCCTCGTTGGCTCCGTCGACAAAGTGATAGCGTCTCAGTCTGACACAGACTTTCCATCGATGGGTTGCTGGCTCGAATCCCACTCAGATCAAATATGTGTTTCACTCGGTCGCCCTATATAGATGCGCAGTCAGGAACCCTCCAAAGGCCAGGAGTTTCCTCCGGCATAAGACTCCGGGTTTTTCCTTCACTAAACCTCGCAGATAAGTGAAATAGTCTTGGGTGTGATGAAAAACATTAATCAATCAGATACCCCTGTAAATATACATTTATAACTGCCACTTCATTCAACGTTAAACGATTGACTGTCAATTTGCAAGTTTATTTTGGTCATCATTCTGTCTACATGTTGGTAATACAATATGCTCCATCAACTGACAGAAACATGATAAATATAGGAACAATGATCGTCGTTAATTCAACATTTCTTTGTTGAAGTTAACTGTTAGCCACTAAATTTCACGTGGTCATAAACCAAAAGTCAGTATATTTAATAACACGTGATCCTACCAAGACAGCAACGTCCAATCCCGTGTATTACCTACTTATTAATGAACATACATGCAGTGAACTTTCATTGTCATGAAACCAACAGAGATAAAAACTCTCGGTAGATATATAGTGTTGAATTTATCCACAATTTAAAAATATGTCAGATCAATGTATTTGTCTCTGTGTCAGGCTCATCTCATTTTCAACATGTATAATTTACCTTTTTCCATACTGGTTTTCAAATTTTGGACTTGAATTCAATATGACATACCATCATTTAGAGAAATTGATACCTATATTTGATTCCCATAAAATAGTCTTCTCTCAGCCCGTTCGACTCCAATAGTACATTGATTTCAGTCTTATTGGTCGTAATGTTGAACGATTCATTCCGGGTTAACGAGTAAGCCTTAACAGGTGAAACTTCTTAGTTGATATGTGATAGAGGAATCCAGGTCTTGATAGGATAATGGAATTGGGACATTGATTAAGCCTCATCAGACACATTAAAACGAGATCTTCATTTAATCATCGTTTGTCTGCTACTAGAAATATAGAGTGTAGAGGAAATTGTGTCCCATTTCCCTTCATTCAAGTAGGATTCTTGTTGGTTGCAAAGGCAGAGTGGATGTTCTAGGCTAGCCTAAACAGATCAAACATCGTTAGTTGGTCTATGATCGATGTAGATAGATTCGGGTGTTGACAGGTTAACGGTATTGGGACATTAATTTAGCCTCATTAGATATATTATAATGAGATCTTCATCTGGAAATCATTGAGGTGGCGGGGGGATTTTTGTCCGAAGGAAACCTCCGACCTTCGGCGAGTATCTGGCAACTCTTTCTCGTAGGGCGATAGAGTAAAAAGCCAATCAGAATTTTTCCATTTTATTTATTGTTTTTGAGTAAAGCAACCATGGAGACAAGTTTCTAGTTGTGTTAAAATGGGGTGCAAAATATTGAAAATTGGACAAAATATGATAATGGGAAAAGAAAGTGAAAATATGCAATTTGGTTCCTAGGTAGAGGGCAGACGAGGGAGTTTAGTCCTGACGAATAGATCTTTCAAACTCCTGTTCTTTTTGTAAACAATGACTAGACGTTGGCTCAAAGGTCGAGCCATTTTACTCTGACTCAGTTTGCTTTCTTCTTTTAAAAACTGTCCAAAACTAGCCGCATCATACTGAAATACAAATGGTATTATACTTGTTTCACTAGACCTTTCCTAGTCCAAGTTCAAACCCAAAAAGTAAACAGTTTGTAACTTGTCGTCAGTATCGTGAAGACACTGTAAAATTTTGAAAAGGGCTTTCACCAAGCCGAGAATTCAGAATATTGAGCACTTTTACATTTAGAATATCCATGTCTATTGTTAACAGAAAGATACCTTTTTGTGACCACGCACTTGTTTTGTCATCTGAGTACCTAATTGGTCTAACTGGATAAAAAGACGAAACTGGAGTTTGGAAAATAAGTTATAAATAAAATGAGATGTTATGTCTGAAACCAAAACAAATTGAATAAAACGAATGATAAACTGGAGTTTGGAAAAGGTACTCTAAAAAGGCAGAGATAAAAAATAAAATGTGTCCGGAGACAAAAGAAATAAAGTAAGCATGTTATAAACTTGTCACAAATGGTTAAAAATAGAAGTATAATAAGATAAATATTCTGGGAAGGAGAAACCTGATAAGACACAAACTTAGGCTAAAAATAATGTAAAATTAGAGCAGGAAAACTAATTATGAAATCCAACAAATAAAAATCAATTTGGAAGAACAGTGGTTGTAAATGGAAAATAAGGTTAAATTATAAATAAAATTGCAACAACAAGAAAAAACAAAGATATATAAAATCTAAAAGGATACAACACAATTACACAAACAATATGTACAACGAGTTTATTTAGTTAGTGTCTTTCAGAAAGTGAATAGAACAGTATTCTGGTAATTTTTCGGATTACACTGTCTTTAAAAATGGCAGAAATTCTTCTACCAATTTTGACAGCCGGCATTTAGACGCCATACGCTGGGGCCTGGATTCGATTTCCGTTTCGGTCATCACCCAAAATCGATAGAAGAATTTCTACCACTTTCCAAGAGAGTTTATACAACGTTTTACAAAAAGACAATCAATACTTAACAAAAAACGGGATCGCACACGGTTATCTAGAAGTTTCTCGGATGGGTTTCCTTTCTCACTAGCTTAGGAAACAAGTCTGGAGATTCATAGAACTGATAGCTTTATATAGGTGTAAACAAGAACTGAAAATGGCTTCAGTAATTTAACAGTATTGTTAAAAACGGGTAGATTAAACTGTTGAAACAGTCAGCTCGGGCGTGGAGGTTGAAGGAAGCAGTTATGTAAAGATCATAAAATTAAAGTTTATACCCTAACCATAGAATGATTTGGGGTAGAGAAAGTTTTCATTTTCGTCGTATTGGTTGTTACGGTTATTCTGGGTTAGCTGAAACAGATAAAACTCAAATGGATTCCGATCATGACAGGGTAAAGGTATTAGGGCATTGATTCAACCTCATCGGACATTAACATTATATCATTTAAAGCATATGAGAGGGTTACACGGGAAGCCTAGGGACTTTTACTGCTCTTGGAAACAGAAACACACAGGATAGAAGACACAAGGATTTTAAATTGGAATAACTATCATGGGCTATTACGTGTTTTATGACCAACACGACTAATGGGTTAACCAAACGTAAGGGTGGTATTTATACAACCGTGTAAATGAGGGCCAAATGCATAAGACGCTAATAGCTTTTCGTGAAACAATTATATCCACTTCCGCCTTGAATGCGTTGTGAACGGGTATGCTTCTCTACTGTACTGTGTTATGTGTCGTCAATAAAACTTCGATTCCTCTGGTTCCGGTTTCGTGATTAACTGGAGAAGTTTTATGTTGACACGGACCTTTAATAGAATAACAGACATGGATACCATTAGTATTATATCACGTATTTAACTCCAGGGAGCTCTTTGAGAGCAATTTTGTTTAAGAAAACGTAACATATTATTTCGACATTAATTTACACCCTATAAGGCCTGTCCAGTGTCTTTGTGCTTTCTTTGATAAACCCTGTCATTTTGAAATTACAGAAAGATGTTGCCAAATTAAGGATATCAAAGTTGGCAATTTTTTGAGAAGCGATCACATCTTGATTGCCTTGAAATGCAGCCATTTTTAACAATCGTTAGATTAGTTCAGAGTCCTAAAGGACCAAAAATGTATGTAAGGGAAATATTAAAGGCACACTTGCCGCGAATATCAGGAATATTGTTTACATTAAAAAAGAAAGACCGTTTTCTGTATTTTTCCCAGACAATATAAGTTAGGAACTTTCTATTTTTACCAAAATTTTAAAGTTTGGACGTCACTTTGTATTTTTAATTTGAATTTGAATTGTTAGGTACCCGGAACGTAAACAAACCGAACTGCTCGCACAAGCGAATATTATGTTTCAGTCGAGTGAGTGAACTAACAGCACAGTGTAATTTTACGTAGGTCTATTTATCTGAGAAATACAGACCGACGATCGGTTAACAGCGACTGGAAAAGCCTGCTGATAATTGTTTGAGTGTAAACCACAGATACAAAGGCCTGAAAGGAGGGTAATCCAACACGAAAGTTGACCGACACTGATCGTTGTTGTTGTAATCAGGCTTCGATTCTTCGTTTGTTTTTCACCCCATTACTATATTCTAAAGCTAACTAGACATGTTTTATGTGTCCTATGTTTAAGTTTAGTGGTATTAGTCGTACATGTACATGAAACAACCGTCAAAGTTTGAGCCTGAAGCTAGGCCAAGATACAATCACACTCTGTCACTCTAGTTGGATATTGTTGTATCTCAGATCAAGCCAAGTCATGGGACTGAATGCTGGGGATTTTGGCATGATAATCGGGCTCTGGCTGGGGAAGGGGGGTGCACTGAGAATATGTAAAGACCTGTTTTAAAAAGGTAATAATGCACTATACAATATGTGGGTCTTCAGATTCATGACACAACAGTTATCAGGGATTCGGACAACTTTTTATGTAACTGATAACTGATATATCTTGCGGACAGGAAACGAGAGTATTACATTTGTTTTTTCGAAATATCAATAACACAACAGAAAATTCAGTAGCGTTATCAATTCTATTCCCACAGCCCTGTCCTAAAAGTAATTCACAGATAAGTGATATATAATTCGTACAATGTACAAAGTAACATATTTCTTTTTCGAAATATCAATAACGCAACAGAAAATTTTGTAGTGTTTTCAATTCTATTCCTAAAAAGTATTCACATATAACATTTTACGGATAACTATCAAATATTGCGGACAGTACAAGTAGTATAACTGAACGAATGCAAGTGAGTGCATTTTTATCTATATAAAGTAATAAATAACACTTGTATAAGTTTTTAATTAACGGTAATAGATAGGTTATGATAACCGCTAGGTCATTAAGGTATATGAAGGTCACAAGGTTAAGAGGCAAAGCCTACAGCGCTCGAGACAGGTCGCCGAGTGGAGTGTCTAATTTCCCCCACGAACACTTAATTGATAGGCTGTGATGACCATTAGGTTGATAAGGTTCAGGCTGGCCACAAGGCTATGGGAAAGTACACAGTGTTCCAGACAGATGGTTGAGTAAGTTCTTCATTTCAATGCTAACTATAGGGAAAGTATACAGCGTTCCAGACAGATGGTTGAGTGAGTTCTTCATTTCAATGCTAATGAAAAAATAAAATAAAAACAGTACACGTTTGTAAGAAAAGAAATGTTATAGGAGAAAAGAAAACTGCCGCCAATTACTTTCTATTTTTTTTTAAGTATAAAATTATTGATAATCTGAAGATAATAGTTAATTTCAAATGATCATGGTAAATCTGTGCTATCGAGAGACTTTTTCGAGAGTTTTTGGTTGGCCCTGAAAAGGGCCTTTGAAAAAAAAAGCTGAGTCTACTCCTCTGGCCTAAAAACAATTTCCTCTCTATGTGTGTCTTCATAGTCTTCATAGTCTGAATGGCTTTCGGAAAATGCTGACGGTGGTCTAGACATGGTTGATAGGGAAGAGTTTTCGCTGGTACTGTTTATCGGAATAATTGCCTCTCCATATAGTATGTCTCGATAATCTGATTCTGACAAATCGCTGTGTGTAGATGATGATGGTGGTCTAAACGTGCTTGATAGGAAAGAGCGCTCGCTTGAACTGTTCACAGGTGTTACGGATCGCTCCACTTCAGAGAAAATCACAGGCGTTGTAATTGTAGAATCATAAACTGGAGCCGATTCGAGCCATCTGTAGACTATCTCGACGTTAGATAGATAAGGGGGCGTGCCAGGAGTGTAACCTGAGGAATATGAACCGGTCGACATTTTGATACGACACGAAAACAGTGTAAAATAAGAGTCAGCTGAGTAAACAAAAATGATAGCACGGCGACGAATTGTCTCCAACCGGTCAATGTCCGAGATTATGCCAATAGTCTTCCGCTACTAGTTGGTAGAGTTCAGTAAATGAGGTAACCGTGAGAAAAGAACCTATCCTATGTGAGTGAGGCTGGGACAATAGTATAAAGTTGATACGGATAATTATTCTGACAGCTGAAGGTAGCAGGGAGGGGATTTCAGTGTCCAATGAAAAACAAAGACACTCTGAGTTTATAACTTACGTATGTGTTGAGTCTAGCCATAGGTTGGATTCTCTAAGAAGAAAAATAGAAAATTAAAAGCCACCCAATGAAAAGAAAGGTTTAGTCATCCAACCCGGTTGAAATATATCAGTCGTGTCGATGAAAGTTCATTATCCTGTAAAGACTTCAAGACTGAGTAAGTAGCTTTTTTCTGTTTACTTTTTTTCTTTCTTGTAGGAATTTTTTTTATATATCATACAGGTGATTTATAAGTTGTCGCTGAGAACATGTGTGAATGTATGTTATTATAATGTATTAAAAAAACATACATTTAAAGAAACTCTACAACGACGGTTCGTACATTAACTTTGCAGGAACAAAATGTCCCAGGAGAACTTTTTCAAAGCCTTGGAAGATTTGCCTAGTGATGATTTAGAAAGACGGAGTGATTCGCTGGAGTAAGGCAATATTTTGTTTTCATTTCTTTAAAAAAAAAATGAATAAATTTTAGAGAAAACTTGTGTTAGTTTATATCATAGTGAAAAAACAACCTTGGCTTATTCCGAAGTTAAAGAGCAAGAATATATATGACCATTCCTAATATGTTGAACAAAACTTCAAAGTGAATTCAAACGCGGTTAGTATTAGAAGAAAAAAAAAATGAAAGAAATAACAACAATATTCTATGTCGTTAATGCGTGTGATTTTCTCGATATCTCGTATACCTAATAAAGTCACATTTTCATTTTTTTTATTAAAGTGGCATGAGCTGACAAAATTAACACTTTTTTTATAATTTTTGATCGTTGCGACGGTTAGACGCTTTGAAGGCCATCGCAAAAAAACTAAATGATTAGCGTTGAAATGAGGAAAATCTATACAGTATGTGGCCCATACGAACCGAAACGTGTTCGAAAAAGTAAACAAAAATTTAGATAACGAGCATTTATTCATTTCTAAGCCCAAAGTTAGTTCAAAACAATACTTTATCGTACATTTTCGAGACTAGAAGCACTAAAACGCTTTCTGAATTATACGTCTTGAGAAAAATAGCCGATAATTTCAACATTCTGTTTTAACGTCAAAATATCAACATTTCGGCAGCTCATGCCGCTTTAAATATAAGATGATTAAAAAAGAAAATATAAAAAAAAAGAAATTAAATTAGACAACAACAAAAATAGGACAGTTCTTAACTTCTTTTTAGCGGAGTGTAAACGTTTGCATGCATTTATTTTTTTACGGCGAGTGTGACTTTAAGTGTGCAAGTTTTTTAACTAAAAGGTCAATTTTAATTCTGTAAATGAAAAAAAAACACAACACTATCTCTCATTAGATTTGGAGAAGAATATATCAACGATTGGACATTGCAATGGAGTAATGCATTTCGGAATGAGGCCACGTCTTCAAATTCCGACGTATCACCCAACAAGACAGTCGACAAGGAAATCGTTTCGAGTGAAAGAGAAGATGCTTTCTTAAAAGCACTAGACACAATACCGAATAATGAATTGGTACAACGTCCTGGTTTTTCAGAGTAAGTCTCTAATCAAAATATAAAAGCATACACTAAAATATCGCCTATAACTTGTCCATTTCTGCATTGTGAAAACAAGTTAGTATTTTTTTTAAAGAAAAAAAAACTAAAACTATTTTTTTTTCTACTTAAAAGTTATTATTACTATTTTTTTTAAATTAAAAGGATTTACATAATTTTCTATCGATAGTTTCGGGGATGAATTTGTTTCGAGTTGGACGGCTCTATGGAACAAAACATTTCAAGGAGGTCCGGTTGTAGATACATCCCCGCCGCGCATAGCTACAGCCTGTCCCCAGAAAGAATTACCGCCCCCATCACAGCCTTCTCGGAAAGAACCTCCCCCACCACAACCCCCTAGTGAGCTTGAATGGAGTCTCACTAAAAAACGGTGGGTTCTGATTTTATTAGTATAGATCGTAGAGGATATCTTTTTTTATTTAAAAACAACATTTATAACACTCTTTCACTCCTACGGAAGTAGTCTTGATAGTTATTTTACTTTCCGTTTCAGGGATTTGAAGCGGAGAAATAAACTCAGCTTAAGCAGAAATAAGCAACGAATCAAAACTCCTCGCGTAGAAAATGAACCCGATACTTTAACTCCGATCGTAGCTACAACCTGTCCCCAGAAAGAATTACCGCCCCCATCACAGCCTTCCCGGAAAGAACCTCCCCCACCACAACCCCCTAGTGAGCTTGAATGGAGTCTCACTAAAAAACGGTGGGTTCTGATTTTATTAGTATAGATCGTAGAGGATATCTTTTTTATTTAAAAAAACAACATTTATAACACTCTTTAACTCCTACGGAAGTAGTCTTGATAGTTATTTTACTTTCCGTTTCAGAGATTCTACGAAAAGAAATAAACTCAGCTTAAGCAGAAATAAGCAACGAATCAAAACTCCTCGCGTAGAAAATGAACCCGAAACTTTAACTCCGATCGTAGCTACCACGTCCGATACACCAGAGGCGCCACCTTTTGTTAAACCGAGCTGTAGCACTGGCTATTTCAAACCTAAAGGAATACAGTAAGTAATAATTTTGTTATAAAATTGTTTTCTTTTTCTTCTCTCTTAAAACAATGCAAACGATTTTTTTTTATCTGAATCGGTATTTTCAACAAACAAAAACGCTAGAGGCTAATGGATTTTTTCCCTCTTTTTCAACAGGACATCGGTTAAGAAAAGTAAAAAAGGAAAGGGACGTGGAAAAAAATCGTCCACTATTCCCGAACTGCCCGCCGTATCCGATATTGTAGACTTGCCACCGTCTTCGGATTTTCCCGTTATGCCGGTCTCTTCCGTTATTCCCGATAAACCCGTGCCACCCGCTAATAGCGATGTTAACCTCTCACACGATACGCAATCTGGAGGGTTTACAGAACAAACGCGTTCTGATGATTTTAAAATCGAACGAGTAAAAGTAACGCACCGTAAGAAATTTAATACGACAGAATCAACACATATTCTTAAATTAAATACGCGTTTGATAAATAGAACGTGGAAATCGAGTTTAGACGTTTTAACTAGAGCCATAGAATTCGTATTCGAAAATGCTATGGCTGGATTGCACGATGACGATTTGGTTAGGGTGTATCTCAGACAGAATAACATGGAAACCCCTATAGTTATTCCATTGACTCAGCGCCGAAAAATAACTGTGGACCTGTTACTACAGATGATAGAGAAAATTCTACAGTCCAACGAAAATATCGTCTTCAACGAAACGTTTGAAATACATGTCGGTGTTATCCGTTTGATAAGAGGGGGTAGAGCAACGAAAATCACGAACCTAGAGGAAGACAGAGTAAAGAAGAAAAGTATTATAAGGATAACAAATACGAGTGACAAACTATGTATGGCCCGGGCAATTTGTGTTGGATTGGCTTACAGCAGAAATGACCCTGATAAGAAAAAAGTAGGATACACAAATAAGGGACTTCAAACTCAAAGAGCTATGGAGTTAACGAGAAAGGCTGGTATCGATCCTGAGCAACCCTGTGGTTTAGAACATGTAGAATTGTTTGAAAAGGTCTTGGCTATTCAGATTATTGTCGTGAAGTCGGACGCCCTCAACACTATTGTATATAGAGGCAGTATTAAGACAAGTGCTAAAATCTACCTCTTATATCATAACTCGCATTTCGACTGTATAACAAAGCTACACGCGTTTTACGGAGCTGCTTATATGTGCGATGATTGTTTGAAACCGTACTACAAGAAGTCGGACCACAAGTGTGCCAATATATGCAGTATGTGTTACACGGCCGGTTGTAAATATACCAATCCTGTAAGTTGTAAGAGATGTAACAGGACATTCAGGAACAAAGAATGTTTTGATAGACATTTAGAACGGAAAAATCAGATAATCGAAAGGCACATGTTTAACTCTTCCATATGTGACCGTTTATGGCTATGTATCACGTGTAAAAAATTACTACTAAGAGCTAAAAGATCTCCAAAAAATCATTGTTGTGAAGAGTTTTATTGTCTCTCGTGTCATGTCTATCATATGGGGGATCATTACTGTTACATAGAGCCGGGCAGTAATAAAGAAAAATCGGATCTTTATATTTTTTTCGATTTTGAAACTAATCAGGAAACGGGTGAGCACATTCCAAATTTCTGCGTAGCTAACAAAGTTTGTAATATGTGTATATCTAAAGAAGATGATGCTACGTGTAAGAAATGCGTGTAGAGAACTATGGTATTTAAAGGAACGTCAACGGTGTATAGATTTGGGAAATGGCTTTTTAATAAGAATCACAAAGGCTATACAGTGATAGCTCACAATGGCGGGAATTTTGACACTTATTTTCTTCTCAGATATCTAGTGGATCAAACAGTCTGTCCGGAGATTATATATACAGGAGGCAAAATAATGTACCTATACGTTAAATGTTTAGACATTCGAATCGTGGACAGCTTTAACTTGATTTCAACCCGGCTAGCTAACTTCCCTAAAACTTTTGATATATCTATGAAGAAGGGTTGGTTTCCTCATTTATTCAACACAGCGGCAAATCAAGAATATGTCGGAGAAATTCCTGGGATCGAATATTATGGCGTTGATGACATGTCATCGGTCGACAAAAAAGAATTTTTGGAGTGGCACGCCGAGCAAGTTCAAAGCCGCTATATTTTTGACTTTCAGAAGGAAATCTTGGCGTATTGTACTGCTGATGTTGAAATATTACGAAAATGTTGTTTGAAGTTCAGAGAATTAATTTTAGACATTACCAAAGGTACTAACGAGTCAACAGGTGGAATCGATCCGTTACAGCATATTACCGTCGCCTCACTCTGTTTCGCTATTTACAAACTACGTTTTTTGAAAGAAAACACAATAGCAAAGGTACCGTCCAACGGGATAGTGGAGAAAGATCAATTCTCACGAATATCGATACACTGGTTAGAATGGTTAATGTATGATGCCCGACAGAGGGGCGAAGAGTTGGACATCGAACATGCCTTGAATAAAGGGGAACACAGAATAGGGCGTTACAAATGCGATGGTTTTGATCGAAAGAGAAATGTAATCTACGAATTTTTCGGTTGTTGGGTACACGGATGTAAAGACTGCTACGAGCAAGATGTTATTCATCCTCGCACAGGTACGCTGATGTCTGAAGTCTATAAGAAAACCATGGAAAAACTGACAAACCTTCGTCCGCAAGTTACAGATATTGTTTATATTTGGGAACACGATTTTAGAAAACGAATAGTAGATAACACAAAACTGGAGAAGTTTGTTCAAACGTTGGACATTCAAGATAGACTGGATCCGAGGGACGCTTTTTTTGGAGGGAGAACATGCTGTACAAAGTTGTATTACGAAGCGGAGGAGAACACGAGTGTACAGTATTTAGATTTTACATCTCTCTATCCTTCCGTTTTGAAAACAAAGGAATTCCCTTTAAAGTACCCCGAGGTAATAACTAAGGATTTCCAAGACATCCGGAACTATGTAGGATTCGTTAAATGCAAAATACTCCCTCCTAAAAATCTCTATCTCCCAGTTCTGCCATACCGCAGTAATGACCGACTAATGTTTCCTCTATGTAGTACCTGCTGCGATAATCTCCTAACAACGTGTAATCATGACGACGAACAACGGGCATTAATCGGTACGTGGGTGTCATTTGAAATTTTAAAGAGTTTGGAGAAAGGCTATAGAATACTAAAGATCTACGAGGTATATCATTTCCCAACGACAACCAAGTTTAACGGCGTGGACGAAAACACAGGCTTGTTTACTAAGTATATAAACACTTTCCTGAAAATCAAACAGCAAGCCTCTGGGTGGCCTGATTGGATACGTTCAGAGGAAGATAAGACCCAGTACATCCAAACGTATCGAGAACACGAAGGAATTCTTTTAGATCAGGATAAAATCGTAAAGAACCCCGGCTTAAGGTCTGTCGCTAAGATGTGTCTTAACACGCTTTGGGGAAAATTCGCACAAAGAAACGGATTATCGCAGACTACGTTTGTTACGGAGGAAGACCAGTTTTACGAAATATTAAATGATGCGACGAAAGAGGTAACGGATTTTCACGATGTAAATGAAGAGATTGTATTGTTGGATTGGAAGGCTAAAAAAGATTTCGCTCCGACGGGATATTCTTCCAATTTGTGGCTAGCAGCTTTTACAACTGCCCATGCACGACTTGAACTATACGCCGTCCTCGAAAAGCTGGACGTCAGAACCCTTTATTTTGACACGGACAGTATTATCTTCTATACCAGGCCAGGAGATGTCGAGATCCCCTGTGGTGATATGTTGGGTCAGCTATGTTCCGAATTAGAACCGGGGGATAGTATTCAAGTGTTCGCTAGTGGAGGGCCCAAGAATTATACCTATAAAACGAAATTCGGCAAAACCGTGACCAAAGTAAGGGGGTTCACTTTGAATTCTAAAAATTCAGAGATTATAAATTTTGGAACAGTGTCCGACATGGTGCGAAACGTTCTCGTCGACTGCGAATGCAAAAACATGCCTACATCTTGCCCGCTTTGTTTACGAAGCGTGTACAAGGAGAATAAGATTACAAGAAAGAAAAAGGAGATTAAGATCGTTAATAGAGACGAGAAAAAAGATTACAGAATAAAATTTGTGAAACGTGTTATACAACCCGATTTGGATACTGTCCCGTACGGATATTCTTCTTAACGTCGTCCCACCATCCCTCCCAGAATCAACCGCGCTGTAGAATATTCCTCTTTCGTTTTATTCATAGACTTGTTTTCAATAAAGATTGTGTGTGTGCTGTGACCCGTCTTATTTTGAATATAAATAAAGTGTTCATATTTTATTCCTTTGTGTATAGTTTTTTTTTAGTTTGTATCCTACTTTTTTGTTAATATAGAATGTATAAAACAATAGTTTGCTTTTACTTTTTAATGTATATTTATCGTGCAATTATACTTTTGTGGATCGGGAAGAAAAAAAAACAGAAAAAAAATAAAAAAACCGTTATTTCTTTCTGGGTGGTTGGCCTATTGTATCTTAAAGGGTTGACACCGAGAAGGAGTTAACGGATTTTATTTAAACCAAGAAAGAAATCAACACAAAACAACGTTGGATTTACAGTTTTACATTTTTTTTTTTTATTCTTTAAAAAAAAAAACATTACATAAAACATATTACATAAAGTTTTCTTAAGAACCGTTTACCACCCAACAACGCACCTAAAAACGAGATCTGTCTCTGGTTGTACCCGTCAATAGATGTAGTCAGGACTCTGAAGTGAAGCCTTTCCAGGGTAATTCGTTCTTTTACATAGTTCTTACTATTAATGGTACATCGGTAATATTATATTTGTAAGCGAAATAATCGTAAATCTCTACATCATTGTCGCTGTAATATTGATCGAAGGGAGCTAATATGTTTGCCATTGATGCACCACGACAAATCTGTAATATAAAATAAGCGCAATACTGTCCGCAAACCGCAGAAAAAGGACTTTGTATTCTTTTATCATTGAAAGTCCATGACTGACAATAGGCATTCATAAAGTCATAAAATTCTCGATGTAAAGGAAATAACCCATACGGATCGAAATACACCCCTGACTGTTCGTTGTTTATATACATAGCCACCCAGTGTTCGCCTCGCAAATATGAGGGATGTGTGTTACATATATATGCGCCTCTACCATCCTTGAAATTTGGTAAATTATCTAAAGAATAAACACCTCTGTAGCAAGTTTTAGCGAAGTCATCTTCACTTAATATCTTATCTATCTGAAGATTATTCATTATATGGCAAAGTCGAATAACACATTTCTATTTTTATCTATAAAAATTAGATTTTGGGACTCTGAATAAACGATCACGTTAATCGTCTGTGCTAGAGGGGAGGCAAACCTCATCTCTAAACGTATATTACCTTTCTGAATAAGGTCGAAATGTTCCCCGTCGCACATATCGGGGGAGAGGTCGAAGCAAAATAAAGTATAATCTTTACCGAAATCCGTTCTAGATATATTATTCCCCATGTCTTTATACATCTGACCATTACCTACATACATGTCGTGATATATTCTTAAATAATCAAAACGCTCGAAATTAGGCGTATAAGCTATGCTAGGAATTTGTTTACCGTTACAGTAAAGCGAGAAAAAATTAACTTTATTATGCTTAAAATTAAACGGATTTTTTCCATACGAACCGTTATACGCATCTGAATCCACCATAGCAATAACGAGGCGCTTAGGTAACTGACCCAAAAACAAATTCTCTTGATTTAACGATAAATTTCCTTTCGGCACGCTAAATACTTTTACGTCAACTCTGCTTATAGGATATTTCGCAGGTGCTTTTTCCAAAGCCCTCATATGCGCAATTTGAACATCGGGATTAATTTTCACTTTACGAATAAAAAATGAAATATCTTTGATAACTACTTTAAAGTCCGCGTTTTGTTCACTGCTCATAAGCGAAAACGCATCTTTCGAACGAATCAGTTTTAATTTAATATCGACGCCATTAAGAATGAGTCTGTTTTGAAATGCGAGATCCAGGTGGGGTTTGCCAATCAAGTCTACAATTCGACTGTTAGACGTGAACTCGCTTCGTTTCGTTAAACCTTCGTTGAAAGGCGTAACCGAATCGAAACTGCCAGCTGTGTCTTTATAAAACAGAGCGGATGTGAGGTGAGATTCTTTTGCTTCCTTTCCATAGCTTAATATAGCTTCTATATAACTTCTGAAAGGATAAGTATTACTAGCCATACTCAGATTTTTTGAATTGAGGGATAACTGCATTTGTGAAAATAAACTATGTAACCAATAATTAACAGGAGCAAGCGGGGCATCAGCATCCACGGTTGTTCCATCCTTTTTTACTATTTGGACCCTGGCATAAATATACGAGCTGGCTAAATCGTAATAATCATCAGATGCCCCGCTTAAGTTAAATTCGATCGGATTAGTATCGTTCACAGAAGACACGGGATGATATTGGACCCAATAACTTTCTTCCAAACTAGTTTGTGTGGGTGGGATTTTGAAAATATCTAGACTATCGTTCGTACTCAAACATGATTGGGGGTGAATTAAACTCATACTGGTTTTTTATCTAAAAATATCTCTCTTCGAAGTAGTCCGTCTCTTGATCTTTGACCGAATAGCCTTTTGTTTTGTTGCTCTTCTCTTTATAGGTTTTTGTGTCCGCGTTGTGTTCAGATGATCAACTGTTTTGTTCAATAATGTGTTACCAGCCTGTCGTACCCTTGTTTTAGCGGCCGATTTGACGTTTTGACCACCTATGACATCTCCCGCTATCTGTAAACCCGTGTTTAACGCCTGTTTACCCACTGTCTTGCCTACAGATGATAGTAATGGCATAACAGCGTTCATTACGCCTCTAAATATTCCACCCAGGCCGGATCCCCGTTGGAATTGAGTTCCCACAAACACAGGTAAGCCAGAACCCACCTGAGATGCGTAGTAGTCTGAATATAACGCTGAAGCATCGCAGAAATGTCTCATGGTGATTATATTAATTAAAAATGTGTTGAACGGCGTTTTCTGAAATGTAACGTCACCACTACTTTTCCGTGTTCGAATGGAATTTTTCGTCCTAAGCTATCTCTTATATCCATTTCCACTGTAAAAAATGATCTGTTTTGTAGAGGAAAATATTTTACATGCTCGAAGGAATGAGTGATGGAATGACCATGTTTTCCCGTGATGGGAACAATTCTCATCAGAGGTACAAAACTATCTCCCACCACATGTGGTTCCACAACATCTGAGTAGATATAAAGAGCTTCTAGGCCCGAATTCATGCTGACCGCTGAGTCGCTTCTATACACTCCTGGTTTATAGAGTCCTAAAGGCAGGGTTAAAAAACGTTGAAGCGTCGGTGAAAGCTCGACCATAACTGCGTCGTGAGTAATATATAGCGAAGCTTTACAACTAATTCGATCATATGTAAATCTAACAGATTTTCTTAAGGCCCGGCTTCGAATTTTTATAGCATCGTTTAACGCGTGTATCAAGGACACTCCATCCTCATAATATCCTTCCTGTAATGGTATGGAAAAAAAATTCTGAATTCCTTCTGTAGATTTGGTTGTAATATTTATTTTGATAGCCTCTGGATGAACGTTATACCAGGAAAATGGGTAAAAAAACTCCACCACACCAGCCTCGTAATCGCCGTTCAAGTTGATTGCATGAGGTAATTTTGTTACATAGTTCGATAAAGTATTTTCAGGATAGTAATCCATAGAACTGTTCGAAGGCAGTGTTAAGTAAAACATACTCGTACTACGCTCTGTTAAATTGTGTTGATGATTTCATTCGTTGCTCCTATTTAATACGATTGCCATGATATAGGTTCGCTGGTTTTAGATCTTTTTCGGGTTGAGGGGGTCTGTATTTTTCTTCTCGCTCGTGGAATCCTCGAGGGGGAGGGTGCTTGGGGCTTCTGCATAAACTCCCATCTTTCTTTATTGCCTATCAATTCCAAAGGCACATTCAACTCCTTTAAACCCATAGCAAACGTCTGCCATCCCTTCGGCGTAAACTGTCTCCGTTGACGTAAAGCATCGTTGACCAGATCTGATATGTTACTGCCTTCGATTAAATTGTCTTTATATATAAGTTCACCTTTCTCGTTCCAGTTCATGAACGGATTAGCTTTTATTCTCTGAATCAGTAACTGGGCTTTTTTGCTCATGGTTTTAGGGACGCTTTGGACAATTTCATTTTCTATCACTCTTCCAATTGTTTCAGATTTGTTCGACACCGGAATGTCTTGAGAAACCATTTTTACGGGTATAGCTTGAGTCTGTTTGTTGTTGTATTGAGATTGAAAGGTAAGATATTTTTGCAATGTATCATTATACATCATTACTTTGTCTCTTTCCGATAAATTATTTCTGCTTAGAATATGCTCCATTTCGTTGTCCAAGTTCTGAAGCATAGTTACAGTACTGTTTGGAGGTGCTTGGGGCTGTCGAAGAGCATGTAACATTCTAGGATCTACTAAGGCCATTTTTTTCATAGTTGCCATAATCACTTAAATATTTTAGAAAGTAAGGGGCCTAAAACAGTTGCTGCGATTGGTGCTAAAATGGCTCCTAAAAATCCTCCTCTTTGTAGAATATCTTTTTTCTTCTTTCTGCTGGTCGTCTTTTTAACTAGTTGCCTAAGTTGATTCTTATGTCGCCTCAATTTGTATATGTGAGACTTACTGAGGGGAACATTACCTTTTAATACATTTAACGCGCATTCACATATACAACTCATTAACTCTTTGTCAGCTCCTTTCACTATATTCTTAATCAAAGGCCGAGTCGCCTTGGACAAAAGTTGTAAAGTATGAGCGTGCTTTCTTAGTCTACGCGACATGACGCCTTCCGAGTATAAAATGATGATGTAGGTTGAGCAACGAACGTTTTTATGATCTTTTCAGGTAAACCTCTTGGACCTCTCCGGGAAAAATTTTACTTCTCAATCTCAAATGGTCTGGAGTATGTTGTTTAAAATCGAAGAGAAGATAACCATGTGGTCTGGAGGTGGCGTCTTTATAGGCTTCTTGCACGAAGCGCCCTTGTCCCGGATACATCTGCTTGGCCAGGTGAGTTATTTGAGAAGCATCTCGGGGGTTTTTAAACAAAATAAGATAATGCGCATTCAAATTGAGTGTCCGCTGTTGTTTGTTCTTGTTAAACAAATTTTGGCTTATATATATCACACTAGCATTTTTATGATGACTTCCTCTAGTAAATAGCTGGGATACCCTTTCGTCTGTCTGTTGCATTAAGTCGTCTATAACTATCAGCTTGTTCTCACTCGGTTCTAACTCCGACAAGCCTTCAAGTCCTTCTATAAATTCTACATTTTTCATATTATCGTACCCGTCTTGCCATTCTCCAAAACACCATATTACTTTCGTCGGGGGTGGGTCGATCATTGCGTTGACTTCATTTAACATCCTCTTTACAAAAACAGTCTTTCCACAACCTGTTGGTCCAGCTACTATACATGTAAACGGGTGTTTCCAAGTGACATCCATTATGTTTTACACATCTGCCACAAGACCCAATTGAATATTTATATAATATCTCCAAATTTTACAACATACATCCTTTGTCACGTGATCACAGACGTGTAAAGTGTACCAATGTAAGACTAACAATCTATGCTTAGTCACTACGCCATCGCTGAACATTGATTTCACCACAACTTTATAGGCTTTCAGAGATTTGACAACATGTATAGACTTGTCTTCTACTCTACAGGGTTGTTTAACATGTTTCGTTATGCCGGCATACAGCATCCACAGCATAGAGATCATATTAAACAATACAGGGGTTTAGGATTGTATTAATAACATTCCTGTGAGATTCAAAAACTTTCCATTGATCATACGTTAACCAAATTCCAATCTTGGTCGGTTTATCGTTGACAAATTTTCTTATATCGATACGTGCTTCGCCATTATACATACAAACTGTCACTTTCACCGTTGCACCGATATCTATTTTTTCGGCCTTTAAACAGGAGGTTATATTAGTCTTGTTGCTATGGATAATCTCCAAACCAGAACGTTGATGTTTCGGTAATGAGATGGATAGGCCTGTTAAGGTGACAATTAAAAAATAAGCCAATGCCCCTATAACTGCATATATCCGATACTTTCGCGCCGTTTCCATAGTGAGAAATGAATGATCATTGATAAAACCTTTGCATTTATGCTTTCTTCATCTCATCGGCGGATACCCACGAATTGAACGACGAAGGCCAACCCTTCCATTTTACTTTGTAGAACATGACATCATTACGTTTCTTTCTATCTAGAATCTTCTCAATATGATAATAATCAGCTTCAGACTTTTTAACTTCTTGTAACTCTTGTTCGTAAAAAGTACCTTTCAACACTTCGTCGTTTAAATCTTTAAGTTTATACACGACGGGGTATCTGGGTATTCGGGTTATAACAACAAAAATTTCATCTGTCCAAGACGGTAGATAGCCTTTGTCAAATATCATTTTGGTTTTACTGATACGAACTTTATCCCCTATTTTGAACTTAAATAGTAACTTATCTCTTTTTAGACGTGGATAAAGACGCTGTCTGACCTCAGATTCATTCAGTTGAGCGACCTCGACCGGAGGCATTCCAATACTTCTATGGAAAGAATTGTTATAACCCTCTATTAATTTAGGCAACGCCTTCAAAAAACGGTAAGAGTTTTTAGTCGTGAAATACCTAAACATTTTTGTTTTTATGGTTCTGTTGAAACGTTCGACTACGCTAGCTTTTGTTTCATTGTGTGTGTGAAAATGATATATTTCCTTATTTTTTAAAAACTTTTGAAAATGGCGATTAAAGAACTCCGTACCTTGGTCAGTTTGAAGATAAGTCGGTTGTCTACCTTTTTTTAATATTTGTTGGAAAGCTTTGACCATAGTTACACCAGTTTTGTCCTTCACCGGCACAGCCCATGCATATTTTGAAAACACGTCTATACACGTTAGGATATATCTATAGCCTTTATTGCGTTTCTTTAAGTGACTCATGTCTACGAGATCGGCTTGCCATTGTTCATCAATACCCGAGACTTCAACTCTGTTTCTTGCAAAGTTTTTCCTCGTGGGTTTGTGTAATGTATAGGCGTCTTGTTTCTTTAACCATTCTTTTATTTCTTTTACATGTATACGGTACCCGGCTTTTTTAACAGCTCTCTCCAGCCCCCGGATTCCGCCGTAACCGCCTGTAGAGGAATCGGTATAATACAGCTTTTCCAAAACATCATCGTGTGAAGTGTTCATGGCGAAGGTCGGACGAGGTTTAAATAGACGTTGTCGTATACCGTTCATTATAAGTACAAATCAAGAAAACAACAGAATATTAATGGTAATTTTTTTTTATTATCTATTTCTAATACAATAAGACGTAGTAAAAACAACATAAGAAAGACAGTTACTCGTCAATTATCAGCTGACTGTCATCTAACAGTCCTTCATCAGCCAATAATGTTTTGTACACGTGTGTTTTTACATTGTCTATGAAATCACTTGTCTTGAGGTAGCATTCTCTCCAGGAACTGTCCTCATATTGTAGCAGGTACACTGGATGCACATACACCTGGTGATTCGTAGCACATATTGTCTTCACTTCGTCTACCACTCGGTCGTCGTCTAAAGATTCGACGGCTTTACGGAACTCTCTGTCGAATTCGGCCAATACATCCACTCCTTTTCGACGGGAATTCCTCACCTCTGCCAATAAATGTTTCACGTACATATCTTGTACTGTCTCTTTTAAAAATGTTGATCTTTTACAAGATGCTATTATTGTTTCACTGTTCAACACTCTTCTTCTCTTATTTTTGTTTTCAGATTTCGACTCCACTACCGGAACATAATCTTTCTGCATCAGAGGAGGGAATGGTGTTTCAGTGAAAATATGGTCACTTTCCATATACTCTCTCAGAAGGGTGTTGATGTCTAGGACGACATTCTTAAACTTCCCCCAACCTTCTTTGCTGAGCGCTACTCCGTTTTTAGTGGGAAAGGGTTTGTTGTTGACGCCTTTCTCCCATCTCCTAACATGGACAAACCAGAGGCCTTTAAACTCGCCATAGGTTAGATAAACTTCATCGCCCAAGTGGATGGCTTCAGGTGTTTTCTTACCCAGGTGGATAAGTTCATCTATGGTCGATATGTAAAACACCAGCTTCTCCCAGGCTCTTTGCGGCAGAGTGACTTTTTTCTCTTCTTGGCCTCTACATAATTCTACGAATAATGCTTGACCCTCTAAGAAGGCATAGGCTACAATATCGGCGAGAATTGGGAACTTCATGGTGTCGAGAAGAGAGAGATCGCTAGTGACTGTTAAGCTATAGGATACGTCTGCTGACTGAATGAAGACTCCTTTTTCCTCTGGGTTTATAAAGCCTAAATCACCCCCACGTGACTCTGAAGCTATCAACTTTTCCCATAACTTAAAAACATTGACCCTTGAACTATGTGTAAATAAATCCTTGGTTTTCTCACGATGTTTGCTGGCTTTATCTATTTTCATTTAACATCCTACATGGAACGTGACCCTCATATACCTAACTGACCTAACGGTTATCATGACCTATCAATCACTGTCATCATAACCTATTAATCACTGTCAATTAAACGCTTATACAAGTGTTATTTATTACTTTATATAGATAAAAAATGCACTCACTTGCATTCGTTCAGTTATACTACTAGTACATTCGAGTGACACATTTTTTTTTTTGGAAATATCATTAAATTAACAGAAAACTTTGAAGCGTTTTTAATTTTATTTCAAAACGTTTGCACTAAAAGTAATTCACATTTTACGGGATACGTATACCGCCTAAAGCCAAACACGTACTTCCTTTTATAGTACTTTTGTGAAACCATTATGTGCACAGTGCCCCGGGTCTAGCGTTAAAAGCAATGCAGGAATATAATCTCAAATGCATCCTTACATTGTCATTACCATATGATATTTCCTTTCAAAATATGTAAAGAAAAAACTATTATCCAGCACTACAGGGTTTCTAATGGACAGTATGAGCAATTTTTGAGAATCGATGGTTAGTTTGACGCAGTTTCGTTAAGACACATGACAACCAACTATGAACCAAGCTGTATTTAACGACTGACGCTTTCGGTTCAACACTTGAGAGCATAAGGATTACTTTGGGGTCCACGGGAATTACTGGACAAACATATGTCCACAATATTAAAAAACTATTTAACATTGTGGCGTATTTTCTAAAGCGATTTCTTCAGGTTTATTGTTGGGGTGGAACTGGTTTTATATAACCTATGGCGCTAAGTGCGGATAGATGTGTCGTAAATTGTATATTTGGGGTACTTTATGTGTAAGACAAGGGCCTCGTTTAATATGTTTCGTCGTCGTCGTTAGAAAATCTATGTCTATGTCTTTGGAAGAACACTAAAATTACCGTCGTTACGGCAACCTACTGTTCCGAGAGTTAAGTAAAGTGTAAGTAAAGTCATTGGCCTAGGTCTGATAAGTTGTCACATGGGGATATATGCTGAAAATCTTTCAACATGTATAAGATTAGCAAAAACACGATCATCATTTGATCATTTTGAAGGACATCTGGTAGTATCTTACTTTTGTATAATTAACAATAATGCTTAAATGATTTGAAAATATAGCTGAAACCTTCGTTGTCAGTAACACTGAAATCAGCTAAAAATCGGAACATTTGGGCCATGACCAAGTGTTGTCATTTTGTGTTTCAGAGTTTTAGGGGTTCTTGGCGTCCCCCCTAGATCACCATATGTTCAGTCTTTGGATCTTCTCAATTCTCAACATCTTACTCTGAGAACAAAATGTCTAGGCTAGTAAAATGTAGTGTACTTCAGGAAAATGAAAAGATTTACTAGGCGTTTGATAATCTTTGATTGGACGAACTACCTTGAAAGGGTACATTTTCCTTCGCATCGAGTTTCCTGGAGATGCTGTCCAATACGTGACATAATACTATTGTCTGTTATTCCATTAGGGAACTGTTTCAACACAATTTGTTCGTGCCAGCATGAAACCGGAACCAGGTAAATGGAATCTTTATAGTAGAAACTATGAGGCTGTTATCTATCCGGGAAGTGAATTCTAATGACTTCATGCAACGCTATCCTCACATGTCCCTTTCTGGTCATGTTTACAAAATGCTATTCCGAATTACTCAGGTAATGGTTATTTTTCCTTTGCTGTAAAGCATATTTATATGTACAAGAACCGCGACAACAATACATGATGTACCTTTGATGTAATAGGGATAACATGTGGTAATTGGATGGGAAATGTGGCCTGGAATGTTGTCTGATCACACACATACCTGGGTGATTGGAAAATAGGCTTTTCTCCAAACTCTTGTTAATAATAAATGAAAACACTAATATTGAAGCAAACCATGCTTGATTCGTCTTCCCACTGAAAGGCTTTGCGTGGAAGGGCACCGATACAGCTCATTCATGTCGTTCAGATATACCACCATTCCATATAGGATCGTATCCTGCACTTCAAGCGGGTTTAACATTGGCAATCACCACGTGGTAAGGTGGAAAGGGAATCATTTGGGCTATTTTGTCCTCCGATCCAAAGGATCCCGATGTTTGAAACTGACTCACTAGAAAGGAAATGTGCTATGGTTTATTAAAAAGACAAAAAGCAAACCATGTAGGCCTATAGTATATATAACATTGTACATGCCCAACCACGTATGCTTGCAATGTCACATTGCCATTTATGATTCTATAAGCTAGGATAATAATAACAAACAAAATGGTCATAATTACTAACTTGCATTCAACCAAAGTCTAATAAAGCTGTGATATAAGTTAAATGGAAGTAGAAATATTGTAGGGGAATAATACTAAAAGACAATGTCAACTTCCTGCTTGCGTAGAGCGGGTTTTAGAAAAGAATATAGGTCTTTAGTTTTGTTATTTAAGGTATTTGGCAGCGTTTGGTCAAGTAAATGTCTCTGAAGAATGCCAATGCCAAGACACTGTAACATTTTTTTTGAAAAGGGCTTTCACCAAGCCGAGAATTCAGAATATAAAGTACTTTTAGATTTGGAATATCCATGTCTATTGTTAACAGAAAAATATCTGTTTTGTGACCACGCACTTGTTTTGCCATCTGAGTACCTAATTGGTCTCTAAAAATGGCACAAAATCTACCAATTTTGACAGCCGGCATTTAGATGCGTTCGATTTCCGTTTCGGTCATCACCCAAAATCGATAGAATAATTCCTGCCACTTTCCAAAAGAGTTTATTCAACGTTGTACAATAAGCAATCACGGTTATCTAGAAGCTTATCGGATGGGTTTCCTTTCTCACTAGCTTAGAAAACAAGTCTGAAGATTCATAGAACGGATAGCTTTATATAGGTGTTAACAAGAACTGAAAATGGCTTCAGTAATTTAACAGGATTGTTAAAAACGGATAGATTGGACTGTTGAAACAGTCAGCTAAGGTGTGGAGGCTAATGGAAGCAGTTATGTAAAGATCATAAAATTAAAGTTTATACCCTAACCATGAAATGATTTGGGGTAGAGAAAGTTTTCGTTTTCGTCGTATTGGTTGTTATGGTTATTCTGGGTTAGCTGAAAAAAATCAAACTCAAATGGATTCCGATCATGACAGGGTAAAGGTATTGGGGCATTGATTCAACCTCATCGGACATTAACATTATATCATTATTAGGAAAGCATATGAGAGGGTTACACGGGAAGCCAAGGAACTTTTACTGCTCTTGGAAACAGAAACACACAGGATAGAAGACACAAGGAATTTAATTTGGAATAACTATCATGGACTATTACGTGTTTTATGACCAACACGGCTAATGGGTTAACAAAACGTAAGGGTTGTATTTGATACAACCGTGTAAACGAAGGCCAAATGCATAAGACGCTAATAGCTTTTCGTGAAACAATTATATCCACTGCCGCCTTGAATGCGTTGTGAAAGGGTATGCTTCTCTACTGTACTGTGTTGTGTGTCGTCGATGAAACTTCAATTCCTCTGGTTCCTGTTTCGTGATTAACTGGAGAAGTTTTATGTTGACACGGACCACTAATAGAATAACAGACAAGGATACCATTAGTATTATATCACGTATTTAACTCCAGGGAGCTCTTTGAAAGCAATTTTATTTAAGAAAACGTACCATATTATTTCGACATTAATTGACACACTGTAACGCCTGTTCAGTGTCTTTGTGCTTTCTTTGATAAACCCTGTCATTTTGAAATTACCGAAAGATGTTGCCAAATTAAGGATATCAAAGTTGGCAATTTTTTTAGAAGCGATCACAACTTAATTACCTAGAAATGCAGCCATTTTTAACAATCGTTAGATTAGTTCAGAGTCCTAAAGGACCACAAATGTATGTAAGGGAAATATTAAATACCAACACATTTTGTATACATCTACTATGCTCTTTTCGATCGGCCTATGTCAGTGAGTGACTACGTCCTAATAGATTAGGATAAGGCTGCCATTGATTCATTAATTCAATGATTTATTCACCGTAAATACCTCAAACAAACGATAGGTAGAGAAAAGACAAGATGAGGTATAAATTGCAAATCAGGACACACACAATCAAATGTGAACAGTTTTCAAAACAAAGAAAATATCTCTAAACAACCTTCAAGGTTTGAGCGTTAAGTCAGGTCAAGATACAATCATACTCTGTTAATCTAGTTGGACATTGTTGTATCTCAGATCAAGTAAAGCCATGGGACTGAATGCTGGGGATTTTGGCATGATTATCGGGCTCTGGCTGGGCTGGGGGGGGGGGGGGGGGCGGGTGCACTGAGAATATGTAAAGACCTGTTTTAAAAAGGTAATAATGCACTATACAATATGTGGGTCTTCAGATTCATGACACAACAGTTATCAGGGATTCGGACAACTTTTTTATGGAACTGATAAATGACATATCTTGCGAACAGGAAACGAGAGTATTACATTTGTTTTTTCGAAATATCACTAACGCAACAGAAAATTTAGTAGCGTTATCAATTCTATTCCCACAAACTTTGTCCTTAAAGTAATTCACAGATAACTGATATATAATTCGTACAATGTACAAAGTAACATATTTCTTTTTCGAAATATCAATAACGCAACAGAAAATTTGGTAGTGTTTTCAATTCTATTCCTAAAAAATATTCACATATAACATTTTACGGATAACTATCGAATATTGCGGACAGTACATTCGAGTGACACATTTCTTTTTGGAAATATCATTAAATTAACAAAAAACTTTGAAGCGTTTTTAATTTTATTTCAAAACGTTTGCACTAAAAGTAATTCACATTTTACGGGATACGTATACCGCCTAAAGCCAAACACGTACTTCATTTTATAGTACTTTTGTGAAACCATTAACGCTTCTTTCTCGACCAAATGGAACGTGTGTGTACAGTGCCCCGGGTCTAGCGTTAAAAGCAATGCAGGAATATAATCTCAAATGCATCCTTACATCGTCATTATCATATGATATTTCCTTTCAAAATATGTAAAGCAAAAAACTCTTATCCAGCACTACAGGGTTTCTAATGGACAGTATGTGCATTTCTTAAGAATTGATGGTTAGTTTGACGCAGTTCTATTAAGACACATGACAACCAACTATGAACCAAGCTGTATTTAACGACTGACGCTTTCGGTTCAACACTTGAGAGCATAAGGATTACTTTGGGGTCCACGGGAATTACTGGACAAACATATGTCCACAATATTAAAAAACTATTTAACATTGTGGCGTATTTTCTAAAGCGATTTCTTCAGGTTTATTGTTGGGGTGGAACTGGTTTTAGATAACCTATGGCGCTAAGTGCGGATAGATGTGTCGTAAATTGTATATTTGGGGTACTTTATGTGTAAGACAAGGGCCTCGTTTAATATGTTTCGTCGTCGTCGTTAGAAAATCTATGTCTATGTCTTTGGAAGAACACTAAAATTACCGTCGTTACGGCAACCTACTGTTCCGAGAGTTAAGTAAAGTGTAAGTAAAGTCATTGGCCTAGGTCTGATAAGTTGTCACATGGGGATATATGCTGAAAATCTTTCAACATGTATAAGATTAGCAAAAACACGATCATCATTTGATCATTTTGAAGGACATCTGGTAGTATCTTACTTTTGTATAATTAACAATAATGCTTAAATGATTTGAAAATATAGCTGAAACCTTCGTTGTCAGTAACACTGAAATCAGCTAAAAATGGGTACATTTGGGCCATGACCAAGTGTTGTCATTTTGTGTTTCAGAGTTTTAGGGGTTCTTGGCGTCCCCCCTAGATCACCATATGTTCAGTCTTTGGATCTTCTCAATTCTCAACATCTTACTCTGAGAACAAAATGTCTAGGCTAGTAAAATGTAGTGTACTTCAGGAAAATGAAAAGATTTACTAGGCGTTTGATAATCTTTGATTGGACGAACTACCTTGGAAGGGTACATTTTCCTTCGCATCGAGTTTCCTGGAGATGCTGTCCAATACGTGACATAATACTATTGTCTGTTATTCCATTAGGGAACTGTTTCAACACAATTTGTTCGTGCCAGCATGAAACCGGAACCAGGTAAATGGAATCTTTATAGTGGAAACTATGAGGCTGTTATCTATTCGGGAAGTGAATTCTAATGACTTCATGCAACGCTATCCTCAAATGTCCCTTTCTGGTCATGTTTACAAAATGCTATTCCGAATTACTTAGGTAATGGTTATTTGTTATTTTTCCTTTGCTGTAAAGCATATGTATGTACAAGAACCGTGACAACAATACATGATGTACCTTTGATGTAATTGGGATAACATGTGGTAATTGGATGGAAAATGTGGACTGGAATGTTATCTGATCACACACATACCTGGGTGATTGGAAAATAGGCTTTTCCCCAAACTCTTGTTAATAATAAATGAAAACACTAACATTGAAACAAACCACGCTTGATTCTTCTTCCCACTGAAATGCTTTGCGTGGAAGGGCACCGATACAACTCATTCATGTCCTTCAGGTATACCACCATTCCATATAGGATCGTATCCTGCACTTCAAGTGGGTTTAACATTGACAATCACCACGTGGTAAGGTGGGCAATTTTGTCCTCCGATCCAAAGGATCCCGATGTTTGAAACTGACTTACTAGAAAGTAAATGTGTTATGGTTTATTTAGAGGAGGAAAAAGACAAAAGCAAACCATGTATAGTATATATAACATTGTACATGCCCAACCACGTATGCTTCCAATGTCACATTGCCATTTATGATTCTATAAGCTTGGATAATAATAACAAACAAAATGGTCATAATTACTAACTTGCATTCAACCAAAGTCTAATAAAACTGTGATATATAAAGTTAAATGGAAGTAGAGATATTGGAGGGGAATAATACTCTCCTTCGATAAAACCCCACGGAATTCAGGCTATCGTTTTGCTTAAAGGCACACTTGCCGCGAAAATCAGGAATATTGTTTACATTAAAAAAGAAAGTCCGTTTTCTGTGTTTTTCCCAGACAATATAAGTTAGGAACTTTCTATTTTTACCAAAATTTAAAAGTTTGGACGTCGCTTTGTATTTTTAATTTGAATTTGAAAATTGGAATTGTTAGGTGCCCGTAACGTAAACAAACCAAACTGCCCCCTATTGGCGATTTTATGTTTCAGTCGAGTGAGTGAACTAACGGTACTGTGTAATTTTACGTAGGCCTATTTATCTGAGAAATTTAGACGGACGATCGGTTAACAGAGACTGGAAAAGCCTGCTGATAATTGTTTGAGTGTAAACCACAGATAAAAAGGTCTCAAATGAGGGTGATCCAACACGAAAGTTGACCGACACTGATCGTTGTTGTTATCAGGCTTCGATTCTTCGTTTGTTTTTCACCCCATTTCTACATTATAAAGCTAACTAGACATGTTTTATGTGTCCTATGTTTAAGTTTAGTTGTATTAGTTGTAGTAAGCTCATGTAAATTGGTTTAAACAGGCTACGGCGGCAAGCTGGCCTTTAAGATTTCAGAGGGAACACAATTTATATCAATGAGAATGGAATCCAATTGTTTCAATCCTTTAGAGCACATTTGGGATAGGATGGGCAGAAACATTCAAGCCCTAGAACTTCCTGTACAAAATCTGCAGGAATTTGAAGCCGCATTACATCTAGCATTGCAAGCATTACCATATACCGCAGGCGTAGAGCGACTTAGTATATAGGCAATGTAACCGCGACCGCCATCTTGTTTTTTCGAGTGACTTCCGGTAGGATCTGTCAGTGCGATCGCCGATGTCAGGGTCCGGTCAGTTTCAGGTAATTTTCTTTATATTCGGCTTTTAGCTGGGGCGATTACATGTAATTTTTATTTTCCTCAGTGATTACTGAGTCTTTCTAAATCCTCATTTAAGCCTGACATTCTCTGAATTTCTTTCACGCTAGGGAATTCCCTTTTACAACTAATTACGCTGAAAGGTATTTCCCAACTTTGATATTAAAAAAACATATGATCAAAATTCCGCGTTTTGTTGAAATTTGGTAGGAATCTAGCCAATCATATGTAAAAATAGTGTGCAAAGTTTGACATTAATGCGCCAAGTAGAACTCTTAAAATATATGCTTAGTTAACAGCTCCTCTAAATACATACTGAATCCCATTGACAACTATTCATAAATCATAGTTTACTGGGGGTTTTATTTTCTTCTTTTACCAGCTATCGCCACAACTTTCTCTGATTAACCCTTTGCATGTTCGAAGTGGAAATTTACAAAAATATTAATGGGAATGGGATTTTTAATATTGGATTCATGTTAATAGCTGTCATAAGTGGGATGGTTGAAGGGAACTAACAGAAGGTTGAGCATTTCTATCTCTACAGCAATTTGTGCCACTGTGCAAATTAAGTAATCCTTTATGTGGTGTGAAAGACAAATCAATCAATCAGTCATGGGTTAATATTTTCCCCCAAACTTATGATATGGCAAGGGCATTTGGAATTCTACCAGAAGATTGGCCTGTAATGGTAGCATGTGTTTTAGTAGTCATAAAAAAATATATCTATATAAAATAAACTACATAATTGGAAAAATTACTCAGGTCTATTTTCTATTAAAACAACAAATTCTATAATTGTCTGCATATGACTATCCTGTGACAAATTTAAACAGGTCCAGTTATAAAGCTTGGTTTATATACATATTTTATATATTTTTCATATTTCTTTTCAGGTCGCCAACACTAATGATGGATAAGAGAGGGCCAAAATTGTTAGTGGGCTTAAATTTTGAAATATAATAGACTGATGAATGTACAAAAAATGAGACAATGTTTTATTTAAAACAATAAACGAAATGTAAATATAGTACTGGGTACTTATGTAACATATACAGTGCACCACAAAATTAAAAAATAAACTGTTTTTTTTTTCTTCTATTTTCTTTGTTTGTAAAACATGACTGTAATTATGAGATTTTAAATATTTAAATTTTTAGTTCTTCATGCACCAACCAAAGGTTATTTCATCCCTATCGTTGTTGCGATAAGGACTGATATAATGTTAAATCTTCTCTCACTCACTCATCCATATCCTTCCATTGGAATGCATAATGATCAAAATTCACTCACACATCTTTATTAGAATTTGATTGTTTATGATGTATCATTGATTGGCAGGTGTGTGTGGGTCAGGCCTGTTATTTGCAAGTGCGTGTGGGGGGGGGTCAAAAAGTATCATTTAAGAGATTCAAATTTTCCTGTGTTCTCGTTTACTAATTCAGTAATTTCCCTGATGATGATTGCAGCTTATGTTTTTTAAGTTTTCAGCATAATTCAAATGTCAATATTTTCTCTCCAAATATTTATCATAAAACACTTAAAATGATAAACATCTCATTGATTATGGGCACACAATCATATTCTTGTAGATCTTTGGTAACACCATGCCATTCTTGTAGAAATATTTCATAATTCAGTAATTTCCCTGATGATGATTGCAGCTTGATGTCATTTTTATTTTTCAGAACATTTCAAATGTCCATATTTTATCTCCAAATATTTATCATAAAACACTTAAAATGATAAACAATCTCATTGATTTGGGCACACCACTCTATTCTTGTAGATCTCTGGTAATACCATGCCATTCTTGTAGAAATATTCAACAAACACTTCGATGTGGTGAATATCATCCCCAGTCCCCAAATTTTGTAAATTGAAACTCTAGTAGAGGTTGTCATATTTCTGAAAAATAATTGCACATTTATCCTTTAATGCTTAAGAATACCACAGATTTCCATTTCCATCAATAAAGTTTAAATATCAGAAGACATTGTTTGTAAGAAAAGTGTAATTTAAGTTAAAAGTATAAGCAGGAGTTAAACTGTTAACTAAATAATACTAGAAACTTTGTATTTATGACCTTTTATTCAATTTTATCAACGGCCTCATTGCAATACATTAGATAATTGGTTTAGACCAGCTTTAAAACGAATTGATAAGTTAACGTTAAGAAAATCAGTATATATCGCAGCTTTTCTTTCAAAGAAAATCAATAAATTTTAAATATAAGAAGAAATTGTTTGGAGGAAAAGTGTAATTCAATTTAAAAGTATAAGCAGGAGTTAAATTTTTATCTAAATAATGATAGAAAATTTGTATTTATGACTTTTTCTTCAATTTTATTAACACCGTTAATGCAATCCATTAGATAATTGGTTTAGACCAGCTTTAATAATTGATAAGGTAACCTTTCTGTACAAACACTTTTGCTTGTGAATTAAATGTTCTGATTTAACCTAACCTTCTGTTGGTTACTGGCAACCATCCCACTTATGACAGCGATTAACATGAATCCAATATGAAAAGCCCCATTCGGACTAAAAATTCCACTACGTACATGCTAAGGGGTAATCGGTGAAAGTTGTGCTGATAGCTTGTGGTGGGAAACCTCAGTAAACTATGATTTATGAATAGTTGTCAATGGGATTCAGTATGTATTTGGAGGAGCTGTCAACTAAGCATATATTTTAAGAGTTCTACTTGGCGCATTAATGTCAAACTTTGCACACTATTTTTACATATGATTGGCTAGATTCCTACCAAATTTCAACAAAACTCGGAATTTGGATCATATGTTTTTTTAATGTCAAAGTTGGGAAATACCTTTCAGCGTAATTAGTTGTAAAAGGGAATTCCCTAGCGTGAAAGAAATTCAGAGAATGTCAGGCTTAAATGAGGATTTAGAAAGACTCAGTAATCACTGAGGAAAATAAAAATTACATGTAATCGCCCCAGCTAAAAGCCGAATATAAAGAAAATTACCTGAAACTGACCGGACCCTGACATCGGCGATCGCACTGACAGATCCTACCGGAAGTCACTCGAAAAAACAGGATGGCGGTCGCGGTTACATTGCCTATATACTAAGTCGCTCTACGCCTGCGGTATATGGTAATGCTTGCAATGCTACATTACATCGGTATTGGCGGCAGTTACCCCGCCAACAGATCAGACGTCTCACTGGAGGGTTGAGACGCAGGTTGGAAGCTAATGAAGACTATACGCGCTATTGACCGTCTGCTCTAGGGATGTGTTTTCCACACTCAAAGTGACATTTTTACTTCAATATGTTCACCCTGTGAAGCCAGATGGATTTCATACTTACAGGCATCTTTTTATTTTGTTCAAATACACTTTTGATTCAGCCAACGATATCCTGAATAAATTATATAGCTTCTTACCATTAATGGTGATTTCTTTTCGCCAGAATGTTGCCCTGTATGATAAAATCGTTTCTGCAACATCAGTTTGCCAACAATCTCCGTACACCAATGATTTTATCGGTCGGTGCAGACTTTCCAGGACCTGAACCCATCTATTATATATCACAGACCAAGTAACGATGTTTAATATGTTTCAACTATAACCCAGAATATGCAAGACCCAAAAACTAATATACTGGTCCAGTATCAACAGTTCTCGATACATGCTTCACATACAAATGGAAAGTAATGAAATATATATTTTTGAACACTAAAATATATATTTTAAGGAAATATTTGCTTTTTTGTCAATGACAGTATAAATGTTAATGTCAGTGTTAATTTCACCTTGGACACGTGGCTTCTTGGTTTGCGGGATTACCAAACATCTCTAGAAAAGAATCGTCAACCCCTGGGTATGAAGATCCGCACCACACAGTTTTGTACGGAAGAGTATTAGGGGTATGCGAAAAAATGATTTATTTGGAGATATTAACCCCGAATTATGGACTTTCTCTCATTCGTCATTCCAAATGAACATACATGTATACGTGCAATTCCACAAAGTGAAAAATCTCTGTTTTTAAAAGTCTTAGTTTGAATGTTAGACTTTATTTCAAATTGTTCAGTCGATTATTATTTTCCGATAAATTGGCGCAGAGGTGTTTTCAGTTAACGACTATTTTGAACGCGAGCTGAACAGCATGGGTTGCAATAATTACTCAAAATGTAGTTTAAACAATTATAAAAAAGAACAAAAATTGTCTGTTTTGTTATCTTAATAGTATACCATTATACTATAAAAAAAAACTCATAAACGGCTCAATATACGATTTTAGATATTCCTGTGCAACGTCTACTAAGTCATATGGTTTTGTCTACCAAAACCGTCTGAACTGCCTTCAACTGCACCGTATTACGTGATAGTGGAATTTGTTAGTTGATTGGATCCGTCAACGTTATTTAAAAAATGGATTCATGGTCAGATTGCATGATTAATAAAAATTGTCTGATACAAAAGTTTGGAAATCAGGTTCGGGTTAATGAATCACGTTCTTAAGAGCGAACAAGCAATCCAGAGAAAGTAGTGTTTTATGGAGCCGTACAAATGTTCTCTCTTGGTGGCTACTTGATTTGACGTTTGATCTACGGTTTGGTATTAAGCACTAAAAGCATAGTTGATGTGTTTTTTCCAAGGCTTTTCATTGGGTACATTTCAGCATCATTGGAATATATTAGCGTAAAATTCAGCGTTAAAAGGTCTTCTAATGGTCACCTACATGTAAGGTGCCGGTAATTTTTAAATAATTCACAAGCAAAACGGAAAAGTTTACTACGGCATGTGGGATACAAATTTTATTTTTGTGGTTTGGTTGCTTTTAAATACATCTTTAACGTATATTTCTGGATGCTGTATCGAAAGCTTTTTAAAAAGTTGTTTCGCTCTGTTGATAATAAAGAGCCGTTTTTCCAACAGGGGAAGAAAAGTGGATTTTACTAGTACATTGTGCTCTTACAGTTTACATGTGGATTCTTAAGGTGACATGAGCTGCAAAGTATAAGGGAAATTCGGTTGACACAGAATTAGCTAATTAGTCATAATTTTAGTAAGAAGAAATTCGAATAAGAGCTTTGCTGATACCAATTTTGCGGATGAGCGTTAAGATATGTTTGTGGGCAGTAAACCAGTAAAATGTACTCCTTGTTATCGACTATTCGAAGTTTATCTGTTTCAGTTTGCACGGGTAATTGGCTTCATCTATATTCTTTATTTCAGCATCAATCATCTAGTTTGTCCGTCAAGGTGCATGTACGCTCAACTTCTCTTGACAATCGGAATTTATTAAAAAGTCCGAATTTCGATAGTTTTAAAAATCCGAGATACTTGTCAACAAATGTACATGTAGTTCAACTTGAAGCGAAATTTCTACCCAATATGCCAATTTTATTTACGTCAATAAACCGTTGTTTCATCAAATTACTTTTTCCTAATTTAAATGACCCGAATACTCAGCTAGTCAAATTATAAAACCGTGAAGATGGAAATACGTGGATCTGCGTTAGACAAACAATCCAAATAGGTCACTTGAGAATGGATTTCTAATATGTAGCTTTAGAATTCACAGAATTTGAACGGCGTTTGCACATGATGTTCTAGACATTGAGTCTCGAAGCCCATGTCCGAATTAACAAAACACCTCTCATACATTGGTTAAGCTTTAGAAAGTGGGTCTAGGACACTAATGTTTAACAGAAATACACACTGTCTTCACGTGACTGATTTTAATGGAGAGATTAATGGAGGTACCTAACCCACATCATTTCAAAGATAAATCATTGGCTTTGTCACACATTTACTATTCGATTCTGCATAGTTCATGGAGAAGAATGTGACACAATTTCCTGCAGACCCAATCCATCTAGGATCAGACAAACGATGACCAAATGAAGATCTCATTTCAATGTGTCTGATGAGGCTGAATCAATGTCCCAATCCCGTTATCCTGTCATGACCTGAATCTATCCAGATCTATCACAGATCAACTAACGATGTTTGGCTTGTTTAGGTTAACCCAGAATGTCCACACGCCACCATTACAGCCATTACGATCAAAATCAATCCACTCCTGTTCTCTTAAGGACTTTGAACTACTTTTTCGCGCCATCATTGTCGTTGTCTTCAAATTAAAAAAAACACACACAATCACCCAGGCCGGCGAACATTGGTATGTTCCATGAGTTCTCATTGAATAGAATGAAACAATAGTTATTGATTCGACTATGAGCTCTGTGAACGTATCATCAATGGCCGAACGTGATTGTTTATTTGTCGACCATTGTTTTCTACTAGTCATAAGGGCTACTCGTAACCTGTACTGAACACCATTCGGATACAATACGATATTTTGTCGTCAGATTAGTTAAAGGGAAAGTCGGGCATGAATCTAGGTTTAGTAGTGAATGATAGAGTGAATAAAGGTGATCCCGGGACTCTATAGTACATGTTTATCTCTGATTTAGTTGGTATAATGTTTACTTGCTCAATAGAATTCACTAATAACAAAAGCACAAATTCACTGTGTACAGTACATGATATAGTAAGTTGAACGTCGGTGTCCCAACGGGTTCCTGTGGCATCGAACAGGTCTACTGATTTTTGGTTTATGACTAATCGATATACTGTGGCCTCAATGGGCAAAGTTACACGGGTACGTCCAATTGATTTTGAGCTGACGATGACTATCGATCCACTTGACATCCATTTGTCATTTTTAGTGTCAGTTAGTGGAACATATTGCTTTCCTCTGGACAGTTGGACAAATGTCTTAATTTACTAGTGAACTGACAGTCAATTGACTCCGATATCCTGCATCAGTTTCACAGTTATATGTACAGGCGTCTCCATAGAATATAGCTTTGTAATCAGTCATCAGATACGGACAACACTTTTTTACCTGCTCGAAGACACAGAACAACTATTACTATAACTAACGCCTTAACTAACGGTTATAAGTTGTATGTATTGATGGATGTACTAATGATTTTAACATCCCCATTAATGCTCCAAACACGGGGTTTAAAATGTAGACGAGCACCGCTTATGCAAATGTTTGAGAAGGGTCTACACGATACAAGGCCACCATGATTTAACTTGTTGGAAGTAACTTGCCAAACAATCTTCGCATTTTTAAAAAGTTTGTTAGACTTATCATCAGTCAAAATGTTAGAATCCAATACATCAAATGCTAATCTCCCCAGATCTCATTTTGTTAATGGCGCTGACATTGATGACCAAACGTTGCCACCCTTTCTCTATTCCTCATGGTTGTTTTAGCGTACAAACGTTAATTAGTATTTCCTGCCTCCAACAAGAACCATTTCCATACAATCAGACATTACGCACCGGATGAATAGAGTGTGTATTTAACTGAAGAACGGTGGAAGGTTTACCGGAGAATCTGCAGTCTGTTTCACAAATCAGCGAAGCGTGAGTTTCCCCCAACTGTCGTGGCCACCCATACTCTATTGATACATTGTTATGAAAGTTACGAAAAAAATACAGTCACGCCGTTTTGTGAAACATTGTGTCCCAAAATTCAATTTGGCGTACAAATAAGAATCGCCTCAACGATATGAATTTAATTTCGACAGATAACTGTAGCCTATTTCAATCTATATTCACCCTCAACCTTGGATACTGGTTGCCGAAATAATCCCGTTCTTCAGGCCATTGATTACAGCTTCGCTTCGAATAAAAAGTCAATACCCAAATATGTATTCAGCTAAGGATCAAAATTAACATTGAACTGATTGAAAATTTTTAAAGGGATTTCTAGCCACTGTAGACCAAACCAGCTAGCTTAAAATGAACGTCATTAGCCGTTACCTTTGGCGTCATTATCCCATAGCAAAATCTCCCGATTCTTCTATTACAAAGTTTACATTACATACGAGAACGATGTCAACACTATTTAACGACCTCTTAAAAACACATGACACTGACACAGTTTTGCTGCAGACACAAAAGCTTCCCATATACATACATTTTTTTAGATTACATATTAGAGCCTATTATACCCATGAGCTTATTCCGAATGACTTCCGGTATCCGTGACCTACCGAAGATTTCATGTGTTGACATAAAACAATTTGAAGAACAGTTCGGGACAACGTCACGTACGGTAAGCTCTTTAACGGAAGTTAACAAAATGGAAAACTTCTTCTTGCAGAATGTTATTCCTGTCTAGACCACATTTGATTAGTCCACGGAGACTTTTCAAGAACGATTCGCCACAACGAATTTCTAGTTTACCAATCAGTAGTATAAAGACTTTTGACGTAACCATTACATCCGCTGGACTCTTTTTCAATATATTTAGGCAGAAGCCTGGCAGCAGGTCACAGTTTCATTTTCCTTCATTTCCCATTTGCGGTAATGTTAATGTCTGCTCTCATAGCACCTTCCCTAACTTTCGTTGAGCCAAATCCTTCGGTGGGGGCCTTGAACAGTCCTTTGGCAGTATTTTAAGCACAATTTTTTCTTACGTTGAAGATAGAAATTTTGAGATACGAGTAGAATCAGCTGATAGGGGTCTCTTTGAACATATACCGCCGCATGTAAACAAACCAAAGCACCCCCAACTACCAGATCTCCATCCACATGAACTGGTCCCATTCCACTTCTAAAATCATTTCCAGACAGTAACGCAACTCCTGTCCTTTCATAAAAACTACAAAAATGCCCAGAAAAAATTGCAGGGGGCCAGGAAAAAATAATAAAAAAACACACAAAAATATCTGGAACTTCTTTCGTAAATCCGGGAGTGAGAAACTGGGACCTGTATCCGTCTATGAACGAGGAAGTGTGATTACCCCATATTCAGGGCACTGGCCCTTTCAGCCTGCTTATCCTACATTGTGTGACGTTTATGCGCGGTAAATTTTGAAATTGTCAACGGTTGCGCAATTTCAAATCAGAAAATAAATCCATTCTCCACTTACTGGACTATCCGACCTATCGGCAATCCCAGTAACCGCAGTTCGGAGAATACGTTGGTTCTTATAAAAGCTTTACCGAGCACGCGACTGTGATATCTCCATTTCGACTCAAACCGTTCCAAACAAGGCTTCTTGTCTCATTTTCAACTATATGAAGTTCTTCAGAAAGTTTAATTTTTGCTCCATCAAGTACTGTTGTCATATCTAAAACGTTCGCCGTGTTTTTTTATTATGCATTCCATAATAGTTTATACGACGAAGTTAAGAAAAGCCACGGTTTCTGGCTAACCGAAAGAGGTCGCTGTTTTAGCTGACCTTTGGATCAAAAAGTGCCAATACCCTGAATATGATGTAATGGGACGTTTCACACTTCCACATTCATAGACATTGGTTGAATGACCTAAATTCACCGATATCAAGCCAAGTGATAAAGTTGCTCAAACGATCGAAAATTCCATAAATATATATAATGCTATGGTAAAAAGATGGAGAGCCTGCATATTGGCCGAAATCACTATTATATTTACCGCAGTACCGTTCTTCATGCCCCCAACCCCATTAAACAAACAAACCTAAAGCCCGTGAAGATTTTATAGGTTAACATATATATAACAATACTAGTGAAGTGCTCAAGTCGCGCGTGGTAAGCTCTTTATTACGGAAGTTAATACGAAAACGTTTTTCTTGCAATCTGACTTTCCTGTGTAGACCCCCCATCTAATAAGTATGTGAAAACGAATTCCAAGTGTGCCTATCAGTTGTTTATTCCTATCAGTAAAACCATCTGTCAGATAGTAATGATACAATTGTGGCTTGAAGCGGACCGACGACATTAAACCAGGTAATACATAGTCCGGGTTTCTGACTGAGCGACCAGATTGTGGTCCAAGATTTTTAATGTTCGAGCAGTTCTTCCAACTTCAAAGAATTCTGGCCGCAAATGCCTTCCGAGATTTTCTCTTCCGACTTCCAAGATTTTGGATACCAGACAAATCCATACTCCTGCATTTTCCCAAAATTCAAGAATTCAGAAAATTTTAAGATTTTGAATTACCTGTTTTCAGGTTTTATTCCATATGTTTAACAGTCAAAGTCGACTGAAGCCTCACTGGGTGTTGTTTTTGTATCAATGTAAGTAGGGTTCTCAGTGGAACAATTTTGGTTGAACTTTCCGCGTTCTGACCATTGAATTCGTTGACAACCCAGTCTGGCTCAGAGGTCGAGTCATTTTAATCTGAAGTAGTTTATATTCTTAAAAATATGGTCCTCAACCCAGTTCGATTATAGCCAAAAGTGAATTCAGCGGACGAATAACACTTACTGAACGGCCTTGCTCGTCAAATTATTCATGAACGCTATTATGGTGGTTTTTGGCACGATTTGAGTTAGTCCGGGTTTCTGACTAAAAAATGACATTTTTTTACACTGACGGTCGTATTTTGGAGTCAGGGCTCATTGCGGTCAAAAAGTCGGAGTAGACTGCCCGCTTCTGATCGGGCAGTTTGCGGTCAGATTTAGACAATAAATAACAATAAAACTATCTCAAATAGTGTCATTGTGTCATTCATGAATAATTAAGCTTTTTGTAAACGGGATTTAACATTTTAAAACGGAAAGCCCGCTAAACAGTGTTCCGTCATCAATGGCGCAGATTTTGAGGCTGGAGAAGGCAAACATGAATTCAGGGGAAGAATAATGTTTACTGGTCGATCCTGCTCGTCGATATCAGACACTGGTAGGTAGCGAAATTATCCATGAACGCGAGTATGAGGTAATATTGTTATTTCAATGTCTAAATCAGACAACGGTCTCAATGGTATCCAGAAATACACACAGTAAATTTGTTCTTATCTTGAATTAATAGCTCTATCTGGGATACCCAAACTGTTGAACGTAGCAACTCTTTGAAAAAACTAAATGTATAGAAAATTTTAGTGTAATGAAACCCTGATTCTCAGACATGTTAAGACATACATATAAAAATCACTCATAACTCTTGCTCTCTAAAGTGCCTAGATTCCTACAATGTATGTATGATCTATAATATTCTATTTATACTGTCATGTATATCCGTCGTGTTGACTGTTTATGTTACATGCATGCTTACCTCCCCTGTCACCCATTTTAGCCTGGGGTGAATAAAGTAATTGCAATTTGATAATCCTCATTGAGGAACATAACACAAATAAGAGATATACTGGCGAGCCTCAATTTTTCTATTTCCTAAAATCTTGGCAACGACCAAAGTGGTTCAAATATTTTCTCTGTCAAAAATCAATGTCCATGAGATTGTGTCAAAAAGTTGCAGTCTATCTAAAGGTGATAATTGACTTCCTATTCAAACAGAAGTCGTATTGATAGAATTCTCAGACAAACTGTCGCCATTACTTCTAAGGTGTGACTGTTTCGGATTCCAATTTTCCGGTCAATATTGTACTTTTTCCGCCGTGAAATGAGGTATATTGTATCAATAAAGCAGCTTCCCTCTCTGACACGCGCTGCTCCTTTAACGGACATGACATATTGGAGCACATCCTCTGTTACAGACATGTTGCCTTTTAAATCCGCATCACATGTGCCAAGTTATTTATTGGGGATCTTGCATTTGAAAAACACAGTGAATAGGTATTTAGAGTTGTTTGTAATGCTTTGGTTGCAGCAAAACTGTAATGTCGAATAGAACAAAAATATCCACAAATACACATTAATATTTGGGACACAGGCTGTTCATCTTATTGTGTAATTAGACGTTTATAACATGATATCTGGTAGTTAAAGTTTTCATATCCACTTAACATACACTTAGACTTACGTAATATACAGGAAAAATAACAGATTTCTATGGTTTGAATTAAAATCGGGTTGCTTACCACCCGAGATATCGCTACTCTATCATAAAGTCATGGCCATTTATGGTGCATGCATGCTGTATGGCTGTTTACCTCTTTGAAGGACTTTACTGATTCGATAAACGAAATGGACCTCTATTTGTAATATTTTGCCATACTTGAATTGTCTAATTTCATTTGAATTACCACGAAACGACTTTAGATGGGTAATAAGTTGTCATTGGTTTATCCATAGCACTCCCTCACATAGTTAAGTGATGGATCGAAGCGACAATGTTTAGAAGAGGTCTCAGTGAACTCCATGTACAAAATTAGAGAATTTGTCTGTGGACTTTCTCAGACAAAGTTCAAAATGGCATGAGTTGGAACACTATAATATCAGACTGCACTGGTGTTATTTTTTCTTCTAAATACAGTGTTCTATATTGGGACTAATAAGATATGTATGACTCACTGTAGATATATGTTTATGTTTACGAAAGGCAAAAGAACAAAAGCGAACAGCAGACTTTAAGCAGCCCTAGAAACATTTGAAAGGGTACGTTGAGAATTGGTAAATTCAGCAATCGATAGTATTAGGATGTGGAACTAACCTTTTTAGCAAACAAAGATTCAATCAATTAATTGGTAATCCCCTTTTCTGACTGGATTTTCACTCGAACGACCTATGTGGGATGGTTGCCAGTTACCAACGGAAAGTCGTGGGTTTCCTCCGGGCATAGAGCCCGGTTTCCTCCCACAATAAAACTGGCAACGCCGCCATATAAGTGAAATAATCTTGAGCGCGGTGTAAAACACCAAACAATCAATCAATCAATCCAAGTTTAAGCTAAGTTTTGCATATGAAAACATTGTCGATCAAAATGACGAGGTGTTCCAATTTGAATTTTAATGATATACATGTATAAACAGTTTTTTTTCAAAGCAGAGAACCCCCCAAAATCATGATCTGAAAAACGAAAGGGATAAAATGACAGATATTTGTTATAAATGTCTTATCGCAATTACATTAAACATAAATCTGCCAATGAACCGTCACGTTTGATTATCACGATTAGCTTAATTAACCAGTAGAAGCCTGAGGGGATTACCAATTAATTGATTGAATCTTTGTTTGCTAAAAAGGTTAGTTCCACATCCTAATACTATCGATTGCTGAATTTACCAATTCTCAACGTACCCTTTCAAATGTTTCTAGGGCTGCTTAAAGTCTGCTGTTCGCTTTTGTTCTTTTGCCTTTCGTAAACATAAACATATATCTACAGTGAGTCATACATATCTTATTAGTCCCAATATAGAACACTGTATTTAGAAGAAAAAATAACACCAGTGCAGTCTGATATTATAGTGTTCCAACTCATGCCATTTTGAACTTTGTCTGAGAAAGTCCACAGACAAATTCTCTAATTTTGTACATGGAGTTCACTGAGACCTCTTCTAAACATTGTCGCTTCGATCCATCACTTAACTATGTGAGGGAGTGCTATGGATAAACCAATGACAACTTATTACCCATCTAAAGTCGTTTCGTGGTAATTCAAATGAAATTAGACAATTCAAGTATGGCAAAATATTACAAATAGAGGTCCATTTCGTTTATCGAATCAGTAAAGTCCTTCAAAGAGGTAAACAGCCATACAGCATGCATGCACCATAAATGGCCATGACTTTATGATAGAGTAGCGATATCTCGGGTGGTAAGCAACCCGATTTTAATTCAAACCATAGAAATCTGTTATTTTTCCTGTATATTACGTAAGTCTAAGTGTATGTTTAGTGGATATGAAAACTTTAACTACCAGATATCATGTTATAAACGATGGAAGGCTGTTTGGATTGAGCGTCCAACGCTCTACCTACTGAGCCACGGAGGCCCCCTTAAACTTGGAAGGGCTCACGTTTGACAATTAACTAGAAAACCTCTTTAACCAAATTCAGAACAAAAAATCTAGACAACCACAATCTGAGACTAGTTTCAAGAAAACTTCTAAAGAACATAGTTCTAACATTCTCTGGGCTTTTTTGAGAGGGACAAAATGAGCAGCTGTTGCGTAACGCATCTCAAGAAAATTCGTAAATATAAATCTTTCTTTCTAAGAAGGTATAATTTCTTTACCTGAACAACTTGAAACTTGTTTTTGTACCTGTGTGCCTTTATTTTCTCCGATGGCATTTGCAACGGTTTGGGTGAAGATCTTTTTCCACTTTTAATTCCAGGCGAGTCGATTTTTTTAATATTTTTACCAGAATTTCGTCCTATTTTCTGTAAAGTGATAAACTAGGTGAATTTTCTTGTCTTTCGAACAAATAGTTTACAGATCAACATTTACCTGTCACAATATTGTGGCATATATACTTTACATATTTGTTAATAGTTCATAATTACACTCAAAATAATATCATTGAACAGTTTTAATATTTGAAAGAAGATTTCCATCCAGGGGCCAAACGGATTTAAGAATTTCTTAGCAATGTCTGTAAGCTGCTATAATCAGCATCTTATTTAGAAATCTTGACGTTAACCTCCTATTCACACGCCCATGTATGACTGTGGATTGTCTGTCATGTATTATAACCTGATATCTGCCTCAGAGATATAGCACGAAACAAAGATCTGAACCCACTCGAAGAGAGGCTCAGGTTTATCCTTATACATATCCATTAAATAAAGTGTCATCATGGTGATGAAAGTTTTAGAATCTCCCTTAGGAAACCTCTACAATAACTGGTAAACAACAATAGATATGGGAGATGAGAGGGAATTTCAGTGGATCATTTTTTCGATTCTTTGTACACTGTATCTTATAAAAACTTCCAAGGCTGGTATTTGAAGAAAGCTTGTTGTCAAAAATGGAGAACAATTAGCTAATTCTGTTTCAACGATTGTTTCATTGTCTTTGACAGCCCATACCATTTAAACGATTTTGTAAAAAAGTCTGCAATTCTATTGAAATACCGGTTTTCTTATAATCGGTGCATCGCATTTATTAAGACGTTTTCAAAAATTCATAACAAGCCTGGCGCATGACCGTTTGTCGTATGATAGCCATTCTCTATAAGATTATCATTAATCATTATCTAATATCTTCCCCAGATACGGGATTACATGTACAGAGAGTGTAGCCATGTGCTGTGAACTGTTACCAATCACCGTCAAATAAGCTTCTAGTCTCCAGGTGCACTGGTCTGATATAACAGAGGGTTGGACTAGCTATATTTGATCAGATAACCAGTGCTTAAACCGAGAAGCTGTCGTAATTTGATTTTCAGCCTACATGTTTTTGTTGTTAACACCAATGTTATATAGCTAACGCTATGTCTTAATGATTGATTTACGGCAATTTAATCATGAATACGGGATAAAACCACAATCAAATTGATTATTTTCTTTATTTTCTCCCTCTCGTCAAAACATATTTCTGTGTTTGCACAGGCGTTACATTTGCTGGGTTGTCCGCGTTTATTTTGTACTGTTAGCCCCCATATTTTCACATCATTTCAGTTTGGTGGGTACATCAGTACATTTGGGGGTAACACAGAATAAAATTGTCGACTTCAAATTGAAAGTAAAAAGCGATGGAAAAAAATTGGCAAATATTGAAAGTGTATAATAAGGGCCTCCCTGTCAAAGATAATATTGGGAATGGCCTTGCTCTTGTTTATCAGACGAAATGAATTTTTGTTGTTAAAGTCCAACAGTTGTGTTTACTGAAAGCAACTCGTTATGATTAAAGATATGTGTCATCCCTGTAGCGACCTTTCAATGAAGCCATATCTGGATTCTTTCCTTTTACCACCCTCCCCACCCTAGGGCATCTTCTATTTGATGATTGTTGTAAGGCCTGGTATCAGAGGAACATATGGTGACACATTCCCTAAGGTGTCTCTTCACTTCTTTATCTGACTGCTCTCTTTCACATAGAAACAGGATAAAGGTGATGTTCAGCTTTATATGGCTTCTATTGGACAAAAGACCAAAACTTGCCATCCAAGCCTTTCTTAGCATGAATAATATTAGGTCTAAATGACATACCCCATTTTAACACAACTAGAAACTTGTCTCCATGGTTATTTTAGTCAAGAAGATTTTCCTTGTGCCGGACTGTTTAAGTCTTTATAAATATATAATTAAGTGAATAAAGTGAAATTATTTCCAATACTTTATACCATTGTTTATTCAACCATAGATCTAAACATATATACATTTGTAAAGCAGAATGACCATGAGAAAACCGGTACCTATACAAAGACAATCCAAAAGTAATAATTTGAAAATGTTAAAGATCTTTAAAACAAAATTGCCGTTCTAAGAATCGAAAGATAAAAAGCGGAGCCTAGTTATGGTTAATCTTTTCGTCAGAAGGCGAATAGTTAGTTTAAAAACATTGAAGCATGATAGAAAATATTGGAGGTGCCAGGTGTATTTAAGCGGATATCAAAATATATCCATATCCTTGATTAGAAAGCAGAATATCTTTTCGTTTTGAAGAATATCCGATTTAACGTGTTGAATTCTGGACATTGAGCGTATCCCTCATCCGGGCTATTCATTTGGGTAATGCTTAGAGTTTTGGAAAGCACTTTAACCACCTATATGTTTACTAATATTAGCTACATGATATGATGATACCTTCGAACCGATCTGTCCTTATTCATTCCAAATTACATAATTGAACAAAACACAGTTAATTGAAACGTTATAGTTTCGCCTGTTAGTTGACAGGAAAGTGTGACAAACGCAATTTGAGATACAATTTACCCAATTGTAAGCCAGTTGCACCATCGTCCCTTTCAAGTTCTCCATAAGAACCAGTGCTAAATTCGAATTGATAATGTCATAATAGTCTTGTACAAAACAAATAAATGTTTTGTCTGATAAGGTCGTGCGTGATGGTGGTCGGGTAATAGCGTGAGATACAGATCAAGTTTTCTTTCCGGTCAACCCGTCAATTTCGCTGGTTAGTAGCAGGTGAACATTCTTTGTACATTAAAAACAAAGCTGTCTTGCATGTCGGATATATATTATATTACAGAAAAGTCATTTCTGCATGTTAATCGTTTTTGGGGTCCAGATGACTAATATCCGTTATGAAGAGGTTTTTTTTTAGCAAAACTCAATCCATCTTAAAACATCATTAGAGCAAGTTTAGATAATACTTGGACCATACAGGAATTATCCAGAATAATACATTGTCTATCTAGTCAACGTGCGTCTATATAATTGATTACTTGTTTGTTTTTGTGTTTTTGAGTGTTTTGTTTATTCATGTTTCCTTTTCTTGAATGGGACTTTGACGGAGTTCATTTATGGGAGGAAACAAAGCTCAATATTTTCCGCTCACATTTCCGATAACAACGACAAACTGTGGGCAAACTGCTTAAACGGCTCATCGGTAATGATATCCTTGATAATGAATCCATTACCTACTGAGAACATCCTATCTGTGAAATCAGCGGCATTGAGTGAAAGCGTGTGTTGACCGAATTGACTTACACTGAACCACAGGGGGGATTTTATGTCGATCGAGTACAGGGGAAATATCACCAATAACCTGCTCTCTGACATGCGGTTTTCATTTCTCCTAGTATGTAGGTTCCCCTGACTTCCTTTACATCCATCAAGTATCAAATATGTAACGATCACATTTCAATATGTCTGATGAGGCTAAATCAATGTCCTGATCATGTTACCCTGCCAAGACCTGTATCCATCTAAATATATCACATATCAACTAATGATGTTTGATCTGTTCAAGATGACCCATAATATACATTTTAGTTCCCGCGGCTCGATTGGTTTGTTGTGTAGAAGAAAGTTAGTACAGAGGAAATGTGAAACACAGACCCTTAATGGCATGGGTTTTAGTTGGATTACAACATCCCATGATCTAATGAGAACAAATGAAGGCATCACCAAGTAGTTAGTTGTTTGTGAATACATTTGTATGGAGCCCACGTTTGAAGAGAGTTTCTGTAGACACTAAAACACACAGGCACAGGGAAAATCTTGACTTATATAACCATGGAGACACGTTTCTAGTATTTATGAGCGAGAGAATTGCTGCCTCCCGCTCTCACAGACTTTTGGAGACCATAACTTTTTGTATGGAAATATTGATTGAGTTAGGAGACTGTTTGTAGCGGGGTAACAAACACTGACCCTTTCATATTACATTCTCATTGAGGACATAATGTATGGGAACGACATGATTTGAAAGGTATCTGCGATCTCATTCTATACACTTACAGGTGCCAAAATGATAAAAACATCTAAAACTTTCCTCTTTATAGAATAACAAACAAACATATCATATAGAGATGCCAATCTTTTGGCTATGTTGCTGATATGGAACCAACCTTTCATAAAGGCATAAGAGCATAACTATTGACAGTTCTGAAAATTTCTTACATTTAGCAATCAGTAACCTCCCCCCCCCCCCCCCCCCTCAATAAATACCGTGAATTTTATCTACGGGAAACCCTCCAAAAAGCATCTCCGCCCATCCATGATCTCAAAGCTTCTGCGACCTATATATGCGGACCTTGGACACAAGCCTGATTCCACTTTCAAAAACGTTCCTCGGGCCATGAAGTTAAATTTATTATTGAACTGACCGACGTACATCTTTCTGTCAACAATTTTTGAAATTATGAAAAACTATCCCCCAAAGCAAATAAAAAAAATTCAGATTTCTCTGCCCAGGAAAACCCGCAAAACGCATCTCGGTCATCTAGGGCCTGGAAGCCAGCCCCCCTCACCTACATGTCGCATATACACATAAAAACACTACCCTCATGTTGTTGAATGTAAAGTAATATGGTTTTATCAATGCACAAGGATAAATTGTTTGGACGTCAAAAGTCAGTCTAATGGGAGTTGTCATTATACTTCCTACAAGAATTACCGAGTGTTTAAAATGGCTTATCTTTTTTGTTCCTTGGAGGATTTAACATTTCGTAAAAACAACCAAAAGAGCTACCTTATAGCATCTAGTGTATCCACAAAGAAACGAGATACAAAATAAAATAATATCACTATTTTAACCTCATGGGACATAATCTATAAACCCTCTACAAATTAGTGGTCTGTACCCTCCATACACTTCGTACAATGTAAAACCGGGTCGAGCAGGAAATTTCCCATAAGAATTTAGAGTTATTGCCTGTTTATTATATCAGACAAAATATTAAAAGTCAAAGTAACAAACGTTTCAGTAAATCTTCTTCTAGCAAAAACGATAACGTATTTACAGACAAATGTAAAGCATATTAATACAAGCAAAGACAATACTCGCAGATCAAATGGTCTATTTCATACAATCTGAGATTTGGTTTTGTTACTCCATGTTCATTGTTAACCTTTCTACTTGCTTGTCTCCCTTTTTACATTTCAGTGCGTTGAACGCTTGTCGAGCTGTAGAGACGAACAGACATTTCCTGGCGGTGATGACCTCCTATACAATTGAATGTGACTTTAATATTTGATTCTTGAATTGACTATTTCTTCTGTCGTAGTGAAACTTTATTGTTCGTTTAAGTAATCTGCACGAACATTTAATACATGGTTAGATAAACCCTTTCCGCAAACTTGGCCTTGTCAAATCAAAAGGGCCATATGTAAATAAGATTTGCAACATATTTACGGGAATATAAGTTACTGAAAAAGGCTAGGTAAAGTGGACCTCTTAAAAATGATGGTGGTAACGTTTAGGAAACCAAATAGTAGTTTAAGATGACTGGGAACAATAGCCCAATCACTTTGTTATATCGTTTTCTCAACAGCTTTATCTCATTGATTGAATGTCTTTTAAACCGATCGATAGTGATTTGCAAATTATTTATTTGAAACAAGACCACTGACTACGTGATGATTAGCCCGTAAATATTATTTCGATCTCAGAAATAAAGTTTGATTTAAGTTCTGCTTTACTGTCTTAGAATTCTTCTTCCGCTCATTTCATTACTTATCAAATAATCAGACAAGATCACGTTTTGTAAAGGCCGCATAGAAGATTTCTCTACAAGAAAAGGCCCATATCCATTGTTCGTTAATAGCTTGCTAATGGAATGTTTCTATTAAAAAAAGACTTTCCATCTCTGTGGGCTTAGAATAACTCAGATCGAGCGAGTATCTGTGGCAGTATCGGGCCCTCACCAATTCGCTCACTGTAATGCTGTTTAGTGTTAGTCTGAGAGTTATTCCCAACGTTAAAATTGGTTGAATCAATCTAGCTAAGAGTTCTCTAATTAGATAGATACACGATTAACTTTGGTCGGGAGTGTCAATTATGTCCCTTAGAAAAGAGATACTCTATTTACAGTCGAAACGTCATCTTTAATAGACAGACAGCGTGATGGAATTCTACAAGATAAAACTCTGGGCAAATTCAGTAACGGGGTTCCTTTAGAAATAAACACAGCCTAAGTGAGTGTTGTATAATCAAGACCGAGCGAATTGGATTACACGAGGATCAGGTAATGAAATAACATAAGAAAATCGCATAAGTCGGTACACGTTTCGTCATAAACAAATCTGGGAACAACTTAGATCCAATTGATTTTTTCAGCCACTCTGGATTCCCCGAAGTTTGAACAGAAGACAAAAATCTACCCCTATGGCATACTTCTAGAAGGCATACATGGGATGCAACATCTGTTAAACTATGTGTGAACTCTATAGTGGAAAATCGCGCATAATTGAGTTTCAATCATATTAACAAGAACAGAGAGGTGTTTGTTTTTCTCTCTGTTAGTTTATCCACGACGACCGTAATCTTGAAGCCAGCATCAGTTTATAAATTATTTTTGTACATATGCAAATGTTTCTGAGCTATATTCTCATCAAATGGTCATTTTGTTTTCTTGGATGTGAATCCCTTTTAAAAACATTTAAAGAACAGCCGATTTGATGATTAGCCATATCAATTTGTCCAATGCTCTTGTATAAGATCATTTACCATTTACCCTAGATTCTTTATCTAATTTCAACTTACTGATATTTTCTATGTTACTGAGTTTCTTGTTTTACAAAAGCACATGTTATCATGAAAAGTTTGACAAGACAAATATTCCAAAGTATATTGCTAGCTTATTCTGTCTATATATGTAGAATTACATTAAACAATTACATTAAACAAACTCTTAATGTAATACTTTCAACTTCTATATGCCCCTCAAACAAGATATGTAGAATTGTTTAGACAAGGAGATTTTCCCTGTGCCCGTGTGTTTTAGTGTTCAAAAATATATATCGAATGCATAGGAACGGATGGCAGTAAGAAGCGAGGCGGGAGAGAGGGTCATTACCAAAACTCTGACGACAAAACCATTGTACAAAGGGTTAGGGGTTATTTCAGACGATGGAACGCTATCATTATTCATACTGAGTGCAAACGTACTCTACACTATAAAAAAAGTAAAAACCCTTAAACATGTGCAAATAAAAACGGCATTTAGACACACTTTATGAACCTGTAAAGGCGTAATCGTGTTTTGTTTATGGGAACATTGGTATTCATTGCCGGTAGAACACCAACGTTTCATTTAAAACACATGGCTTTTTTAATTAAATGGCAAAAACGTTTTTTCGCAAAGGCCTGTTGCGACCGATACTGTAGTAATTTCGAATAATGTATCATTTAACCGAGAATGTATCAACGCTAATCCAATAACGTTACAATAATCGATAATGGCGCAAAAACGCCAGATAACGTTAACACTCTTCCAATGTAGTAATTTTTGACAGATAAATTAAGGTAAGCACCCCCCTGGAAAGTCTGCACCGACCGATAAAATCCTTGGTTTAGGGAGATTGTTGGCAAACTCATGTTGCAGAGACGATTGTAATCATAAAGGGCAACATTCTGGCGATAAGAAATCACCATCATTGGCAATAAGCTATACAGTTTATTCAGGATATCTTTAGCCAAATCAAAGGTGTATTTTAACAAAACAAAAATATGCTTTTTTGACTACAAAAATAGTCCATCTGGCTTCACAGGGCGAACATATTGAAGTAAAAATGTCACGTTGAGTGTAGAACACATCGCTAGATCAGAGGGTCAATAGCGCGTATAGCCTCTATTAGCGTTCAACCTGCGTTTAATTCCTCCAGCCAGACGTCGAATCTGTTGAAGGGGTAACTGCGCGGATTTGAATCTTTTAGAGTACATTTGGGATAAGATGGGCAGAAACATTCAAGCCCTAGAGCCTTCTGTATAAAATCTGCAAGAATTGGAAGCTGCATTACATCGGTACTAGCTAAGAGTTCTCTAATTAGATAGATACACGATTAACTTTGGTCCGGAGTTTCAATTATGTCCCTTAGAAAAGAGATACTCTATTTACAGTCGAAACGTTATCTATAATAGACAGACAGCGTGATGGAATTCTACAAGATAAAACTCTGGGCAAATTCAGTAACGGGGTTCCTTTAGAAATAAACACAGCCCAAGTGAGTGTTGTATAATCAAGACCGAGCGAATAGGATTACACGAGGATCAGGTAATGAAATAACATAAGAAAATCGCATAACTCGGTACACGTTTCGTCATAAACAAATCTGGGAACAACTTAGATCGAATTGATGTTTTCAGCCACTCTGGATTTCCCGAAGTTTGAACAGAAGACAAAAATCTACCCCAATGGCATACTTCTAGAAGGCATACATGGGATGCAACATCTGTTAAACTGTGTGTAAACTATATAGTGCAAAATCTCGTATTATTGATTATATTAACAAGAACAGAAAGGTGCTTGTTTTCCTGTCTGTTAGTTTATCCACGACGACCGCAATCTTGAAGCCAGCATCAGTTTATAAATTATTTTTGTACATATGGAAATGTTTCTGAGCTATATTCTCATCAAATGGTTATTTTGTTTTCTTGGATGTGAATCCCTTTTAAAAACATTTAAAGAAGAGCCGATTTGATGATATATTAGCCATATCAATTTGTCCAATGCTCTTGTATAAGATTATTTACCCTCACTCCATTTACCCTAGATTCTTTATCTAATTTCAACTTACTGATACTTTCTATGTTACTGAGTTTCTTGTTTTACAAAACCAAATTTTATCATGTAAAGTTTGACAAGACAAATATTCCAAAGTATATTGATAGCTTATTCTGTCTATATATGTAGAATTACATTAAACAATTACATTAAACAAACTCTTAATGTAATACTTTCAACTTCTATATGCCCCTCAAACAAGATATGTAGAATTGTTTAGACAAGAAGATTTTCCCTGTGCCCGTGTGTTTTAGTGTTCAAAAATATATATCGAATGCATAGGAACGGATGGCAGTAAGAAGCGATGCGGGAGAGAGGGTCATTACCTAAACTCTGACGACAAAACCATTGTACAAAGGGTTAGGGGTTATTTCAGACGATGGAACGCTATCATTACTCATACTGAGTGCAAACGTACTCTACACTATAAAAAAAAGTAAAAACCCTTAAACATGTGCAAATAAAAACGGGATTTAGACACACTTTATGAACCTGTAAAGGCGTAATCGTGTTTTGTTTATGGGAACACTGGTATTCATTGCCGGTAGAACACCAACGTTTCATTTAAAACACATGGCTTTTTTTAATTAAATGGCAAATACGTTTTTTCGTAAAGGCCTGTTGCGACCGATACTGTAGTAATTTCGAATAATGTATCATTTAACCGAGAATGTATCAACGCTAATCCAATAACGTTACAATAATCGATAATGTCGCAAAATCGCCAGATAACGTTAACACTCTTCCAATGTAGTAATTTTTTAAAAGATAAATTAAGGTAAGCTCCCCCCTGGAAAGTCTGCACCGACCGATAAAATCATTGGTTAAGGGAGATTGTTAACAAACTCATGTTGCAGAGACGATTGTAATCATAAAGGGCAACATTCTGGCGATAAGAAATCACCATCATTGGCAATAAGCTATACAGTTTATTCAGGATATCTTTAGCCAAATCAAAGGTGTATTTTAACAAAACAAAAATATGCTTGTAAGTATGAAACTTTAGAGTCCATCTGGCTTCACAGGGCGAACATATTGAAGTAAAAATGTCACGTTGAGTGTAGAACACATCGCTAGAATAGAGGGTCAATAGCGCGTATAGCCTCCATTAGCGTTCAACCTGCGTTTAATTCCTCCAGCCAGACGTCGAATCTGTTGAAGGGGTAACTGCGCGGATTTGAATCTTTTAGAGTACATTTGGGATAAGATGGGCAGAAACATTCAAGCCCTAGAGCTTTCTGTATAAAATCTGCAAGAATTGGAAGCTGCATTACATCGGTATTGGCGGCAGTTACCCCTTCAACAGATCCGACGTCTAACTGGACGGATGAAACGCAGGTTGGACGCTAATGGAGGCTCCACGCTGGACCTCCAGACACAGCCCCTGCTTTCAAGGGGGAGGGCCTCGGGGAGCGGCTCCACGCTGGACCTCCAGACACAGCCCCTGCTTTCAAGGGGGAGGGCCTCGGGGAGCGGCTCCACGCTGGACCTCCAGACACAGCCCCTGCTTTCAAGGGGGAGGGCCTCGGGGAGCGGCTCCACGCTGGACCTCCAGACACAGCCCCTGCTTTCAAGGGGGAGGGCCTCGGGGAGCGGCTCCACGCTGGACCTCCAGACACAGCCCCTGCTTTCAAGGGGGAGGGCCTCGGGGAGCGGCTCCACGCTGGACCTCCAGACACAGCCCCTGCTTTCAAGGGGGAGGGCCTCGGGGAGCGGCTCCACGCTGGACCTCCAGACACAGCCCCTGCTTTCAAGGGGGAGGGCCTCGGGGAGCGGCTCCACGCTGGACCTCCAGACACAGCCCCTGCTTTCAAGGGGGAGGGCCTCGGGGAGCGGCTCCACGCTGGACCTCCAGACACAGCCCCTGCTTTCAAGGGGGAGGGCCTCGGGGAGCGGCTCCACGCTGGACCTCCAGACACAGCCCCTGCTTTCAAGGGGGAGGGCCTCGGGGAGCGGCTCCACGCTGGACCTCCAGACACAGCCCCTGCTTTCAAGGGGGAGGGCCTCGGGGAGCGGCTCCACGCTGGACCTCCAGACACAGCCCCTGCTTTCAAGGGGGAGGGCCTCGGGGAGCGGCTCCACGCTGGACCTCCAGACACAGCCCCTGCTTTCAAGGGGGAGGGCCTCGGGGAGCGGCTCCACGCTGGACCTCCAGACACAGCCCCTGCTTTCAAGGGGGAGGGCCTCGGGGAGCGGCTCCACGCTGGACCTCCAGACACAGCCCCTGCTTTCAAGGGGGAGGGCCTCGGGGAGCGGCTCCACGCTGGACCTCCAGACACAGCCCCTGCTTTCAAGGGGGAGGGCCTCGGGGAGCGGCTCCACGCTGGACCTCCAGACACAGCCCCTGCTTTCAAGGGGGAGGGCCTCGGGGAGCGGCTCCACGCTGGACCTCCAGACACAGCCCCTGCTTTCAAGGGGGAGGGCCTCGGGGAGCGGCTCCACGCTGGACCTCCAGACACAGCCCCTGCTTTCAAGGGGGAGGGCCTCGGGGAGCGGCTCCACGCTGGACCTCCAGACACAGCCCCTGCTTTCAAGGGGGAGGGCCTCGGGGAGCGGCTCCACGCTGGACCTCCAGACACAGCCCCTGCTTTCAAGGGGGAGGGCCTCGGGGAGCGGCTCCACGCTGGACCTCCAGACACAGCCCCTGCTTTCAAGGGGGAGGGCCTCGGGGAGCGGCTCCACGCTGGACCTCCAGACACAGCCCCTGCTTTCAAGGGGGAGGGCCTCGGGGAGCGGCTCCACGCTGGACCTCCAGACACAGCCCCTGCTTTCAAGGGGGAGGGCCTCGGGGAGCGGCTCCACGCTGGACCTCCAGACACAGCCCCTGCTTTCAAGGGGGAGGGCCTCGGGGAGCGGCTCCACGCTGGACCTCCAGACACAGCCCCTGCTTTCAAGGGGGAGGGCCTCGGGGAGCGGCTCCACGCTGGACCTCCAGACACAGCCCCTGCTTTCAAGGGGGAGGGCCTCGGGGAGCGGCTCCACGCTGGACCTCCAGACACAGCCCCTGCTTTCAAGGGGGAGGGCCTCGGGGAGCGGCTCCACGCTGGACCTCCAGACACAGCCCCTGCTTTCAAGGGGGAGGGCCTCGGGGAGCGGCTCCACGCTGGACCTCCAGACACAGCCCCTGCTTTCAAGGGGGAGGGCCTCGGGGAGCGGCTCCACGCTGGACCTCCAGACACAGCCCCTGCTTTCAAGGGGGAGGGCCTCGGGGAGCGGCTCCACGCTGGACCTCCAGACACAGCCCCTGCTTTCAAGGGGGAGGGCCTCGGGGAGCGGCTCCACGCTGGACCTCCAGACACAGCCCCTGCTTTCAAGGGGGAGGGCCTCGGGGAGCGGCTCCACGCTGGACCTCCAGACACAGCCCCTGCTTTCAAGGGGGAGGGCCTCGGGGAGCGGCTCCACGCTGGACCTCCAGACACAGCCCCTGCTTTCAAGGGGGAGGGCCTCGGGGAGCGGCTCCACGCTGGACCTCCAGACACAGCCCCTGCTTTCAAGGGGGAGGGCCTCGGGGAGCGGCTCCACGCTGGACCTCCAGACACAGCCCCTGCTTTCAAGGGGGAGGGCCTCGGGGAGCGGCTCCACGCTGGACCTCCAGACACAGCCCCTGCTTTCAAGGGGGAGGGCCTCGGGGAGCGGCTCCACGCTGGACCTCCAGACACAGCCCCTGCTTTCAAGGGGGAGGGCCTCGGGGAGCGGCTCCACGCTGGACCTCCAGACACAGCCCCTGCTTTCAAGGGGGAGGGCCTCGGGGAGCGGCTCCACGCTGGACCTCCAGACACAGCCCCTGCTTTCAAGGGGGAGGGCCTCGGGGAGCGGCTCCACGCTGGACCTCCAGACACAGCCCCTGCTTTCAAGGGGGAGGGCCTCGGGGAGCGGCTCCACGCTGGACCTCCAGACACAGCCCCTGCTTTCAAGGGGGAGGGCCTCGGGGAGCGGCTCCACGCTGGACCTCCAGACACAGCCCCTGCTTTCAAGGGGGAGGGCCTCGGGGAGCGGCTCCACGCTGGACCTCCAGACACAGCCCCTGCTTTCAAGGGGGAGGGCCTCGGGGAGCGGCTCCACGCTGGACCTCCAGACACAGCCCCTGCTTTCAAGGGGGAGGGCCTCGGGGAGCGGCTCCACGCTGGACCTCCAGACACAGCCCCTGCTTTCAAGGGGGAGGGCCTCGGGGAGCGGCTCCACGCTGGACCTCCAGACACAGCCCCTGCTTTCAAGGGGGAGGGCCTCGGGGAGCGAGTACAACAAGTCTGCGTTTTGGGGGCGTTTTCATGACAGTCGTTAGAACATTGCAATCGAACAATCGAAAAGGAATATTTTTATCACATGAATTTTCATCCTTCATTTCAGCCAGAAAAAAGTTCATCCAATGGCTTTATCCTGGAGGTCTTTAGTAGAAACTCCGATAGCGGTCAATTAATCTCACTGGTATTGGTTATTTGATTCCGGGTCAGATCTCTCCCTAGCAGAAAAACTAACCCGCTTTAATAATTCTGCAATAAAGTAGATAAAAAGAGGTTGACATACATATCAAGTAAAAAAAAATGGGTATATTTTTTAATAAAACTCATCTAAAAAGTAAATACAGAAAACCGTCCACTGTTTTTGATGTAAACAGTATTCTAGAGTGTGCCTTTAAAGTTTTTCCTTACTGCTTTTACTGGTCCCTTTCTTTTAATATATCGGATTGATCGATTGATTGTTTGGTGTTTTACGCCGCGCTCAAGATTATTTCACTTATGTGGCGGCGTTACCAGTTTTATTGTGGGAGGAAACCGGACTCTATGCCTGGAGGAAACCCACGACCTTCCGTTGTTAACCATCCCACAACGACCTGACAGAAGATTTTCCAATTTTTTTTTTGGGACTGAGTGGGATTCGAACCCGCGACCCATTGGTGGAAGGCTGTTGGGATTGAGCGTCCAACGCTCTACCCACTGAGCAACGGAGCCCCCTAATATATCAGAAGTTTGGAAGCTGGTTACAAATCGATTTTTTAAGGAATTTGTTTTTCAACTCGTACTGAGGAGCAATCTCAGTTTGACATAATGACATCAACTGGAAATTTGAATATTTACATGAATTCTTTGATAGAGTGGTTTCCCCACAAAATTAGATGGTAATCTATTTTCATTCTGAGGGAAGTTTAGTCCGCAATATGTCGAGTAGATAAGAGTTTTACTGATACGCCCGAATGGGCTTCAATACCAAGTCAACATAGGGTACATTTTAAAAAACATGAAAGAATTGCTCTCGGGATTTTCAAAAAAGGATAACTGTTAAAAACTACTCGCCTAAAGTGGAGTCTGGGAACTTCTTTGATAAGGTCTTCGTAGAGCTAAACCATCACCTGTGGTCTTAAAATCTGTTAAAGCCAAAACACATAGGACAACTTGTAAAACAGGCATTATATACACAGCAAGAATTAACAAGACAAATACAAAAGTTAATCACTGATAAGTTGTGATTAATACACTACAGTTAGAAAAATCACCACAATCTAAGGGTGGGGTCAATCCTATTACAGGTCAAGAAAACAAACACGTATTAATTTAAGAGATGGAGTACATGTAATAATCAGGTGTGCTGAAACATCGGGATATAACACAGGATAAGACAACTTTATTTATGGAGTGGAGAGGGTTAGTTACACATTGAATAAACGGAGTGTAACGGATGGAATTTGAACATTTAGTATAGGATTTGATTTTGAAATATGAAGGGGCTAATTTGTATGCTAGGTTAAGCTTCGGAACTGCTCACTAGTCCGAATGTTCACTAGTCCGAAGGTCCACTAGTCCGAAGGTCCACTAGTCCGAAGGTCCACTAGTCAGAAGGTTCACCGGTCCGAAGGTCCACTGGTCCGAAGGTTCACTGGTCCGAAGGTTCACTGGTCCGAACATCCCAGACATAATGCGCTATATCTCAAATAAGACCATTTTATTGAAGCAATTAAAAAAATCTGAGTAGCGGTAGGTATACTTGAACAGATATTAAAAATAAAAAATACTCTTCACGGTTTGTTCAATTTATGGGGTATAAAAGTCTAAATGATATACCTCTTTTTAACACAATTAGAAACTTGTCTCCATGGTTATTTTACACAAGAAGATTTTCCCTGTGCCCGTGTGTTTTAGTGATGATAAATATATATATATATGAACGTTTACAAAGTCGATTAGAAACTTGTCTCCATAGTTATTTTAGACAAGAAGATTTTCCCTGTGCCCGTGTGTTTTAGTGATGATAAATATATATATATATATATGAACGTTTACAAAGTCGATATAGGTATAATGTCATCTTTTTAATAATGTTTTCCCAACTTTTCAAATTATCTTATAAATAAATGGATTTAAATTGAACATGTCATGTCATGCGTATAGCCCTGTAGAGTTCCTAAGGAAAAATAAAGTATTTAGTTCGACGGTTTTATATTCCCTGCATACCTCCTACTTCCTCAGGAAATTCATTGTCTTTCTCTTCATCAGCCTGCACCGCCCCCCCCCCCCCCCCCCCACCACCACCATTCTACATTGCTACCGGGATGTACGCCCGTGGCTGTGCATAAAATCGTCGAATTATATATTTCCTTTTTCTTTGGAGGGATCATAAATTCCTAACTTTACATTGTCTCGACTAGCCCTATGGGCTATATTATCGTTTGGAGGACTAGTGAACATTCGGACTAGTGAACCTTCGGACTAGTGGACCTTCGGACTAGTGGACCTTCGGACTAGTGGACCTTCGGACTAGTGGACCTTCGGACTAGTGAACCTTCGGACTAGTGGACCTTCGGACTAGTGGACCTTCGGACTAGTGAACCATCTTACTTGTGAACCCGTTTTTCGGACTAGTGAACCTTTGGACTAGTGAACCATCTTACTTGTGAACCCGTTTTTCGGACTAGTGGACCTTCGGACTAGTGGACCTTCGGACTAGTGGACCTTCTTACTTGTGAACCCGTTTTTCGGACTAGTGAACCTTCGGACCTTTGGACTAGTGGACCTTCGGACTAGTGGACCTTCTTACTTGTGAACCCGTTTTTCGGACTAGTGAACCTTCGGACTAGTGAACCTTCGGACTAGTGAACCCTTCTCGTTAAGCTTCTTCTTAGCCTGGTCAATCACCTCATGTGTTGGGGTTGTAACATTGACTTGCAAGTACAGGAGAAGTCACTGTCCATGTATAAAGTAGTACAAATTGTCCTATGTATTTTAGGTTTAGTAAAACCGCTCCATTAGAAGAATCTAAAATCTTTTAGCAACGAATTTCGCTGTTTAAATTTCGTCTGTGTTCAAAACGATTTTTCTCAGACGATGACACAACCATCTATCAAACCATGCTCGCCACAACATCGGTAACGGCAAGAGGGAATTTAAACTTAGTGAAATTCGTTGTTGACATTGTCTTAGGCCACAGATTATGGTTTAGCTTTGCGGAGGGATCATCGAAGAAGCTTCCCGGCAGTTTTAGTAGAGAAGTGTTTAAAAAAAATTATATTTTTTTTTAAATTCTGAGAGCAACTCTCAGAATTTTCAAAGGTGCCCCATGTTAAAGTGGCATTGAAGAAGCCTGTGCGGGCGCTTGGGAATAACTTCAATCCATTCAACATATTGCGGACTAAGGGAACTTGAGAAATTTATAAAACGGCCACCTATTAGATGTGTTACTTAATTTGATAAACTTATTTCAGAGGATGCCAAGACACGCTTATAGGCCTACAATAGAGGCACATTCAGCTAAATATTATTTTATACGAAGCTGCCGGAAATGCAATTTAAGTAGATACTAAAAAAGTGGCATTATTGGTCAAAAATTTCGAACCAATTCGGTTTCAACAAAATCCACCCTATTTTTGGCAGATCATGCTACTTTTAATCGTTTGTTTTTGACAAACTTTTTTAAATCAATAACTTCATATTGAAGATTGGTAAAACTAAGAGCAATCTAACCAGACCTCAAATATGCTAACTTTATCGAACATTTTTCATGATGTAAATAAATCGATCAATATGACAAATATAAAGGAATGTACTTACATGATCAGAATTACTCCAGTCCTAGGTAAGAAATCTGTGCACAATTGAACTCCTATGTTGACTGAACTCCAGATGTTGCTAAGGAATATCAGAATAAACCATCAGGGTTTTATAACATTCGTGAAAGACGTCCCAAAGACTGTTTATTTCAGGGAGTCCTTACATTTCTATATATATACCTGAACAGTACGCTTTATTTACATATCCTACCGTGGGGAAATTTTGTGTAGTCTTACATGAGAGACGATAACAATGGACATAGGGGAGGGTGGTACGGGCGGGCGACTATCCATACCCAGAAAATCATGTGTAACATTAGATCACAACAAGTTATGCAGTGACAGCTCTCAGCTGCACATTCAGCCGACACTGACGTATAGGTAGTTAAAAATATTTCCGTTGTATGTACATCCCGCTATGTATAGTGTATTTTGATTATGTGATCTACTATCACAAATAAATAAACGAAAATATTTCCGTTGTATGTAGAGTCAGATATGTATAGTGTATTTTGATGCATGTGGTCGACTATCAGAAATAAATAAACGAAAATATTTCCGTTGTATGTAGAGTCCGATATGTATAGTGTATTTTGATGCATGTGATCGACTATCACAAATAAATAAACGAAAACATTTCCGTTGTTTGTAGAGTCCGATATGTATAGTGTATTTTGATGCATGTGATCGACTATCAGAAATAAATAAACGAAAATATTTCCGTTGTATGTAGAGTCCGATATGTATAGTGTATTTTGATGCATGTGATCGACTATCACAAATAAATAAACGAAAACATTTCCGTTGTTTGTAGAGTCCGATATGTATAGTGTATTTTGATGCATGTGATCGACTATCACAAATAAATAAACGAAAACATTTCCGTTGTATGTATATACATCCCGCTATGTATAGTGTATTTTGATGTATGTGATCGACTATCACAAATAAATAAACGAAAATATTTCCGTTGTATGTAGAGTCCGATATGTATAGTGTATTTGGATGCATGTGATCTACTATTGAAATCAAATAAACTAATTTGGATCAAATGGACACATATACTTTGAAGTGGCATAAGCGGTCAAATATAATAATTTCGTTGAAACAGAACTAACTAATTTTTCGTCATTATAATAATACACCGAACGACAATTTCCCCACCGACACGACCTCCAGTGACATTTCCGCACACGTCATTTTCCACGGGAGTTTTCCTCTGGCTGTATTTACTCCACCACTTAACCTGGCAACGCCGCAATGTAAGTGACATACTCTTAAGTGTGACGCAAAAGATCAATCAATCAGTCAATCTCACAAAATAAGGCCTTAGTCAATCAAATCTTATTTAAAAATAGACCCCACAATGCCAATATTAAGGTTCTGAAAAACTATTTTTCTTCTAATTCTGAGGGGGGGGGGGGGGGCTCCGTGGCTCAGCAGGTAGAGCGTTGGGCGCTCAATTCGAACAGCCCTCCACCAATGGGTCGCGGGTTTAAATCCCACTCAGTCCAAAAAATCGGAAAATTTTCAGACTGGGTTTTCACTCGAACGACCTATGTGGGATGGTTGCCAGTTACCAAAAAAAACTGGCAACGCCGCCATATAAGTGAAATAATCTTGATCGCGGCACCAAGCAATCAATCAATCAATCTAATTCTGAGGCTAACATGGAGTCGTATTCTACTCGTGTCTACAGCAAATCACGAATGTGCAAGAATCTAGAATGCGTTTTGGCGTACCTTCTCTTATGCCCCTCTTATTGGATCCGTTTCATACTCAGGCCCACTAAAGATTGAAATATTTATGAGTGGATTTTTCACTCGATCGCTGTATGTGAAAGAAATGCTAGGTACTCAACGAAGGTCGGGGGGTTCCTACGGGCAATGACCCCCCCCCCCCCCCACTCCTTCCCCACCAAATCTGGCAAACGCCGAGGTATAAGTGAAATAATCTTGTGTGCGGCCTAAGACATCAATCAATCAATCATTAAATTGCATAAGAACCTAGAGTTAAAAGAAGAAACAAAAGAAATACCAAACATTTAAGCACTTTTAAATAAATTCAAATGTTCCATTTTCGGGGTACAGAAGAGAAACATTAAAACAAATCAAGGCCTTTCTGATGATATTTTGTTTTGACAGTTTCCTAATATCCTTAATCACGTTTCGACAAGCCGAAATTTCAAAGTTTATAACAAATAAGAACCTTGAGCCCGCTGCAAAGAAACATCAAATGAGTTAAAATGTCCATTGCTTGGCTAATTGCTTCTTACATCGGTAATTTTGAATCCTTTGACTGTGCGAATTGTATTACATGAGTTAAATACTTTCTACCGACAAGACGTCTATTTTTTATTCCTTGTTATCGAAGATTACACACCCATATCAATGCCTCTTGGAACACAACACATTCCATGTGTCGGATCACACAAAGCTATTAATTTTGGAGTAATTCACAAACATATGAGAAACGAATGGTGCCTAAAATTCAACATTACAGCTTTCATATTCACAAAGTGCCCTTACATTATGTAGAAGGAACTTCAAATCGTTACCTTCGGCTATTGGTGTAAGAACTGTTCTTCCTTGAAGTATCAAATTTATATCACTTGATGGAGATATCTATTTTTAGCAAGTTAACGCTGTCGTATAAACATTATATCCTGTAAAAGCAATAAGCCAACATTCATAGCAAAATTATCATGTAACCCCCCCCCCCCCCCCTCTCCCACTCTTTGTCTAATATAATGAAATCCTAACCGTATCTTGAAACTAGACGTAAATATTAAGTTTAATGCATTTAAGGTGTTCACATTGATAATAGTTTACATGTATAGAGCCCTATAGCACTGGGATTCGTTTCACATCGCACCGCTTTATGAAACGGCCCCCTGTAACTAGTGTTATCAGGATTATATGGCATACAAAATTGAGCTCGCAGAACCGATAACATGCAATGGTATCAAGTGATTGATTCGTGTTTTATCCTACAGTTACGTTATTTTTCTCCAATGGCAGCGGTGTTAGGTTTTGAAGAGGAGGAAACCGGTTTCACGAAGCAGTCCCAAAGTCCATCAAAGCCCATCACAGGGCGAACATATTGAAGTAAAAATGTCCATTTGAGTGTGCAGAACACCTCCCTAGAGCAGAAGGCCAATAGCGCGTATAGCCTTCATTAGTCAGAATTTCAGCTTCCAACCTGCGTCTCATCCCTCCAATGAGACGTCGGATCTGTTGAAGGGGTAACTGTCGCCAATGCCGATGGAATGCGGCTTCCAATTCCTGCAGATTTTGTACAGGAGGCTCTAGGGCTTGAATGTCTATGCCCATTCTATCCCAAATGTGCTTTAAAGGATTCCAATCCAGACTCACGGCGGGCCAAGGCAAAGTTGTTACAGCTTCGTTTTGGAAGTAGGCTATTACTGCCCGGGCACGATGAGGTCTGGCGTTGTCATCCATGTACACAGGTCTTGAGCCTAATGGGTGGTTCTCAAAATGAGGCACGACAACTCGTTGCAGGACCTCCCGAATGTACCGGTCACCTGTGAGGTTTTCTCGTATAGTGACCAAGTCCAGTTTGCAGACGTAAGAGATGCACCTCCAAACCATTACAGAGCCCCCTCCATAAGTAACACATGGGTGAATGCAATCGAGATCTCGTGCCATTCTACGAGATCTTCAACATAGTCATATTTTGAGAGCCGTCGCCCTTCATTTCCGCGCATAGTGAACTGTAAGAAACCTACTGAGAATTTATAATGTGCATGATATTTAATTCTCTGTTCTATATTGTTGACAAACATGTAACCCTACAATAATAATCTGTATCGCAAGACCTTAGGGCAGAAATACTTGTTAAAAATCAAAAATATAATCGGCACTACATCAGCTCACAAATACATTCTAAAACAAGATGGCAGCGCCCATGGATGTCAAAGCAAAATATGGAATGGACGAGGGAATAAGTTTCAAAGTATTTTACATGTATTAGGAGAGTAGTAATCAATATAACAAAACCGATCATCTGCGGCTTAAACGTTACCTACCAGAATTATATCGGATATCTCTCTGCACAACCGAGTCAACTATCAGTGTCACGTGTCGTTGTTTACAATTTTAAGGACGTTGACAGCAGTGGCCTCCCTTTGTGTTCAAGCAACATGTCACTGAATTGTTATAGAGTTGATATCTCAACGAATGGCAGTAGGATCAATCTATTTTACATTGGGGTGGATGTTCTTGGGTGTATACGCTTGTTTCTGTGCCTCCAAAACCTCGTTCGCCCATCCGTGACGTTGAGAAAGAACGGCTTTCGTCTGACCAATGAATTCTTCGCCAGGTCCTCAAATTCCAACCTGGTCGTGCTAAACACCCAGCCAAACGTATCAGTTGATGGCGATCTGACAATAGGGAACGTTTGATGACTCTTGCCCTCAGGCCTGCAGCTTTCAATCCGTTTCTCACGGTTCGTGTATACAGACGTCGGTTGGGTAGCCATTGCCGCTTCAAAGATTGGTTGCCAGTTACCAACGGAAGGTCGTGGGTTTCCTCCGGGCATAGAGCCCGGTTTCCTCCCACAATAAAACTGGCAACGCCGCCATATAAGTGAAATAATCTTGAGCGCGGCGTAAAACACCAAACAATCAATCAAAGATGGACTTGATGCCAATGGATGACGTCGTACAAGTCGGATCAGTGCCCTATCTTCACGCTGTGATGTTGCAGGTGGTTGACCAGAGCACGGTCGGTCCTTCACAGCACCAGTTTCACCATGTTTTCTCACCAATCTGCTTATCACTGAATTGACGCCCGATAGCTTTGTACGACATCCCCGCGGAGTGCATACCGACAATTTGCCATTTTTGCCCCTCTGATATCCTCCTTCATGTCATGTTCACAGAAGATGAGTCCACGTTGCACGAAACTGGCCATAAGTACAAAACATTTAAGGGGAAGCATACTGGATTTGCATTATTGCACGAAAAAAAATTTGCGTTACTGTCACACATGGTTTGCAACAATCGTTAACTTGTTGGAAGTAACTTGCCCAGCAATCTTCGTATTCTTAAAAAGTTTATTAAACTTATCATCAGTCAAAATGTTAGAATCCAATACATCAAATGCTCTCATTTCGCTAATGGCGCGGACATTGGTGACCAAAAAATGGCTTACCTTTCTCTATTCTTCGTGGTTGTTTTAGCGTACAGTTGTTAATTAGTATTTCCTGCCTCCAACAAGAACCCTCCCCAGATAACCAAGCATTACGCACCGGATGAATTGAGTGTGTGTTTAACTGAAGAACGATGGAAGGTTTACCGGAGAATCTGCAGCCTGCTTCACAAAACGGCGTAGCGTGAGTTTTACGTAAATGCCGTGGCAACCCATACTGTCTTGATACGTTGTTATGAAAGTTACGAAAAAAAATACAGTCGCGCCGTTTTGTGAAACTTTGTGTCCCTAAGTTCAATTTGGTGTAAAAATAAGAATGGCCTCAACGATATTAAATTTAATTTCGACACAGAACTGTAGCCAATTTCATGCTATATTCACCCTCAACATTACTTGGATACTGATTGCCGAAATAATCCCGTTCTTCGGGCCATTGATTACAGCTTCGCTTTGAATAAAAATATGTATTCAGCTAAGGATCAAAATTATCATTGAACTGATTGAAAACTGTTGAAGGGGTATTCTAGCCACTGTATACCATACCAGTTAGCCAAATACCAATTGTTTTAAAACAATTGATTCCTGCATTCTTGCAAGTGAAAACTGTGTAAGACACGTGCAGGTACTGAATAAAATCAGGAAAGCCCAGGTCATTATATTCTGGGCGGTTTTATACCAGCTTTGAGTGTCATTAGGGATGCTATTTGACGCGCATTTCTAATGTAATGAGGCTGTGAAGCCATGCCAATGGTAAAATTACCTCTGGAAAAAGTAGAAAGGCTCTCATTTCCATTCCTTTGATGTGTGAATCAGGAAAATCTACTCACAAGTGGATAAACAATTCCATTCATCTTATGCAGGACCTGGAATTACCTGAAAGAGTACAAAAAATATTCAGTTTGACATAAAACAACACTGAAAAAGTTTGGGGTTTTTTTACAAGAAAAGGTATTTGGTAAGACTAAAAAAGGAGGTTATTATGTTTCTCACATGTTGACCATCAAATCAATGTAAGAACTATAGTTTTTTGTCAGAAAGCCAAATAAAATTTTATATCTACACAAAAGCAAGTAATGCCCAAATTCTTTTCAATTTTTGGGGGGTAGGGTAGTGTTCTGTGTCTTTTGGCAAGGGTAATGAGAAAAGCAACCAGATTGTATGGCATATCATTGCAGAAATAGGTAAACTACCATACTGAAAAGTATCATTTACTTACAGGAGAAATTCAACTCATAATCATGTACATTACTTTGCCCCCCAAAAATATCAAGAAATCAATTTTGTGCAAATATTTTGCTAGAACAGACATGAAAGATACATTTTCAGCACATCAAGACAGTACTCTAGGTCTTATAATGTGTTTCTGACAAGTTTTAAGTCACAAACACAGTGTTGTTGTTGTTGTTGTACAGTGATCTATTTCACAAAATATGTCTTCAACCCATACAGGCAGCAGGTCACAGTTTCATTTTCCTTCATTTCCCATTTGCGGCAATGTTAATGTCTGCTCTCATAGCACCTTCCCTAACTTTCGTTGAACCAAATCCTTCGGTGGGGGCCTTGAACAGTCCTTTGGCAGTATTTTAAGCACAATTTTTTCTTACGTTGAAGATAGAAATTTTGAGATACGAGTAGAATCAGCTGATAGGGGTCTCTTTGAACATATACCGCCGCATGTAAACAAACCAAAGCACCCCCAACTACCAGATCTCCATCCACATGAACTGGTCCCATTCCACTTCTAAAAGCATTTCCAAACAGTAACTCAACCCCTGTCCTTTCATAAAAACTACAGAAATGCCCAGAAAAAAATGCAGGGGGCCAGGAAAAAATAATTAAAAAAACACACAAAAATATCTGGAACTTCTTTCGTAAATCCGGGAGTGAGAAACTGGGACCTGTATCCGTCTATGAACGAGGAAGTGTGATTACCCCATATTCAGGGCACTGGCCCTTTCAGCCTGCTTATCCTACATTGTGTGACGTTTATGCGCGGTAAATTTTGAAATTGTCAACGGTTGCGCAATTTCAAATCAGAAAATAAATCCATTCTCCACTTACTGGACTATCATACCTATCGGCAATCCCAGTAACCGCAGTTCGGAGAATACATTTGTTCTTATAAAAGCTTTACCGAGCACGCGACTCTGATATCTCCATTTCGACTCAAACCGTTCCAAACAAGGCTTCTTTTCTCATTTTCAACTATATGAGGTTCTTCAGAAACTTTAATTTTTGCTCCATCAAATACTGTTGTCATATCTAAAACGTTCGCTCGCTGTTTAAGCTGACCGTTGGGTCAAAAAGTGCCAATGCCCTGAATATTTATGGACACTAATGAATATGATGTAATAGGACGTTTCAACATTCATAGACTTCTGATTTAGGATAAAACATTGGTTGAATGACCTAAATCCCCCAATATCAAACCAAGTGATAAAGTTGCTCAAACGATCGAAAATTCCATAAATATATATATAATACGACGGTAAGTAAGATTGAAAGCCTGTATATTGGCCGAAATCACTATTTTATTACCGTTCTTCATGCCCCCAAACCCATTAAACAAACAAACATAAAGTCCGTGCAGATTTTATAGGTTAACATATACTCTCCCAAAAAAGAAACGCAACATTCAATTTTTGTTCTTCAAAATATGAATTTTCAACATCATTTTTAATACAGAAATAAGCATCACATTACACTGAAATTTGGCAGACTGGTTGCTCAGACTTTAAAGTTCATTCACATGTAAACATTTGTCATATTAAAGTTCATAGCGTTCAGATGACGTCACTGCAACGTCAATATCTGCTGTGTCCACCATTAACCTGTGACAAAGCACGGACCCGTCTCGGCATAGACACAATCAATCGACGAATACGGTTTTGCGGAATTCTCCTCCATTCTTGCTCAAGAGCCTGCTGCAGTTCTTGCAGAGTTTGCCGCGCTGGATTTCAACAGTAGCACGAGCTGTGTGCGGCCGAGCGTTGTCGTGCTGAAAAATTTCCCTACGGAGGTCCATGACGGACAGCATATGTGGTGTCAAAACCTCATCTGTGTATCGAACGGCGTTAAGGTTGCCGGGAATGTGCACCAGTTGAGTTTTTCGGGCACAGGGTATGGCACCCCACACCATCACGAAATTGTCTACCTGAAGGACGCAGTTCCTTGCGAACCTCTCATTCCGGCGTCTGTAAACTCGTGTACGACCATCTCTTCTCTGCAGCTAGAATCTTGATTCATCGTTGAACCAGACTCGCCTCCAGTTTCGCAGATTCCAGTTCCTTAACCTCTTGCACCATCGGACCCTTGCAAGTCGATACTGGCGTCTCAGTACTACACCAAAGTAATGACCTCTGGCGCGTAAGCCGTTTTGACGGAGACGGTTTCTGGCTGTCTGTGCCGATATTCGACGGAGACCTGGGATATTTGATGCTGTTTCTGTTGCTGTTTTGATCCGGTTTCGCAGGTGAAGTAACCGGATGTAGCGATTGTGGAAATCATGCTCCGGTAAACATTATAAAGTCTAGCGACTGCATTCTGTGATTCGCCGGCCTGGGGCTTGTTCTACTAAGCTGGCGCAAAGTTACGCATAGGTTTACAGCATAGAGTTGCGCCTCCAAACTTGCGACACTGCGCAAGTTCTTATAATTTAACACGTGTTTGCGACTGGCGCAACTTACGCCAGCTTAGTAGAACGAGCCCCAGGAGACGACCAATGACGACGTTCCGGGTAGCTGCGTCTAGTCTTGGCATATTGTAGCAACTTCGTGAAACAATTTAACGACTGAATTCAATTGAACGGTTGTGTGTCTTTTATACCCATTAAACCCGCATAAAGATAAGACGTGATTCGCACGTGCAACTGCCGTACGTTTTTCCCTACGCCTTTCTCGTGTAGCGTTACACAAAGGCTGACACGAAAGTCACGTGTGATCAACAGCCACTATCAGGGGATTAAATTCAATTATCGGACATTTACATTATAACATGATCCTGTTGGCATGTGTCAATCACGCACATTTTTTTAAAAATTCATGTTTGAAAAAAAAAATTGGATGTTGCGTTTTTTTTGGGAGAGTATAAATATAACAATACTGGTGAAGTGCTCAAGTCGCGCGTGGTCAGCTCTTTATTACGGAAGTTAATATGAAAACGTTTTTCTTGCAACCTGACTTTCCTGTCTAGACCCCCATCTAATGAGTGTGTGGAAACGTTTCAAGAAAGATTCAACTGAACGAATTCCAAGTGTGTCTATCAGTAGTTTGACTTGTTTAAGTGGCATTTAGAAGTTGAGCATAATAATGAAGGAAAGAAAACTCTTGCGTATGGATTTACAACTTCTTGGTTTATTGGGAACACGACGTTTCGGTGTAGCTCCTAACACCGTTATCAAGTGATAACTTGGTGTTAGGAGCTACACCGAAACGTCGTGTTCCCAATAAACCAAGAAGTTGTAAATCCATACGCAAGAGTTTTCTTTCCTTCATTATCAGTAGTTTGTTCCTTTTAATAAAACCATCTGTCAGATAGTAACGATACAATTGTGGCTTGAAGCGGACCGACGACATTTAACCAGGTGATACATAGTCCGGGTTTCTGACTGAGTGACCAGATTGTGGTCCGATTTTGCGAAAAACGCGATTTTTCTGAAGAATTCCAAGATTTTTAATGTTCGAGCAGGTCTTCCAACTTCAAAGAATTCTGGCCGCAAATGCTTTCCGAGATTTACTCTTCTGACTTCCAAAATTTTTGATACCAGACAAATCCATACACCTGCATTTTCCCAAAATTCAAGAATTCAGACAATTTTAAGATTTTGAATTACTTGTTTTCAGGTTTTATTCCATATATTTAACAGACAAAGTCGACTGAAGTCTCATTGGTGTTGTTTTTGTATCAATGTAAGTAGGACTCTCAGTGGAACAATTCTGGTTGAACTTTCCGCGTTCTGACCATTGAAATCATTGACAACCCAGTCTGGTTCAAAGGTCGAGTCATTTTACTCTGAAATAGTTTATATTCTTCTATTATAGTCTGGGCCTTAAAAAATGGTCCTTAACCCAGTTCGATTATAGGCAAAAGGGAATTCAGCGGACGAATAACACTTACTAAACGGCCTTGCTCGTCAAATTATTCATGAACGCTATTATGGTCGTTTTTGGCACGATTTGAGTTAGTCCGGGTTTCTGACTTAAAAATGACATTTTTTTACACTGACGGTCGTATTTTGGAGTCAGGGCTCATTGCGGTCAAAAAGTCGGAGTAGACTGCCCGCTTCTGATCGGGCAGTTTGCGGTCAGATTTAGACAATAAATAACAATAAAACTATCTCAAATAGTGTCATTGTGACATTCATAAATAATTAAGCTTTTTGTAATCGGGATTTAACATTTTTAAACGGAAAACCCGGTAAACAGTGGTTCCGTCATCAATGGCGCAGATTTTGAGGCTGGAGAAGGCAAACATGAATTCAGGGGAAGAGTAATGTTTACTGGCCGATCCTGCTCGTCGATATCAGACACTGGTAGGAAGCGAAAAAATCCATGAACGCGAGTATGAGGTAATATTGTTATTTCAATGTCTAAATCAGACAACGGTCTCAATGATATCCAGAAATACACATTGTTCTACGTTAGTAAATCTGTTCTTATATCTGGGATACCCAAACTGTTGAATTTAGCAATTCTTTGAAAAAAAATAAAAAGATTTCACAGTTCTACTAAATGTATAGAAAACTATTTTAGTGTAATGAAACCCTGATTCTCAGACATGTTAAGACATACATATAAAAATCACTCATAACTCTTGCTCTCTAAAGTGCCTAGATTCCTACAATGTATGTATGATCTATAATATTCTATTTATACTGTCATGTGTATCCGTCGTGTTGACTGTTTATGTTACATGCATGCTTACCTCCCCTGTCACCCAGTTTAGCCTGGGGTGAATAAAGTAATTGCAATTTGATAATCCTCATTGAGGAACGTAACACAAATAAGAGATTTACTGGCGAGCCTCAATCTTTCTATTTCCTAAAAACTTGGCAACGACCAAAGTGGTTCAAAGATTTTCTCGGTCAAAAATCAACGTCCGTGAGATCGTGTCAAAAAGTTGCAGCCTATCTAAAGGTGATAATTGACTTCGTATTCAAACAGAGGTCGTATTGATAGCGTTCTCAGACAAACTGTCGCCATTACTTCTAAGGTGTGACTGTTTCGGATTCCAATTTTCCGGTCAATATTGCACTTTTTCCGCCGTGAAATGAGGTATATTGTATCAATAAAGCAGCTTCCCTCTCTGCCACGCGCTGCTTCTTTAACGGACATGACAGATTCTAGCGAATCCTTTGTTACAGACATGTTGCCTTTTAGATACGCATCATATGTGCCAAGTTAATTTTTGGGGATCTTGCATTTGAAAAACACAGTGAATAGGTCTTTAGAGTTGTTTGTAATGCTTTGGTTGCAGCAAAACTGTAATGTCGAATAGAACAAAAATATCCACAAGTACACATTAATATTTGGGACACAGGCTGTTCATCTTATTGTGTAATTAGACGTTTATAACATGATATCCGGTAGTTCAAGTTTTCATATCCACTTAACATACACTTAGACTTACGTAATATACAGGAAAAATAACAGATTTCTATGGTTTGAATTAAAATCGGGTTGCTTACCACCCGAGATATCCCTACTCTACCATAAAGTCATGGCCATTTATGGTGCATGCATGTTGTATGGCTGTTTACCTCTTTAAAGGATTTTACTGATTCGCTAAACGAAATGGGCCTCTATTTGTAATGTTTTGCCATACTTGAATTGTCTAATTTCATTTGAATTACCACGAAACGACTTTAGATGGGTAATAAGTTGTCACTGGTGTATTCATAGCACTCTCTCACATAGTTAAGTGATGGATCGAAGCGACAATGTTTGGAAGAGGTTTCAGTGAACTCCATGTATAAAATTAGAGAATTTGTCTGTGGACTTTCTCAGAAAAAGTTCAAAATGGCATGAATTGGAACACTATTATATCAGACTGCACTGATGTTATTTTTTTCTTCTAAATACAGTTTTCTATATTTGGACTAATTAGATATGTATGACTCACTGTAGATATATGTTTATGTTTACGAAAGGCAAAAGAACAAAAGCGAACTGCAGACTTAAAGTTGTCATTCCGCTAGAAACATTTGAAAGGGTACGGTGAGAATTGGTAAATCCAGCGATCGATAGTATTAGGATGTGGAACTAACCTTTTTAGCAAACAAAGATTCAATCAATTAATTGGTAATCCCCTCAGACTTCTACTGGTTAATTAAGCTAATCGTGATAATCAAACGTGACGGTTCATTGGCAGATTTATGTTAAATGTAATTGCGATGTGACATTTATATCAAATATCTGTCATTTTGTTCCTTTGGGTTTTCAGATCATGATTTTGGGGGTTCTCTGCTTTGAAAAAAAACTGTTTATACATGTATCATTTAAATTCAAATTTGAACACCTCGTCATTTTATATGCAAAACTTTACTTATATCTGGACGGGGTCACGTTTGACAATCAACTAGAAAATCTCTTAAGCCAAATTTAGACAGCCACATTTTGAGACACGTTACAAGAAAACTTCAACAGAATATATTTCTACCCTTCTCTCTTTTGGGAGAGACAAAAAAGAGCAGGTGTTACGTAACGCCCCCTCAGGAAAATTAATAATTCTTTCTTCCCGAACAACTTGTTTTGTGTACCTGTTTGTCTTGTTTTTCTCCGGTGACATTTACAACGGATTGGGTGATGGTCGTTTCCCACTTTTAATTCGAGGCCAGTCAAATATTTTTAAGGATGAACGATTGGGGTTTTTTTTTTGGATTTTTTTATACCAGAATGTCGTCATCTTTTCTGTAAAGTGTTAAACTAGGTGAATTTTCTTGTGTTTCGAACAAATAGTTTACAGATCTACATTTACCTGTCACAACAGTGTGGCATATATACTTTACATATTTGTCAATAGCTTGTAATTACACTCAAGATAATATCATTGAGAAGTCTTAATATTTGAAAGAAGATTTCCACCCAGAGGCCAAACGGATTTAAGAATTCGTCTCCAAGAATTTCCATTTCTATGCAATGTCTGTAAGCTGCTATAATCAGCATCTTATTTAGAAATCTTGACGTTAACTTCTTATTGAAACGCCCATGTATGAATGTGGATTGTCTGTCATGTATTATAACCTGATAACTGCCTGAGAGATATAGCACGAAACAAAGATCTGAACCCGCACGAAGAGAAGCTCAGGTTTATCCTTATACATATCTATTAAATAAAGTGTCATCATGGTGATGAAAGTTTTAGAATCACCCTCAGGAAATCTCTACAATAACTGGTAAACAACAATAGACATGGGAGATGAGAGGGAATTTCAAATAGCAGGGACGTAGAGGATCATTTATCCATTCTCTGTACACTGTATCTTATAAAAACTTCCAAGGCTGGTATTTGAAGAAAGCTTGTCAAAAATGGAGAACAATTAACTAATTCTGTTTCAACGAATGTTTCGTTGTCTTTGTCAGCTCATACCACTTTACATGAGTTTTAAAAAAAGGCTGTAAATCTAGGGAAATGCCGTTTTTCTTTTAATCAATGCATCACATTTATTAAGACGTTTTCAAAAATTCATTATAAGCCTGTCGCATGACCGTTTGCCGTATGATAGCCATTCTCTATAAGATGACCATTCATCATTATCTAATATCTTCCCCAGATACGGGATTACATGTACAGAGAGTGTAGCCATGTGCTGTGAACTGTTACCAATCATCGTCAAATAAGCTTCTGGTCGCCAGGTGCACTGGTCTGATATTACAGAAGGTTGGACTAGCTATATTTGATCAGATCACCAGTGTTTAAACCGAGAAGCTGTCGTAATTTGATTAGCCTACATGTATTTGTTGTTAACACCAATGTTATATAGCTAACGCTATGTCTTAAAGTGGCATGAGCTGCCAAAATTCTCAGTTTTTTCCTAACTTCTGATCGTCACGACAGTAAAAGGCTTTGAAGGTTATCGAAAAAACTAAATGATTGGCGTTGGAATGAGAAAAATCCATACAGTATGTGGCCTGTATGAACCGAAAACGTGTTCAAAAGTAAACAAAATTTAAATAACCGGGACGACCATTCATTCATTCTAAGCCAAAGTTAGTTCAAAACAGTACTTTATCGTACATTTTCGAGACTAGAAGCATTAAAAAGCTTCTGAATTCTACATCTTGAGAAAAATAGCCAATAATTTCAGCATTCTGTTTTAACGTCAAAATATCAACATTTTGGCAGCTCATGCCCCTTTAATGATTGATTTACGGCAATTTAATCATGAATACGGGATCGAACCACAATCAACCAATCAAATTGATTATTTTCTTTATTTTCTCCCTCTCGGCAAAACATATTTCTGCGTTTGCACAAGCGTTACATTTGCTAGGTTGTCCACGTTTATTTTGTACAGTTAGCCCCCATATTTTCACTTCATTTCAGTTTGGTGGGTACATTAGTACATTTGCGGGTAACACAGAATAAAATTGTCGACTTCAAATTGAAATTAAAAAGCGATAGAAAAAAACTGGCCAATATTGAAAGTATATAACAAGGGCCCCCTTTATCCTGTCAAAGATAATATTGGGAATTGCCTTGCTCTTGTTTATCAGACGAAATTAATTTTTGTTGTGTTTACTACTAGTAACTCTTTATGATTAAAAATATGTGTCATCCCTGTAGCGACCTTTCAGTGAAGCCATATCAGGATTCTTTCCTTTTACCACCCTCCCCACCCTAGGGCATCTTCTATTTGACGAATGTTGTAAGGCCTGGTATCAGAGGAACATATGGTGACACATTCCCTAAGGTGTCTCTTCACTTCTTTATTTGACTGCTCTCTTTCACATGGAAACAGGATAAAGGTGATGTTCAGCTTCATATGGCTTCCAATGGACAAAAGACCAAAACTTGCCATCCAAGACTTTCTTAGCATGAATAATATTAGGTCTAAATGACATACCCCATTTTAACACAACTAGAAACTTGTCTCAATGGTTATTTTAGTCAAGAAGATTTTCCTTGTGCCGGACTGTTTAAGTCTTTATAAATATATAATTAAGTGAATAAAGTGAAATTATTTCCAATACTTTATACCATTGTTTATTCAACCATAGATCTAAACCTATATACATTTGTAAAGCAGAATGACCATGAGAAAACCGGTACCTATACAAAGACAATCCAAAAGTAATAATTTGAAAATGTTAAAGATCTTTAAAACAAAATTGCCGTTCTAAGAATCGAAAGATAAAAAGCAGAGCCTAGTTATGGTTAATATTTTCGTCAGAAAGCGAATAGTTAGTTTAAAAACATTGAAGCATGATAGAAAATATTGGAGGTGTCAGGTGTATTTAAGCGGATATCAAAACATATCCATATCCTTGATTAGAAAGCAGAATATCATTTCGTTCTTAAGAAAATCCGATATAACGTGTTGAATTCTGGGCATAGAGCGTATCCCTCATCCGGGCTATTCATTGGGTAATGCTTAGAGTTTTAGAAAGCACTTTAACCAAATGACATAATTGAACAAAACACAGTTAATTGAACCGTTATAGTTTCGCCTGTTAGTTGACAGGAAAGTGTGACAATGGCAATTTGAGACACAATTTACCCAATTGTAAGCCAATGGCATCATTGTCCCTTTCAAGCCATAGCGTACTTCATAAGGACCCGTGCTAAACTCGACTTGATAATGTCGTAATAGTGTTGTACAAAACAAATAAACGTTTTTTTCTGATAAGGTCGTGCGTGATGGTTGTTGGGTAATAGCTTGAGATACAGATCAAGTTTTCTTCCCGGTCGCTGGTAGTAGGTGAAAATTCCTCTGTCTGTCTTGCATGTCGCGTATATATTATAGTACAGAAAAGTCATTTCTGCATCTTAAGCGTTTTTGGGGTCCAGATGACTTATCCGTTATCAAAGTGTTTTTTTTTAGCATAACTCAATCCATCTTAAAACATCATTAGAGCAAGTTTAGATAATACTTGGACCATACAGGAATTATCTAGAATAATACATTGTCTATCTAGTTAACATGTGTCTATATGATTGATTACTTGTTTGTTTTTGTGTTTTTGAGTGTTTTGTTTATTCATGTTTCCTTTTCTTGAATGGGACTGACGGAGTTCATTTATGGGAGGAAACAAAGCTCAATATTTTCCGCTCACATTTCCGATAAAAACGACAAACTGTGAGCAAACTGCTTAAACGGCTCATCGGTAATGATATCCTTGATAATGAATCCATAACCTACTGAGAACATCCTATCTGTGGAATCAGCGGCATTGAGTGAAAGCTTGTGTTGACCGAATTGACTTACACTGAACCACACGGTGATTTTATGTCGATCGAGTACAGGGGAAATATCACCAATAGCCTGCTCTCTGACATGCGGTTTTCATTTCTCCTAGTATGTAGGTTCCCCTGACTTCATTTACATCCATCAAGTATCAAATATGTAACGATCACATTTCAATATGTCTGATGAGGCTAAATCAATGTCCTGATCCCGTTACCCTGCCAAGACCTGTATCCATCTAAATATATCACATATCAACTAACGATGTTTGATCTGTTCAAGATGACCCATAATATACATTTTAGTTCCCGCGGCTCGATTGGTTTGTTGTGTAGAAGTAAGTTAGTACAGAGGAAATGTGAAACACAGATCCTTAATGACATGGGTTTTAGTTGGATTACAACATCCCATGATCTAATCAGAAAAATAGTAGTTAGTTGTTTGTGAATACGTTAGTATGGAGCCCACGTTTAAAGAGAGTTTCTGTAGACACTAAAACACACGGGCACAGGGAAAATCTTGACTTATATAACCATGGAGACACGTTTCTAGTATTTATGAGTGAGAGAATTGCTGCCTCCCGCTCTCACAGACTTTTGGAGACCATAACTTTTTGTATGAAAATATTGATTGAGTTAGGAGACTGTTTGTAGCGGGGTAACAAACACTGACCCTTTCATATTACATTCTCATTGAGGACATAATGTATGGGAACGACATGATTTGAAAGGTATCTGCGATCTCATTCTATACACTTACAGGTGCCAAAATGATAAAAACATCTAAAACTTTCCTCTTTATAGAATAACAAACAAACATATCATATAGAGATGCCAATCTTTTGGCTATGTTGCTGATATGGAACCAACCTTTCATAAAGGCATAAGAGCATAACTATTGACAGTTCTGAAAATTTCTTACATTTAGCAAACAGTAACCTCCCCCCCCCCCCCCTCAATAAATACCGTGAATTTTATCTACGGGAAACCCTCCAAAAAGCATCTCCGCCCATCCATGATCTCAAAGCTTCTGCGACCTATATATGCGGACCTTGGACACAAGCCTGATTCCACTTTCAAAAACGTTCCTCGGGCCATGAAGTTAAATTTATTATTGAACTGACCGACGTACATCTTTCTGTCAACAATTTTTGAAATTATGAAAAACTATCCCCCAAAGCAAATAAAAAAAATTCAGATTTCTCTGCCCAGGAAAACCCGCAAAACGCATCTCGGTCATCTAGGGCCTGGAAGCCAGCCCCCCTCACCTACATGTCGCATATACACATAAAAACACTACCCTCATGTTGTTGAATGTAAAGTAATATGGTTTTATCAATGCACAAGGATAAATTGTTTGGACGTCAAAAGTCAGTCTAATGGGAGTTGTCATTATACTTCCTACAAGAATTACCGAGTGTTTAAAATGGCTTATCTTTTTTGTTCCTTGGAGGATTTAACATTTCGTAAAAACAACCAAAAGTGCATCTAGTGTATCCACAAAGAAACGAGATACAAAATAAAATAATATCACTATTTTAACCTCATGGGACATAATCTATAAACCCTCTACAAATTAGTGGTCTGTACCCTCCATACACTTCGTACAATGTAAAACCGGGTCGAGCAGGAAATTTCCCATAAGAATTTAGAGTTATTGCCTGTTTATTATATCAGACAAAATATTAAAAGTCAAAGTAACAAACGTTTCAGTAAATCTTCTTCTAGCAAAAACGATAACGTATTTACAGACAAATGTAAAGCATATTAATACAAGCAAAGAAAAGACTCGCAGATCAAATGGTCTATTTCATACAATCTGAGATTTGGTTTTGTTACTCCATGTTCATTGTTAACCTTTCTACTTGCTTGTCTCCCTTTTTACATTTGTGCTTTAGCATCAAGAAAACGAGGAAGCCAGATTGAGTTGACTAAGGCCACAAAGTGACTTTTTAATAAATATTGTCAATTAAAAAGTGAAAGCGAAAGGTAACGTAAAGTGGAAAATAAAATACCCCAATTAAATAAATAATTTCCAATTAGACATTAAATAAAGGAATTTTCAAATAAATTTACTGGCTAGTGTAAATGAAGTGGGGCTGAACCGCCCCACAAAACAATTTCATTTATGACAATAAATTGACCAAGAAGAAGGCGGAGAAGGGGTTGGAGGAGGGCAAAAATAACGCTCGCGAATTGAAAAATGGCTACGAAGTTGACCGGACAAGGATGGAAGTGCAGACGACACCCACGTGAAAGAATCCAGTGAGATGATTGGATAAGAATACATTAAATGAAACAAAGCCCGCGAAGAGCAACACGTGATGAAAATTTCGCCTAGAGGGGGGTAAGAGCAATTGAAGCACACCACAAAATCAGTTGCATTCTGCGACTGTTCATTTGTGCTTTAGCATCAAGAAAACGAGGAAGCCAGATTGAGTTGACTAAGGCCACAAAGTGACTTTTTAATAAATATTGTCAATTAAAAAGTGAAAGCGAAAGGTAACGTAAAGTGGAAAATAAAATACCCCAATTAAATAAATAATTTCCAATTAGACATTAAATAAAGGAATTTTCAAATAAATTTACTGGCTAGTGTAAATGAAGTGGGGCTGAACCGCCACAACCACTGATGCCCAGTGGGATGGGCATAAGTGGCAGCCCCACCTGAATGGCCTTAGTCACACGATTTCGAAGACGGGGAAACGCGTAAAACCTCCTGTAACCGAACTCCGTGCTCCATACCGCCTACATGCATTAAAAAACCAGACCTCTGTTAGTAGGGGTTAAACTGGAAAAAGCGTTGTAGGCCGTATGGATTGAAAAAATAATTTTGAATTGGTGTCTGGTATTTAAACACATGGGTTTGATTGAGAAAATTAGCAACACTGGAACTGGAAACCTTTATACAAAAACTATGTGCACAATATACAGCTATGTGCAAAATATACAAATATGTACAAAATATACAACTCTCATTGCATAATGAGTGAAGGCAGCCCGCACTTCACTCTATTATTAAAAAATAGCACTACAAATCAAGCCATTGAAGGCAACCCGCACTTCAGTGACATAGCACAGTGTATTAAATTCTAACTATTATGGGTGATGGGTACAGTTTAAACTCAAGGCAGTGAAGGCAACCCGCACTTCACGTGATGGGTGGGGGGGGGGATGATTAATGTCCGAAGTCCTAAAGTTAATGTTCGAGGGGAACGGAACAAGTCCCAATGATATCTGAAAGTAGGAGGCACACAAATAATCCTGAAGATGAATGTCAAAGTTCATAAGACAGTCAGGCGACCCACGCAGCATCCGACGAAAGGAGGGAAGGAAAACAAAGGGAAGGCAGCCCGCACTTCACTGAAGATCACTAGGAGGTCAGAGTCCAAACGCCAAATAATCCAAACATCAAGGGGCAAGACAAGGGAAACCAGCAGAGTAGCAGCGTAGATAGTCCCAAGGAAAGAGAGGAGGCACAACAGAAACTGCCGACAGGAATTAAGCTGACAGGAATAGTAAGCAGGCCGATATCAGAATCTTCCGCAGGAAGCACAAACCCTGGTACTACACAATCTGCAAATATAACTCAAAGAAAACATATAAGTCAAGAGTCCAGTAAATAGACTAAATGCGTTAACACAGCAAAATTTGGCGTTAACACAGCAAAATTTGGTTAGGTACTGTCCTAAAAGGCTTTAAGAGTACTCAAATAGTACTCAAAGGTGTTTGTATTCTAATATACCTGCGGAAACTGTCGGTTTTCCAACGACCCAAGTGTCTAATTTGAGCATCAGAAAAACCCTGAGCTGCTGCCTCTGTGGCAGCTCCAATTCTAAAACTATGACTTTTAAATTGTGCAACTGGGAGGCCTGCATAGATAAGGGCAGAGTTAAGCCCCGATGCAAAATCCGAACCTGACACAGGTAGGTTGGGTGGGTAGGCAAAAAGAGGTCCTGGGTGATTGCCCCTTAGCTTAAGATACTCACACATGGCTGTAACTGTACAGTAATTGTCAAATGACCTTGGTATCGATAGACTAAATGACCTACCAGCAGAAAGCTTGTATTGTTTGAAAATAACAGTCGTGGTTTGGTGGGGGGATGTGCCCAGAATGCTAACTTGGTTTAATTGGAGAAGATTCTGAAGGCTTGGAGGCTTGGGTACCATTTCTCCTATCCTAAGGAAGGCCTTAAATGCTAAAAGGAACATAGCCTTCAGCATGTGTCTTCGGTATGGGAGATTTTCTGTAGCCTGAAGGGCATCCACCAACTTATGCAAAATTTCTTTCGTTATTGGTAAACGAGCATCATAAGAGGGTTGTTTGCTACGCTGACTACCGAGCATCTTGCGCACTATGAATGAAGAAGTGGGACCTGGTAGGGTCTTTAATTTATGAACATAGCTTAAGGCCGATAAAATGGAAGATGTAGTTGCTGGTGAATAACGTAGGCTAAGCTGTGAGACAAAGAGTGTTAAGGTAGATACTGCAATAGGCAAATTAGATGGCAAGGAGTATACTTTACAGAATTCATTAAACTGGCGCCATGCTCTTTGGTAGGCGGCACGTGTAGACGGAGCCAGAGAATCCCGAAGTAAATTGCCCACGTTCTCTACCAAGGCAGCTCTGGTAATGGTGGGATGGGGTCCGGGTCTGGCTGAGCCATTGGGGAAAGTCTGCGGAACTCTGCTACCTGTAAACGAGACAAACAATCAGCCAGAATATTTTCCTTACCAGGGATATGTGTTGCATAGAATTGAATATTACTGTTGAGGCAACACAGCACAAGTTTTCGTATTAAGAACATGACTTGTTTATCCTTGCTAGTTTGATTGTTAATTATAGCCACGAGAGCCATGTTGTCAGTATAAAACTCAATTCTATGATCTTTCAAAAGATAACCCCAAATTCCAATTGCTACGACAATAGGATAAAGTTCAAGAATTGTTATGTTGAGGTAACGCCATTGGGTATTCCACTCACCATAAAACCAACGCTTACCTAGCACAGCCCCAAACCCAAGTGATCCGGAGGCATCAGTGTATAATGACATTGAATTTGATGTAGTCCAGTCCTTCTGCAAAAAATGAGACTTACCATTGAAACTGGAAAGAAAACTTAACCAAAGCCGAAGGTCCTCTTTTGCGGCTGTAGTGACGCGTATGTAATGGTAAGGACGAGAGACGCCTATTGTCAAATCGTGTAGTCGACGGAGGAAAGCCCGCCCTGGAACTATCACACTACAGGCAAAATTAAGGGTACCTAGCACTTGTTGTAGGAAGTGAAGGGTAATTTTTTCCTTCTGCAGGCAAGCCTCAATGAGAAAAGTGCAACGTTGGATTTTATCAAGTGGTAACCTAGCCTCCATGGCCACAGTATCCAGATCGATGCCAAGAAATGTTATGACCTGACTAGGCCCTTGTGTTTTCTCAGGTGCCAGAGGTACTCCTATATCACTACACATGGCAGAGAAAGATTCAAGTAAAGAAGAACATGCTTTGGCCTCAGGATGAACTATGAGAAAGCCATCAAGCACATGAACCATATTCAGAATACCTAGCTTGTTATGGCTTATCCACTGTAAAGCCGTGCTAAATGCTTCAAAGATCTGACATGAAGATGAACAACCCATCGGTAAGCAGCGATCAAAATAAAATTCATCTCTCCACATGAAACCAAGTAACCAATATTGGCTGGGAGAAATTGGAATAAGACGAAAAGCTGATTCTATATCAGACTTGGCTAGGAAGCAACCCCTACCTGACAAAAGAATAAGATCAACTGCATCATCAACCGTGGCATAGCGGACAGTCGACACAGTTGCAGGGATGTTGTCGTTCACTGATGACCCATGAGGAAAAGACAGATGGTGTATTAACCGGTACTTACCAGGTTGTTTCTTAGGGACCACACCTAAAGGAGAGCAATGTAATTTATCTGGAAGAGAGGAATAGGGGCCTGCCACACGCCCTAGCCTTATCTCCTTTGCTAGCTTATCGTCCACCACCTTCGGAAATTCAGTGGCAGATAACAAAGTGCCGAAAGTTGAAATTAAATTACCCTTGGTGTAACCAATGCTAAAACCGGAAGAAAACCCCTCTAACAAGAAACGTAACTGGTGTGGGGTATACCCTTGTAGCCAACTTTTAAGGCGATTGGGCTTAATTGGTGTGGGAAGCTGTGCCCAACTGTTGGCCGGAAACTGGCCTGGATGCCATGGACTCTCTATTGGGAGTGTTGTTCCGAAAGGGCTGGGGGGGGGGGCGGGGGGACACGAAAGGATTGGGTGTTTTGCTGGTGACGAAAGCCAAGAGTATTAGACTTAGGGTGGGGGGACTGGTTTTTATGAGTGCCCCTGGACCCTGGTGGGTTGCCCCGAAACGACTGTCTACAATTGTTGGATGAGTGTGATCCATTACATTTAAAACACAAATGTGACCACCTACACCCCCCGCAAAAACTACCCTTGTGAAAACGAAAACAGAAACCTTTTGGTACCGATAAAGTAGAGGGGCGGTATCGCCTGGAATTAACTGGAACATCTACTGTTACATCTAAGCGACTATCAAGGTAGAATTCACCCTGAAGTGTGTCCCAGTTATGGCCCTCTCTGGACTTCAACTCGCGGAACTTACGGTCATAACCTAACCAATCGCCCTTCGTGTGCCAAATATGACGGATGGTCTCGCTATATTTAAAAAGCAGTGGGGCTTGCTCCGGCTGACGTTCTGTAATAACCGCACAAAAAATTGCAAAAAGATGAGACCATTGGTCAAAAGATAATTTCCTACCTTTTGAATCGGAGACTAGAGCCAAGGAGGGTGTATCCGCAGACTGATCAAGACTCAGAGTGAGTTTCTCTGGGGCCCTAAAATTATGATCCAACGTGGTTAGATCGACAAACTCACCGGCCCATATTTTGCTCTTAAGCTTATCACTTACCTGAGAAGATAAAGGGGCCTGATTAAAAACTGAAGAAATTTGGGGGGGGTGGGTAAGAAGATATATCCTTACCTCTTGCCTGAATTTCCTCTACCACATCCCCAACTGCCAACGTCAAATCTGCAGTGGGGTTTGGAATTGTGGATACAGATGGGACCGGTACCTCGTTCAATTGACCCGGCCCATTAAAAGCCAACAGGGCTTCCTGAACTGCCTCGCGAGCTGCATGCGAGGCAGCTTCTGCTGCCAACCTACAAACCTCCTCCTTGAGCCCTGGAGAAAGGCCCTCCGGAGAGGCCGGAGAAGCCTTTCCTTTAACGCGATCTACGGCAGCTCGGACCCCACTGGACGCCTTACGGCGTGGCTGTTTCGGCATACCTGAAAAAGACTGAGGATAAGGCTGTCAATAAAAATTATCAATTTAATGGCTAAATAAATAACCGGCACAGGCGCTAAAAGTCAATTCGCACATGCTACAACATAAAGTCTGCCATTTTAATGGCTAAGTAACTTCGCAAAGGCTACAAAAAAAAAACAAAAAAAAAAAATAAATAAATAAATAAATAAATAAATAAAAAAAAATAAATAAATAAATAAATAAATAAAGGCACTGGCGGCAAATATCACATCGCACAGGCTAAATAAATAAAGTCTGCCATTTTAATGGCTAAATAAATAAAGGCACTGGCGGCAAATATCACATCGCACAGGCTAAATAAATAAAGTCTGCCATTTTAATGGCTAAATAAATAAAGGCACTGGCGGCAAATATCACATCGCACAGGCTAAATAAATAAAGTCTGCCATGTTAATGGCTAAATAAATAAAGGCACAGGCGGTAAAAGTCACTTCGCACTGGCTACAAAATAAAGTCGGCCAATTTAATGGCTAAATAAGTAAAGGCACAGGCGGTAAAAGTCACTTCGCACAGGCTAAAAAATAAAGTCGGCCATTTTAATGGCTAAATAAATAAAAGCACAGGCGGTAAAAGTCACTTCGCACAGGCTAAAAAATAAAGTCGGCCATTTTAATGGCTAAATAAATAAAGGCACTGGCGGCAAATAACACATCGCACAGGCTAAATAAATAAAGTCTGCCATTTTAATGGCTAAATAAATAAAGGCACTGGCGGCAAATATCACATCGCACAGGCTAAATAAATAAAGTCTGCCATTTTAATGGCTAAATAAATAAAGGCACAGGCGGTAAAAGTCACTTCGCACTGGCTACAAAATAAAGTCGGCCAATTTAATGACTAAATAAATAAAGGCACAGGCGGTAAAAGTCACTTCGCACAGGCTACAAAATAAAGTCGGCCAATTTAATGGCTAAATAAGTAAAGGCACAGGCGGTAAAAGTCACTTCGCACAGGCTAAAAAATAAAGTCGGCCATTTTAATGGCTAAATAAATAAAGGCACTGGCGGCAAATAACACATCGCACAGGCTAAATAAATAAAGTCTGCCATTTTAATGGCTAAATAAATAAAGGCACTGGCGGCAACAAACACATCGCACAGGCTAAATAAATAAAGTCTGCCATTTTAATGGCTAAATAAATAAAGGCACTGGCGGCAAATATCACATCGCACAGGCTAAATAAATAAAGTCTGCCATTTTAATGGCTAAATAAATAAAGGCACTGGCGGCAAATATCACATCGCACAGGCTAAATAAATAAAGTCTGCCATTTTAATGGCTAAATAAATAAAGGCACTGGCGGCAAATATCACATCGCACAGGCTAAATAAATAAAGTCTGCCATTTTAATGGCTAAATAAATAAAGGCACAGGCGGTAAAAGTCACTTCGCACTGGCTACAAAATAAAGTCGGCCAATTTAATGACAAAATAAATAAAGGCACAGGCGGTAAAAGTCACTTCGCACAGGCTACAAAATAAAGTCTGCCATGTTAATGGCTAAATAAATAAAGGCACAGGCGGTAAAAGTCACTTCGCACAGGCTACAAAATAAAGTCTGCCATGTTAATGGCTAAATAAATAAATAAAGGCACAGGCGGTAAAAGTTACTTCGCACAGGCAACAAAAATAAAGCCAGCCACTTTAATGGCTAGATAAATAAAGGCACATAAATAAATAACAAGGTAATTGAGTCACATATGCTACATCACTTTCCACCCAACATTGGTCAAATGAATTTATCGCAGTTTGGCCATGGCTGCGAGAACTGCCCCCCTTAACGACTTGTAAAGATGGTAATTACCCTTGTCAGATAAATGAATCCCATCCCTTCTAAATGCGTCCCCTATATTATCTATGGGGCGAGAGAAAAAGGGGCACTTCCAAGTAAAAGCATATTGGTGAGAGTATAGCCGGTCGCAAAGCATCCTGTTTACAGTCGATGCCCGTTCATTAAAATCAGACGTGCGAGGACGTATGCGAGGTAAAATCAAACATACCCCTATCATCTTAACCTTAAAATCATTGTGTAAGCGATCAATTAGGTAAACAAATTTTCCCAACAAGTAGTCTAAAGAAACACCTTCGTTCTGATCAAGGTCGTTAGAACCGACCTGTAAAATAACGATGTCCGGTTGGTAGGCTGAAACTACATTCAAATCGAAGGCAACTATCTTGTCTAATGTCCTACCACCAACGCCAAATACTTTTACCTGTGTAGATTCGGACAATCGAAAATCAGGCCGAATGCGGCTATCCGAAGAGCTTAAATAATCCCGTAAATTTCTTACAACAGAATGGCCCAGAATTAAAGTCTTCATGACAACACTTACCTTAAATACTCCCGGCGAAGGTTACTTCGGCTGGTGCACCAAACAAAGTTGAATAGCGGATAGAAAGGAAACAGGCCACCGTAACTAGGACGACGTATACAAAAACTAATTCGCGAACCGATTATGACAAATGAATGAAATAACTGGAAAATGAAAGTTTGACTGAACTTTAAACAAAACTAAAGACAAAAATAACGCTCGCGAATTGAAAAATGGCTACGAAGTTGACCGGACAAGGATGGAAGTGCAGACGACACCCACGTGAAAGAATCCAGTGAGATGATTGGATAAGAATACATTAAATGAAACAAAGCCCGCGAAGAGCAACACGTGATGAAAATTTCGCCTAGAGGGGGGTAAGAGCAATTGAAGCACACCACAAAATCAGTTGCATTCTGCGACTGTACATTTCAGTGCGTTGAACGCTTGTCGAGCTGTAGAGACGAACAGACATCTCCTGGCGGTGATGACCTCCTATACAATTGAATGTGACTTTAATATTTGATTCTTGAATTGACTATTTCTTCTGTCGTACTGAAACTTTATTGTTCGGTTAAGTAATCTGTACGAACACTTAAAACATGGTTAGATAAACCCTTTGAATACATTCTGTAAACTTGGCCTTGTCAAATCACTAGGGCGATATGTAAATAAGATTTGCAACATTTTTACGGGAATAAAAGTTACTGAAAAAGGCTAGGTTAAGTGGACCTGGAATTTCTTCATATCTGTATATCTCTTTAAAATGATGGTGGTAACGTTTAGTAAACCAAATAGTAGTTTAAGATGACTGGAGACAATATCCCAATCACTTTGTTATATCGTTTTCACAACAGCTTTATTTCATTAATTGAATGTCTTTTAAACCGATCGATAGTGATTTGCAAATCATTTATTTGAAACAAGACCACTGACTACGTGATGATTAGCCCGTAAATATTATTTCGATCTCAGAAATAAAGTTTGATTTAAGTTCTGCTTTACTGTCTTAGAATTCTTCTTCCGCTCATTTGATTACTTATCAAATAATCAGACAAGGTCACGTTTTGTAAAGGCCGCATAGAAGATTTCTCTACAAGAAAAGGCCAATATCCATTGTTCGCTATTAACTTGCTAATGGAATGGTTCTATTAAAAAAAGACTTTCCATCTCTGTGGCTTAGAATAACTCACATCGAGCAAGTATCAGGCCCTAACCAATTCGCTCACTGCAATGCTGTCCAGTGTTAGTCTGGGAGTTATTCCCAACGTTAAAATTGGTTGAATCAATCTAGCTAAGAGTTCTCTAATTAGATAGATACACGATTAACTTTGGCCGGGAGTGTCAATTATGTCCCTTAGAAAAGAGATACTCTATTTACAGTGGAAACGTCATCTTTAATAGACAGACAGCGTGATGGAATTCTACAAGATAAAACTCTGGGCAAATTCAGTAACGGGGTTCCTTTAGAAATAAACACAGCCCAAGTGAGTCTTGTATAATCAAGACCGAGCGAATAGGATTACACGAGGATCAGGTAATGAAATAACATAAGAAAATCGCATAAGTCGGTACACGTTTCGTCATAAACAAATCTGGGAACAACTTAGATCGAATTGATGTTTTCAGCCACTCTGGATTCCCCGAAGTTTGAACAGAAGACAAAAATCTACCCCAATGGCATACTTCTAGAAGGCATACATGGGATGCAACATCTGTTGAACTATGTGTAAACTATATAGTGCAAAATCGCGCGTAATTGAGCTTCTATCATATTAACAAGAACAGAGAGGTGTTTCTGTCTGTTAGTTTATCCACGACGACCGTAATCTTGAAGCCAGCATCAGTTTATAAATTATTTTTGTACATATGGAAATGTTTCTGAGCTATATTCTCATCAAATGGTTATTTTGTTTTCTTGGATGTGAATCCCTTTTAAAAACATTTAAAGAAGAGCCGATTTGATGATATATTAGCCATATCAATTTGTCCAATGCTCTTGTATAAGATTATTTACCCTCACTCCATTTACCCTAGATTCTTTATCTAATTTCAACTTACTGATACTTTCTATGTTACTGAGTTTCTTGTTTTACAAAACCAAATTTTATCATGTAAAGTTTGACAAGACAAATATTCCAAAGTATATTGATAGCTTATTCTGTCTATATATGTAGAATTACATTAAACAATTACATTAAACAAACTCTTAATGTAATACTTTCAACTTCTATATGCCCCTCAAACAAGATATGTAGAATTGTTTAGACAAGAAGATTTTCCCTGTGCCCGTGTGTTTTAGTGTTCAAAAATATATATCGAATGCATAGGAACGGATGGAAGTAAGAAGCGATGCGGGAGAGAGGGTCATTACCTAAACTCTGACGACAAAACCATTGTACAAAGGGTTAGGGGTTATTTCAGACGATGGAACGCTATCATTACTCATACTGAGTGCAAACGTCCTCTACACTATAAAAAAAGTAAAAACCCTTAAACATGTGCAAATAAAAACGGCATTTAGACACACTTTATGAACCTGTAAAGGCGTAATCGTGTTTTGTTTATGGGAACACTGGTATTCATTGCCGGTAGAACACCAACGTTTCATTTAAAACACATGGCTTTTTTTAATTAAATGGCAAATACGTTTTTTCGTAAAGGCCTGTTGCGACCGATACTGTATTAATTTCGAATAATGTATCATTTAACCGAGAATGTATCAACGCTAATCCAATAACGTTACAATAATCGATAATGTCGCAAAAACGCCAGATAACGTTAACACTCTTCCAATGTAGTAATTTTTGACAGATAAATTAAGGTAAGCACCCCCCTGGAAAGTCTGCACCGACCGATAAAATCATTGGTTATGGGAGATTGTTAACAAACTCATGTTGCAGAGACGATTGTAATCATAAAGGGCAACATTCTGGCGATAAGAAATCACCATCATTGGCAATAAGCTATACAGTTTATTCAGGATATCTTTAGCCAAATCAAAGGTGTATTTTAACAAAACAAAAATATGCTTGTAAGTATAAACTTTAGAGTCCATCTGGCTTCACAGGGCGAACATATTGAAGTAAAAATGTCACGTTGAGTGTAGAACACATCGCTAGATCAGAGGGTCAATAGCGCGTATAGCCTCCATTAGCGTTCAACCTGCGTTTAATTCCTCCAGCCAGACGTCGAATCTGTTGAAGGGGTAACTGCGCGGATTTGAATCTTTTAGAGTACATTTGGGATAAGATGGGCAGAAACATTCAAGCCCTAGAGCTTTCTGTATAAAATCTGCAAGAATTGGAAGCTGCATTACATCGGTATTGGCTCCACGAGGGCCTCGGGGAGCGGCTCCACGCTGGACCTCCAGACACAGCCCCTGCTTTCAAGGGGGAGGGCCTCGGGGAGCGGCTCCACGCTGGACCTCCAGACACAGCCCCTGCTTTCAAGGGGGAGGGCCTCGGGGAGCGGCTCCACGCTGGACCTCCAGCCACAAAATCCTTAGCCACAAAATCCTTAGCCACAAAATCCTTAGCCACAAAATCCTTAGCCACAAAATCCTTAGCCACAAAATCCTTAGCCACAAAATCCTTAGCCACAAAATCCTTAGCCACAAAATCCTTAGCCACAAAATCCTTAGCCACAAAATCCTTAGCCACAAAATCCTTAGCCACAAAATCCTTAGCCACAAAATCCTTAGCCACAAAATCCTTAGCCACAAAATCCTTAGCCACAAAATCCTTAGCCACAAAATCCTTAGCCACAAAATCCTTAGCCACAAAATCCTTAGCCACAAAATCCTTAGCCACAAAATCCTTAGCCACAAAATCCTTAGCCACAAAATCCTTAGCCACAAAATCCTTAGCCACAAAATCCTTAGCCACAAAATCCTTAGCCACAAAATCCTTAGCCACAAAATCCTTAGCCACAAAATCCTTAGCCACAAAATCCTTAGCCACAAAATCCTTAGCCACAAAATCCTTAGCCACAAAATCCTTAGCCACAAAATCCTTAGCCACAAAATCCTTAGCCACAAAATCCTTAGCCACAAAATCCTTAGCCACAAAATCCTTAGCCACAAAATCCTTAGCCACAAAATCCTTAGCCACAAAATCCTTAGCCACAAAATCCTTAGCCACAAAATCCTTAGCCACAAAATCCTTAGCCACAAAATCCTTAGCCACAAAATCCTTAGCCACAAAATCCTTAGCCACAAAATCCTTAGCCACAAAATCCTTAGCCACAAAATCCTTAGCCACAAAATCCTTAGCCACAAAATCCTTAGCCACAAAATCCTTAGCCACAAAATCCTTAGCCACAAAATCCTTAGCCACAAAATCCTTAGCCACAAAATCCTTAGCCACAAAATCCTTAGCCACAAAATCCTTAGCCACAAAATCCTTAGCCACAAAATCCTTAGCCACAAAATCCTTAGCCACAAAATCCTTAGCCACAAAATCCTTAGCCACAAAATCCTTAGCCACAAAATCCTTAGCCACAAAATCCTTAGCCACAAAATCCTTAGCCACAAAATCCTTAGCCACAAAATCCTTAGCCACAAAATCCTTAGCCACAAAATCCTTAGCCACAAAATCCTTAGCCACAAAATCCTTAGCCACAAAATCCTTAGCCACAAAATCCTTAGCCACAAAATCCTTAGCCACAAAATCCTTAGCCACAAAATCCTTAGCCACAAAATCCTTAGCCACAAAATCCTTAGCCACAAAATCCTTAGCCACAAAATCCTTAGCCACAAAATCCTTAGCCACAAAATCCTTAGCCACAAAATCCTTAGCCACAAAATCCTTAGCCACAAAATCCTTAGCCACAAAATCCTTAGCCACAAAATCCTTAGCCACAAAATCCTTAGCCACAAAATCCTTAGCCACAAAATCCTTAGCCACAAAATCCTTAGCCACAAAATCCTTAGCCACAAAATCCTTAGCCACAAAATCCTTAGCCACAAAATCCTTAGCCACAAAATCCTTAGCCACAAAATCCTTAGCCACAAAATCCTTAGCCACAAAATCCTTAGCCACAAAATCCTTAGCCACAAAATCCTTAGCCACAAAATCCTTAGCCACAAAATCCTTAGCCACAAAATCCTTAGCCACAAAATCCTTAGCCACAAAATCCTTAGCCACAAAATCCTTAGCCACAAAATCCTTAGCCACAAAATCCTTAGCCACAAAATCCTTAGCCACAAAATCCTTAGCCACAAAATCCTTAGCCACAAAATCCTTAGCCACAAAATCCTTAGCCACAAAATCCTTAGCCACAAAATCCTTAGCCACAAAATCCTTAGCCACAAAATCCTTAGCCACAAAATCCTTAGCCACAAAATCCTTAGCCACAAAATCCTTAGCCACAAAATCCTTAGCCACAAAATCCTTAGCCACAAAATCCTTAGCCACAAAATCCTTAGCCACAAAATCCTTAGCCACAAAATCCTTAGCCACAAAATCCTTAGCCACAAAATCCTTAGCCACAAAATCCTTAGCCACAAAATCCTTAGCCACAAAATCCTTAGCCACAAAATCCTTAGCCACAAAATCCTTAGCCACAAAATCCTTAGCCACAAAATCCTTAGCCACAAAATCCTTAGCCACAAAATCCTTAGCCACAAAATCCTTAGCCACAAAATCCTTAGCCACAAAATCCTTAGCCACAAAATCCTTAGCCACAAAATCCTTAGCCACAAAATCCTTAGCCACAAAATCCTTAGCCACAAAATCCTTAGCCACAAAATCCTTAGCCACAAAATCCTTAGCCACAAAATCCTTAGCCACAAAATCCTTAGCCACAAAATCCTTAGCCACAAAATCCTTAGCCACAAAATCCTTAGCCACAAAATCCTTAGCCACAAAATCCTTAGCCACAAAATCCTTAGCCACAAAATCCTTAGCCACAAAATCCTTAGCCACAAAATCCTTAGCCACAAAATCCTTAGCCACAAAATCCTTAGCCACAAAATCCTTAGCCACAAAATCCTTAGCCACAAAATCCTTAGCCACAAAATCCTTAGCCACAAAATCCTTAGCCACAAAATCCTTAGCCACAAAATCCTTAGCCACAAAATCCTTAGCCACAAAATCCTTAGCCACAAAATCCTTAGCCACAAAATCCTTAGCCACAAAATCCTTAGCCACAAAATCCTTAGCCACAAAATCCTTAGCCACAAAATCCTTAGCCACAAAATCCTTAGCCACAAAATCCTTAGCCACAAAATCCTTAGCCACAAAATCCTTAGCCACAAAATCCTTAGCCACAAAATCCTTAGCCACAAAATCCTTAGCCACAAAATCCTTAGCCACAAAATCCTTAGCCACAAAATCCTTAGCCACAAAATCCTTAGCCACAAAATCCTTAGCCACAAAATCCTTAGCCACAAAATCCTTAGCCACAAAATCCTTAGCCACAAAATCCTTAGCCACAAAATCCTTAGCCACAAAATCCTTAGCCACAAAATCCTTAGCCACAAAATCCTTAGCCACAAAATCCTTAGCCACAAAATCCTTAGCCACAAAATCCTTAGCCACAAAATCCTTAGCCACAAAATCCTTAGCCACAAAATCCTTAGCCACAAAATCCTTAGCCACAAAATCCTTAGCCACAAAATCCTTAGCCACAAAATCCTTAGCCACAAAATCCTTAGCCACAAAATCCTTAGCCACAAAATCCTTAGCCACAAAATCCTTAGCCACAAAATCCTTAGCCACAAAATCCTTAGCCACAAAATCCTTAGCCACAAAATCCTTAGCCACAAAATCCTTAGCCACAAAATCCTTAGCCACAAAATCCTTAGCCACAAAATCCTTAGCCACAAAATCCTTAGCCACAAAATCCTTAGCCACAAAATCCTTAGCCACAAAATCCTTAGCCACAAAATCCTTAGCCACAAAATCCTTAGCCACAAAATCCTTAGCCACAAAATCCTTAGCCACAAAATCCTTAGCCACAAAATCCTTAGCCACAAAATCCTTAGCCACAAAATCCTTAGCCACAAAATCCTTAGCCACAAAATCCTTAGCCACAAAATCCTTAGCCACAAAATCCTTAGCCACAAAATCCTTAGCCACAAAATCCTTAGCCACAAAATCCTTAGCCACAAAATCCTTAGCCACAAAATCCTTAGCCACAAAATCCTTAGCCACAAAATCCTTAGCCACAAAATCCTTAGCCACAAAATCCTTAGCCACAAAATCCTTAGCCACAAAATCCTTAGCCACAAAATCCTTAGCCACAAAATCCTTAGCCACAAAATCCTTAGCCACAAAATCCTTAGCCACAAAATCCTTAGCCACAAAATCCTTAGCCACAAAATCCTTAGCCACAAAATCCTTAGCCACAAAATCCTTAGCCACAAAATCCTTAGCCACAAAATCCTTAGCCACAAAATCCTTAGCCACAAAATCCTTAGCCACAAAATCCTTAGCCACAAAATCCTTAGCCACAAAATCCTTAGCCACAAAATCCTTAGCCACAAAATCCTTAGCCACAAAATCCTTAGCCACAAAATCCTTAGCCACAAAATCCTTAGCCACAAAATCCTTAGCCACAAAATCCTTAGCCACAAAATCCTTAGCCACAAAATCCTTAGCCACAAAATCCTTAGCCACAAAATCCTTAGCCACAAAATCCTTAGCCACAAAATCCTTAGCCACAAAATCCTTAGCCACAAAATCCTTAGCCACAAAATCCTTAGCCACAAAATCCTTAGCCACAAAATCCTTAGCCACAAAATCCTTAGCCACAAAATCCTTAGCCACAAAATCCTTAGCCACAAAATCCTTAGCCACAAAATCCTTAGCCACAAAATCCTTAGCCACAAAATCCTTAGCCACAAAATCCTTAGCCACAAAATCCTTAGCCACAAAATCCTTAGCCACAAAATCCTTAGCCACAAAATCCTTAGCCACAAAATCCTTAGCCACAAAATCCTTAGCCACAAAATCCTTAGCCACAAAATCCTTAGCCACAAAATCCTTAGCCACAAAATCCTTAGCCACAAAATCCTTAGCCACAAAATCCTTAGCCACAAAATCCTTAGCCACAAAATCCTTAGCCACAAAATCCTTAGCCACAAAATCCTTAGCCACAAAATCCTTAGCCACAAAATCCTTAGCCACAAAATCCTTAGCCACAAAATCCTTAGCCACAAAATCCTTAGCCACAAAATCCTTAGCCACAAAATCCTTAGCCACAAAATCCTTAGCCACAAAATCCTTAGCCACAAAATCCTTAGCCACAAAATCCTTAGCCACAAAATCCTTAGCCACAAAATCCTTAGCCACAAAATCCTTAGCCACAAAATCCTTAGCCACAAAATCCTTAGCCACAAAATCCTTAGCCACAAAATCCTTAGCCACAAAATCCTTAGCCACAAAATCCTTAGCCACAAAATCCTTAGCCACAAAATCCTTAGCCACAAAATCCTTAGCCACAAAATCCTTAGCCACAAAATCCTTAGCCACAAAATCCTTAGCCACAAAATCCTTAGCCACAAAATCCTTAGCCACAAAATCCTTAGCCACAAAATCCTTAGCCACAAAATCCTTAGCCACAAAATCCTTAGCCACAAAATCCTTAGCCACAAAATCCTTAGCCACAAAATCCTTAGCCACAAAATCCTTAGCCACAAAATCCTTAGCCACAAAATCCTTAGCCACAAAATCCTTAGCCACAAAATCCTTAGCCACAAAATCCTTAGCCACAAAATCCTTAGCCACAAAATCCTTAGCCACAAAATCCTTAGCCACAAAATCCTTAGCCACAAAATCCTTAGCCACAAAATCCTTAGCCACAAAATCCTTAGCCACAAAATCCTTAGCCACAAAATCCTTAGCCACAAAATCCTTAGCCACAAAATCCTTAGCCACAAAATCCTTAGCCACAAAATCCTTAGCCACAAAATCCTTAGCCACAAAATCCTTAGCCACAAAATCCTTAGCCACAAAATCCTTAGCCACAAAATCCTTAGCCACAAAATCCTTAGCCACAAAATCCTTAGCCACAAAATCCTTAGCCACAAAATCCTTAGCCACAAAATCCTTAGCCACAAAATCCTTAGCCACAAAATCCTTAGCCACAAAATCCTTAGCCACAAAATCCTTAGCCACAAAATCCTTAGCCACAAAATCCTTAGCCACAAAATCCTTAGCCACAAAATCCTTAGCCACAAAATCCTTAGCCACAAAATCCTTAGCCACAAAATCCTTAGCCACAAAATCCTTAGCCACAAAATCCTTAGCCACAAAATCCTTAGCCACAAAATCCTTAGCCACAAAATCCTTAGCCACAAAATCCTTAGCCACAAAATCCTTAGCCACAAAATCCTTAGCCACAAAATCCTTAGCCACAAAATCCTTAGCCACAAAATCCTTAGCCACAAAATCCTTAGCCACAAAATCCTTAGCCACAAAATCCTTAGCCACAAAATCCTTAGCCACAAAATCCTTAGCCACAAAATCCTTAGCCACAAAATCCTTAGCCACAAAATCCTTAGCCACAAAATCCTTAGCCACAAAATCCTTAGCCACAAAATCCTTAGCCACAAAATCCTTAGCCACAAAATCCTTAGCCACAAAATCCTTAGCCACAAAATCCTTAGCCACAAAATCCTTAGCCACAAAATCCTTAGCCACAAAATCCTTAGCCACAAAATCCTTAGCCACAAAATCCTTAGCCACAAAATCCTTAGCCACAAAATCCTTAGCCACAAAATCCTTAGCCACAAAATCCTTAGCCACAAAATCCTTAGCCACAAAATCCTTAGCCACAAAATCCTTAGCCACAAAATCCTTAGCCACAAAATCCTTAGCCACAAAATCCTTAGCCACAAAATCCTTAGCCACAAAATCCTTAGCCACAAAATCCTTAGCCACAAAATCCTTAGCCACAAAATCCTTAGCCACAAAATCCTTAGCCACAAAATCCTTAGCCACAAAATCCTTAGCCACAAAATCCTTAGCCACAAAATCCTTAGCCACAAAATCCTTAGCCACAAAATCCTTAGCCACAAAATCCTTAGCCACAAAATCCTTAGCCACAAAATCCTTAGCCACAAAATCCTTAGCCACAAAATCCTTAGCCACAAAATCCTTAGCCACAAAATCCTTAGCCACAAAATCCTTAGCCACAAAATCCTTAGCCACAAAATCCTTAGCCACAAAATCCTTAGCCACAAAATCCTTAGCCACAAAATCCTTAGCCACAAAATCCTTAGCCACAAAATCCTTAGCCACAAAATCCTTAGCCACAAAATCCTTAGCCACAAAATCCTTAGCCACAAAATCCTTAGCCACAAAATCCTTAGCCACAAAATCCTTAGCCACAAAATCCTTAGCCACAAAATCCTTAGCCACAAAATCCTTAGCCACAAAATCCTTAGCCACAAAATCCTTAGCCACAAAATCCTTAGCCACAAAATCCTTAGCCACAAAATCCTTAGCCACAAAATCCTTAGCCACAAAATCCTTAGCCACAAAATCCTTAGCCACAAAATCCTTAGCCACAAAATCCTTAGCCACAAAATCCTTAGCCACAAAATCCTTAGCCACAAAATCCTTAGCCACAAAATCCTTAGCCACAAAATCCTTAGCCACAAAATCCTTAGCCACAAAATCCTTAGCCACAAAATCCTTAGCCACAAAATCCTTAGCCACAAAATCCTTAGCCACAAAATCCTTAGCCACAAAATCCTTAGCCACAAAATCCTTAGCCACAAAATCCTTAGCCACAAAATCCTTAGCCACAAAATCCTTAGCCACAAAATCCTTAGCCACAAAATCCTTAGCCACAAAATCCTTAGCCACAAAATCCTTAGCCACAAAATCCTTAGCCACAAAATCCTTAGCCACAAAATCCTTAGCCACAAAATCCTTAGCCACAAAATCCTTAGCCACAAAATCCTTAGCCACAAAATCCTTAGCCACAAAATCCTTAGCCACAAAATCCTTAGCCACAAAATCCTTAGCCACAAAATCCTTAGCCACAAAATCCTTAGCCACAAAATCCTTAGCCACAAAATCCTTAGCCACAAAATCCTTAGCCACAAAATCCTTAGCCACAAAATCCTTAGCCACAAAATCCTTAGCCACAAAATCCTTAGCCACAAAATCCTTAGCCACAAAATCCTTAGCCACAAAATCCTTAGCCACAAAATCCTTAGCCACAAAATCCTTAGCCACAAAATCCTTAGCCACAAAATCCTTAGCCACAAAATCCTTAGCCACAAAATCCTTAGCCACAAAATCCTTAGCCACAAAATCCTTAGCCACAAAATCCTTAGCCACAAAATCCTTAGCCACAAAATCCTTAGCCACAAAATCCTTAGCCACAAAATCCTTAGCCACAAAATCCTTAGCCACAAAATCCTTAGCCACAAAATCCTTAGCCACAAAATCCTTAGCCACAAAATCCTTAGCCACAAAATCCTTAGCCACAAAATCCTTAGCCACAAAATCCTTAGCCACAAAATCCTTAGCCACAAAATCCTTAGCCACAAAATCCTTAGCCACAAAATCCTTAGCCACAAAATCCTTAGCCACAAAATCCTTAGCCACAAAATCCTTAGCCACAAAATCCTTAGCCACAAAATCCTTAGCCACAAAATCCTTAGCCACAAAATCCTTAGCCACAAAATCCTTAGCCACAAAATCCTTAGCCACAAAATCCTTAGCCACAAAATCCTTAGCCACAAAATCCTTAGCCACAAAATCCTTAGCCACAAAATCCTTAGCCACAAAATCCTTAGCCACAAAATCCTTAGCCACAAAATCCTTAGCCACAAAATCCTTAGCCACAAAATCCTTAGCCACAAAATCCTTAGCCACAAAATCCTTAGCCACAAAATCCTTAGCCACAAAATCCTTAGCCACAAAATCCTTAGCCACAAAATCCTTAGCCACAAAATCCTTAGCCACAAAATCCTTAGCCACAAAATCCTTAGCCACAAAATCCTTAGCCACAAAATCCTTAGCCACAAAATCCTTAGCCACAAAATCCTTAGCCACAAAATCCTTAGCCACAAAATCCTTAGCCACAAAATCCTTAGCCACAAAATCCTTAGCCACAAAATCCTTAGCCACAAAATCCTTAGCCACAAAATCCTTAGCCACAAAATCCTTAGCCACAAAATCCTTAGCCACAAAATCCTTAGCCACAAAATCCTTAGCCACAAAATCCTTAGCCACAAAATCCTTAGCCACAAAATCCTTAGCCACAAAATCCTTAGCCACAAAATCCTTAGCCACAAAATCCTTAGCCACAAAATCCTTAGCCACAAAATCCTTAGCCACAAAATCCTTAGCCACAAAATCCTTAGCCACAAAATCCTTAGCCACAAAATCCTTAGCCACAAAATCCTTAGCCACAAAATCCTTAGCCACAAAATCCTTAGCCACAAAATCCTTAGCCACAAAATCCTTAGCCACAAAATCCTTAGCCACAAAATCCTTAGCCACAAAATCCTTAGCCACAAAATCCTTAGCCACAAAATCCTTAGCCACAAAATCCTTAGCCACAAAATCCTTAGCCACAAAATCCTTAGCCACAAAATCCTTAGCCACAAAATCCTTAGCCACAAAATCCTTAGCCACAAAATCCTTAGCCACAAAATCCTTAGCCACAAAATCCTTAGCCACAAAATCCTTAGCCACAAAATCCTTAGCCACAAAATCCTTAGCCACAAAATCCTTAGCCACAAAATCCTTAGCCACAAAATCCTTAGCCACAAAATCCTTAGCCACAAAATCCTTAGCCACAAAATCCTTAGCCACAAAATCCTTAGCCACAAAATCCTTAGCCACAAAATCCTTAGCCACAAAATCCTTAGCCACAAAATCCTTAGCCACAAAATCCTTAGCCACAAAATCCTTAGCCACAAAATCCTTAGCCACAAAATCCTTAGCCACAAAATCCTTAGCCACAAAATCCTTAGCCACAAAATCCTTAGCCACAAAATCCTTAGCCACAAAATCCTTAGCCACAAAATCCTTAGCCACAAAATCCTTAGCCACAAAATCCTTAGCCACAAAATCCTTAGCCACAAAATCCTTAGCCACAAAATCCTTAGCCACAAAATCCTTAGCCACAAAATCCTTAGCCACAAAATCCTTAGCCACAAAATCCTTAGCCACAAAATCCTTAGCCACAAAATCCTTAGCCACAAAATCCTTAGCCACAAAATCCTTAGCCACAAAATCCTTAGCCACAAAATCCTTAGCCACAAAATCCTTAGCCACAAAATCCTTAGCCACAAAATCCTTAGCCACAAAATCCTTAGCCACAAAATCCTTAGCCACAAAATCCTTAGCCACAAAATCCTTAGCCACAAAATCCTTAGCCACAAAATCCTTAGCCACAAAATCCTTAGCCACAAAATCCTTAGCCACAAAATCCTTAGCCACAAAATCCTTAGCCACAAAATCCTTAGCCACAAAATCCTTAGCCACAAAATCCTTAGCCACAAAATCCTTAGCCACAAAATCCTTAGCCACAAAATCCTTAGCCACAAAATCCTTAGCCACAAAATCCTTAGCCACAAAATCCTTAGCCACAAAATCCTTAGCCACAAAATCCTTAGCCACAAAATCCTTAGCCACAAAATCCTTAGCCACAAAATCCTTAGCCACAAAATCCTTAGCCACAAAATCCTTAGCCACAAAATCCTTAGCCACAAAATCCTTAGCCACAAAATCCTTAGCCACAAAATCCTTAGCCACAAAATCCTTAGCCACAAAATCCTTAGCCACAAAATCCTTAGCCACAAAATCCTTAGCCACAAAATCCTTAGCCACAAAATCCTTAGCCACAAAATCCTTAGCCACAAAATCCTTAGCCACAAAATCCTTAGCCACAAAATCCTTAGCCACAAAATCCTTAGCCACAAAATCCTTAGCCACAAAATCCTTAGCCACAAAATCCTTAGCCACAAAATCCTTAGCCACAAAATCCTTAGCCACAAAATCCTTAGCCACAAAATCCTTAGCCACAAAATCCTTAGCCACAAAATCCTTAGCCACAAAATCCTTAGCCACAAAATCCTTAGCCACAAAATCCTTAGCCACAAAATCCTTAGCCACAAAATCCTTAGCCACAAAATCCTTAGCCACAAAATCCTTAGCCACAAAATCCTTAGCCACAAAATCCTTAGCCACAAAATCCTTAGCCACAAAATCCTTAGCCACAAAATCCTTAGCCACAAAATCCTTAGCCACAAAATCCTTAGCCACAAAATCCTTAGCCACAAAATCCTTAGCCACAAAATCCTTAGCCACAAAATCCTTAGCCACAAAATCCTTAGCCACAAAATCCTTAGCCACAAAATCCTTAGCCACAAAATCCTTAGCCACAAAATCCTTAGCCACAAAATCCTTAGCCACAAAATCCTTAGCCACAAAATCCTTAGCCACAAAATCCTTAGCCACAAAATCCTTAGCCACAAAATCCTTAGCCACAAAATCCTTAGCCACAAAATCCTTAGCCACAAAATCCTTAGCCACAAAATCCTTAGCCACAAAATCCTTAGCCACAAAATCCTTAGCCACAAAATCCTTAGCCACAAAATCCTTAGCCACAAAATCCTTAGCCACAAAATCCTTAGCCACAAAATCCTTAGCCACAAAATCCTTAGCCACAAAATCCTTAGCCACAAAATCCTTAGCCACAAAATCCTTAGCCACAAAATCCTTAGCCACAAAATCCTTAGCCACAAAATCCTTAGCCACAAAATCCTTAGCCACAAAATCCTTAGCCACAAAATCCTTAGCCACAAAATCCTTAGCCACAAAATCCTTAGCCACAAAATCCTTAGCCACAAAATCCTTAGCCACAAAATCCTTAGCCACAAAATCCTTAGCCACAAAATCCTTAGCCACAAAATCCTTAGCCACAAAATCCTTAGCCACAAAATCCTTAGCCACAAAATCCTTAGCCACAAAATCCTTAGCCACAAAATCCTTAGCCACAAAATCCTTAGCCACAAAATCCTTAGCCACAAAATCCTTAGCCACAAAATCCTTAGCCACAAAATCCTTAGCCACAAAATCCTTAGCCACAAAATCCTTAGCCACAAAATCCTTAGCCACAAAATCCTTAGCCACAAAATCCTTAGCCACAAAATCCTTAGCCACAAAATCCTTAGCCACAAAATCCTTAGCCACAAAATCCTTAGCCACAAAATCCTTAGCCACAAAATCCTTAGCCACAAAATCCTTAGCCACAAAATCCTTAGCCACAAAATCCTTAGCCACAAAATCCTTAGCCACAAAATCCTTAGCCACAAAATCCTTAGCCACAAAATCCTTAGCCACAAAATCCTTAGCCACAAAATCCTTAGCCACAAAATCCTTAGCCACAAAATCCTTAGCCACAAAATCCTTAGCCACAAAATCCTTAGCCACAAAATCCTTAGCCACAAAATCCTTAGCCACAAAATCCTTAGCCACAAAATCCTTAGCCACAAAATCCTTAGCCACAAAATCCTTAGCCACAAAATCCTTAGCCACAAAATCCTTAGCCACAAAATCCTTAGCCACAAAATCCTTAGCCACAAAATCCTTAGCCACAAAATCCTTAGCCACAAAATCCTTAGCCACAAAATCCTTAGCCACAAAATCCTTAGCCACAAAATCCTTAGCCACAAAATCCTTAGCCACAAAATCCTTAGCCACAAAATCCTTAGCCACAAAATCCTTAGCCACAAAATCCTTAGCCACAAAATCCTTAGCCACAAAATCCTTAGCCACAAAATCCTTAGCCACAAAATCCTTAGCCACAAAATCCTTAGCCACAAAATCCTTAGCCACAAAATCCTTAGCCACAAAATCCTTAGCCACAAAATCCTTAGCCACAAAATCCTTAGCCACAAAATCCTTAGCCACAAAATCCTTAGCCACAAAATCCTTAGCCACAAAATCCTTAGCCACAAAATCCTTAGCCACAAAATCCTTAGCCACAAAATCCTTAGCCACAAAATCCTTAGCCACAAAATCCTTAGCCACAAAATCCTTAGCCACAAAATCCTTAGCCACAAAATCCTTAGCCACAAAATCCTTAGCCACAAAATCCTTAGCCACAAAATCCTTAGCCACAAAATCCTTAGCCACAAAATCCTTAGCCACAAAATCCTTAGCCACAAAATCCTTAGCCACAAAATCCTTAGCCACAAAATCCTTAGCCACAAAATCCTTAGCCACAAAATCCTTAGCCACAAAATCCTTAGCCACAAAATCCTTAGCCACAAAATCCTTAGCCACAAAATCCTTAGCCACAAAATCCTTAGCCACAAAATCCTTAGCCACAAAATCCTTAGCCACAAAATCCTTAGCCACAAAATCCTTAGCCACAAAATCCTTAGCCACAAAATCCTTAGCCACAAAATCCTTAGCCACAAAATCCTTAGCCACAAAATCCTTAGCCACAAAATCCTTAGCCACAAAATCCTTAGCCACAAAATCCTTAGCCACAAAATCCTTAGCCACAAAATCCTTAGCCACAAAATCCTTAGCCACAAAATCCTTAGCCACAAAATCCTTAGCCACAAAATCCTTAGCCACAAAATCCTTAGCCACAAAATCCTTAGCCACAAAATCCTTAGCCACAAAATCCTTAGCCACAAAATCCTTAGCCACAAAATCCTTAGCCACAAAATCCTTAGCCACAAAATCCTTAGCCACAAAATCCTTAGCCACAAAATCCTTAGCCACAAAATCCTTAGCCACAAAATCCTTAGCCACAAAATCCTTAGCCACAAAATCCTTAGCCACAAAATCCTTAGCCACAAAATCCTTAGCCACAAAATCCTTAGCCACAAAATCCTTAGCCACAAAATCCTTAGCCACAAAATCCTTAGCCACAAAATCCTTAGCCACAAAATCCTTAGCCACAAAATCCTTAGCCACAAAATCCTTAGCCACAAAATCCTTAGCCACAAAATCCTTAGCCACAAAATCCTTAGCCACAAAATCCTTAGCCACAAAATCCTTAGCCACAAAATCCTTAGCCACAAAATCCTTAGCCACAAAATCCTTAGCCACAAAATCCTTAGCCACAAAATCCTTAGCCACAAAATCCTTAGCCACAAAATCCTTAGCCACAAAATCCTTAGCCACAAAATCCTTAGCCACAAAATCCTTAGCCACAAAATCCTTAGCCACAAAATCCTTAGCCACAAAATCCTTAGCCACAAAATCCTTAGCCACAAAATCCTTAGCCACAAAATCCTTAGCCACAAAATCCTTAGCCACAAAATCCTTAGCCACAAAATCCTTAGCCACAAAATCCTTAGCCACAAAATCCTTAGCCACAAAATCCTTAGCCACAAAATCCTTAGCCACAAAATCCTTAGCCACAAAATCCTTAGCCACAAAATCCTTAGCCACAAAATCCTTAGCCACAAAATCCTTAGCCACAAAATCCTTAGCCACAAAATCCTTAGCCACAAAATCCTTAGCCACAAAATCCTTAGCCACAAAATCCTTAGCCACAAAATCCTTAGCCACAAAATCCTTAGCCACAAAATCCTTAGCCACAAAATCCTTAGCCACAAAATCCTTAGCCACAAAATCCTTAGCCACAAAATCCTTAGCCACAAAATCCTTAGCCACAAAATCCTTAGCCACAAAATCCTTTTTGCATATTTGATTGCTTAAATAAAAAACACACAAACAATAAATTGGTACAACTTTTATTTATAAAAAGTATATGCTGTATTCGTGATTTACATTTTGTAATGTTGCATATTTTATGGCCGAGTGAGTGATTTTTGTTTGAACATCTTCATTAAATCATATAGTACAACAAGTCTGCGTTTTGGGGGCGTTTTCATGACAGTCATTAGAACATTGCAATCGAACAATAATTTAAAAGGAATATTTTTATTACATAAATTTTCATCCTTCATTTCAGCCAGAAAAAAGTTCATTCAATGGCTTTATCCTGGAGGTCTTTAGTAGAAATTCCGATAGCGGTCAATTAATCTCACTGGTATTGGTTTTGTGATTCCGGGTCAGATCTCTCCCTAGCAGAAAAACTAACCCGCTTTAATAATTCTGCAATAAAGTAGATGAAAAGGTTGACATACATATCAAGTAAAAAAATGGGTATATTTTTAATAAAACTCATCCAAAAGTAAATACAGAAAACCGTCCACTGTTTTAATGTAAAGTATTCTAGAGTGTGCCTTTAAAGTTTTTCCTTACTGCTATTACTGGTCCCATTCTTTTAATATATCGGATTGATCAATTGATTGTTTGGTGTTTTACGCCGCGCTCAAGATTATTTCACTTACGTGGCGGCGTTACCAGTTGTATTGTGGGAGGAAACCCACGATCTTCCGTTGTTAACTGGTAACCATCCCACAACGACCTGACAGAAAATTTTCCAATTTGTTTGTTTGGGACTGAGTGGGATTCGAACCCGCGACCCATTGGTGGAAGGCTGTTGGGATTGAGCGTCCAACGCTCTACCGACTGAGCAACGGAGCCCCCTAATATATCAGAAGTTTGGAAGCTGGTTACAAATCGATTTTTTAAGGAATTTGTTTTTCAACAACTCGTGCTGAGGAGCAATCTCAGTTTGACATAATGACATCAACTGGAAATTTGAATACTAACATGAATTCATTGATAGAGTGGTTTCCCCACAAAATTAGATGGTAATCTATTCTCATTCTGAGGGAAGTTTAGTCCGCAATATGTCGAGTAGATAAGAGTTTTACTGATACGCCCGAATGGGCTTCAATACCAAGTCAACATAGGGTACATTTTAAAAAACATGAAAGAATTGCTCTCGGGATTTTCAAAAAAGGATAACTGTTAAAAACTACTCGCCTAAAGTGGAGTCTGGGAACTTCTTTGATAAGGTCTTCGTAGAGCTAAACCATCACCTGTGGTCTTAAAATCTGTTAAAGCCAAAACACATAGGACAACTTGTAAAACAGGCATTATATACACAGCAAGAATTAACAAGACAAATACAAAAGTTAATCACTGATAAGTTGTGATTAATACACTACAGTTAGAAAAAATCACCACAATCTAAGGGTGGGGTCAATCCTATTACAGGTCAAGAAAAAAAACACGTATTAATTTAAGATATGGAGTACATGTAATAATCAGGTGTGCTGAAACATCGGGATATAACACAGGATAAGACAACTTTATTTATGGAGTGGAGAGGGTTAGTTACACATTGAATAAACGGAGAGTAACGGATGGAATTTGAACATTTAGTATAGGAATTAATTTTTACGACGGAGGGACTGTTTGTATGCTAGGTTAAGCTTCTTCTTAGCCTGGTCAATCACCTCATATGACACCTTATGTGCTGGGGTTGTGAATTTTGTTGTAACATTGACTTGCAAGTACAGGAGGGGTCACTGGGGGCATAATATATAGTCTGATGATATTCTTACTATAGCTTAAGATGCGTAAGCATTGTCAATGTAATACAAAGTGTTCCAGAAAATTCTACTGACTAAGGCCAAGCTCCTGTCAGTCGTAAACCTAATGAAATATCATAGGTTTCCTTTATTACAACAATTTATGATGGGGTATAAAGGTCTAAATGATATACCTCTTTTTAACACAATTAGAAACTTGTCTCCGTGGTTATTTTAGACAAGAAGATTTTCCCTGTGCCCGTGTGTTTTAGTGTCCATAAATATAAAGTAGTACAAATTGTCCTATGTATTTTGGGTTTAGTAAAACCGCTCCATTAGAAGTATCTAAAATCTGTTAGCAACGAATTTCGCGGTTTAAATTCCGTCTGTGTTCAAAACGATTTTTCTCAAACGGTGACGGTCATCTATCGGAGAGATTCGAACCATGCTCGCCACTACATCGCTAACGGCGGTCTGGGAAAACTCGGTTTTTACGCAAGAGGGAATTTAAACTTAGTGAAATTTGTTGTTGACATTGTGTAAGGCCACAGATAATGGTTTAGCTCTATGAAGGGATCACCAAAGAAGCTTCCCGGCAATTTTAGTTGAAAAGTGTTTTAAACATTTTGGGTATTTTTTTTAAATTCTGAGAGCAGCTCTTAGAATTTTCAAATGTGCCCCATGTTAAAGTGGCATTGAAGAAGCCCGTGATGATGTATGTAAATCGATCAATATGACAAATATAAAGGAATGTACTTACACGATCAGAATTACTCCAGTCCTAGGTAAGAAATCTGTGCACAATGGAACTCCTATGTTGACTGAACTCCAGATGTTGCTAAAGAATATCAGCATAACATTTTATAACATTCGAGAAAGACGTCCCAAAGACTGTTTATTTCAGGTAGTCCTTACATTTCTCTATTTATACCTGAACAGTACGCTTTATTTACATATCCTACCGTGGGGAAATTTTGTGTAGTCTTACATGAGAGACGATAACAATGGATATTGGGGAAGGGAGTACGGGCGAGCCACTATCCATACCCAGAAAGTCATGTGTAACATTAGATCACAACAAGTTATCCAGTGGCAGCTCTCAGCTGCACATTCAGCCGACACTGACGTACAGTATAGGCAGTTAAAAATATTTCCGTAGAGTCCGATATGTATAGTGTATTTGACGTATGTGGTCGACTTTCAGAAATAAATAAACGAAAACATTTCCGTTGTATGTAGAGTCCGATATGTATAGTGTATTTGATGTATGTGATCGACTATCACAAATAAATAAACGAAAACATTTCCGTGGTATGTAGAGTCCGATATGTATAGTGTATTTTGATGCATGTGATCGACTATCACAAATAAATAAACGAAAACATTTCCGTTGTATGTAGAGTCCGATATGTATAGTGTATTTTGATGCATGTGATCGACTATCACAAATAAATAAACGAAAACATTTCCGTTGTATGTATATACATCCCGCTATGTATAGTGTATTTTGATGTATGTGATCGACTATCACAAATAAATAAACGAAAATATTTCCGTTGTATGTAGAGTCCGATATGTATAGTGTATTTTGATGTATGTGATCGACTATCACAAATAAATAAACGAAAATATTTCCGTTGTATGTAGAGTCAGATATGTATAGTATATTTGATGTATGTGATCAACTATCACAAATAAATAAACGAAAACATTTCCGTGGGATGTAGAGTCCGATATGTATAGTGTATTTTGATGCATGTGATCGACTATCACAAATAAATAAACGAAAACATTTCCGTTGTATGTATATACATCCCGCTATGTATAGTGTATTTTGATGTATGTGATCGACTATCACAAATAAATAAACGAAAATATTTCCGTTGTATGTAGAGTCCGATATGTATAGTGTATTTTGATGTATGTGATCGACTATCACAAATAAATAAACGAAAATATTTCCGTTGTATGTAGAGTCAGATATGTATAGTATATTTGATGTATGTGATCAACTATCACAAATAAATAAACGAAAACATTTCCGTGGGATGTAGAGTCCGATATGTATAGTGTATTTTGATGCATGTGATCGACTATCACAAATAAATAAACGAAAACATTTCCGTGGTATGTAGAGTCCGATATGTATAGTGTATTTGATGTATGTGATCGACTATCACAAATAAATAAACGAAAACATTTCCGTGGTATGTAGAGTCCGATATGTATAGTGTATTTTGATGCATGTGATCGACTATCACAAATAAATAAACGAAAACATTTCCGTGGTATGTAGAGTCCGATATGTATAGTGTATTTGATGTATGTGATCGACTATCACAAATAAATAAACGAAAACATTTCCGTGGTATGTAGAGTCCGATATGTATAGTGTATTTTGATGCATGTGATCGACTATCACAAATAAATAAACGAAAACATTTCCGTTGTATGTAGAGTCCGATATGTATAGTGTATTTTGATGCATGTGATCGACTATCACAAATAAATAAACGAAAACATTTCCGTTGTATGTATATACATCCCGCTATGTATAGTGTATTTTGATGTATGTGATCGACTATCACAAATAAATAAACGAAAATATTTCCGTTGTATGTAGAGTCCGATATGTATAGTATATTTTGATGTATGTGATCGACTATCACAAATAAATAAACGAAAACATTTCCGTGGTATGTAGAGTCCGATATGTATAGTGTATTTTGATGCATGTGATCGACTATCACAAATAAATAAACGAAAACATTTCCGTTGTATGTAGAGTCCGATATGTATAGTGTATTTTGATGTATGTGCTCAACTATCACAAATAAATAAACGAAAACATTTCCGTGGTATGTAGAGTCCGATATGTATAGTGTATTTTGATGCATGTGATCGACTATCACAAATAAATAAACGAAAACATTTCCGTTGTATGTAGAGTCCGATATGTATAGTGTATTTTGATGTATGTGATCGACTATCACAAATAAATAAACGAAAATATTTCCGTTGTATGTAGAGTCAGATATGTATAGTATATTTGATGTATGTGATCAACTATCACAAATAAATAAACGAAAACATTTCCGTGGGATGTAGAGTCCGATATGTATAGTGTATTTTGATGCATGTGATCGACTATCACAAATAAATAAACGAAAACATTTCCGTGGTATGTAGAGTCCGATATGTATAGTGTATTTTGATGCATGTGATCGACTATCACAAATAAATAAACGAAAACATTTCCGTTGTATGTATATACATCCCGCTATGTATAGTGTATTTTGATGTATGTGATCGACTATCACAAATAAATAAACGAAAATATTTCCGTTGTATGTAGAGTCCGATATGTATAGTATATTTGATGTATGTGATCAACTATCACAAATAAATAAACGAAAACCTTTCCGTTGTATGTAGAGTCCGATATGTATAGTGTATTTTGATGCATGTGATCGACTATCACAAATAAATAAACGAAAACATTTCCGTTGTATGTATATACATCCCGCTATGTATAGTGTATTTTGATGTATGTGATCGACTATCACAAATAAATAAACGAAAATATTTCCGTTGTATGTAGAGTCCGATATGTATAGTGTATTTGGATGCATGTGATCTACTATTGAAATCAAATAAACTAATTTGGATCAAATGGACACATATACTTTGAATTGGCATAAGCGGTCAAATATAATAATTTCGTTGAAACAGAACTAACTAATTTTTCGTCATTGTAATAAAACACCGAACGACAATTTCCCCACCGACACGACCTCCAGTGATATTTCCGCACACGTCATTTTCCACGGGAGTTTTCTTCTGGTTGTGTTTCCTCCACCACTTAACCTGGCAACGCCGCAATGTAAGTGACATACTCTTGAGTGTGGCGTAAAAGATCAATCAATCAGTCAATCTCACAAAACTTACGCCTTAGCCTATCAAGTCTTATTTAAAAATAGACCCCACAATGCCAATATTAAGGTTCTGAAAAACTATTTTTCTTCTAATTCTGAGGGGGGGGGGGGGGGGGGGCTCCGTGGCTCAGCAGGTAGAGCGTTGGGCGCTCAATTCGAACAACCTTCTACCAATGGGTCGCGGGTTTGAATCCCACTCAGTGACAGTCCAAAAAATCGGAAAATTTTCTGAATGGGTTTTCACTCGAACGACCTATGTGGGATGGTTGCCAGTTACCAATAAAACTCCCACAATAAAACTGGCAACGCCGCCATATAAGTGAAATAATCTTGATCGCGGCACCAAGCAATCAATCAATCTAATTCTGAGGCTAGCATGGAGCCGTATTCTACTCGTGTCTACAGCAAATCACGAATGTGCAAGAATCTAGTATGTGTTTTGGCGTACCATCTCTTATGACCCCCTAATTGGGTCCGGTTCATACTCAGGCCCAGTAAAAATTGAAAAATTTCTGAGTAGATTTTTCATTCGATCGCTGTATGTGGAAGAAATGCTAGGTACTCGACGAAGGTCGCGGCTTTCCTACGGGCAATGACCCCCCCCCCCCCCCCCCCGTCCCCACTAAATCTAGCAAACGCCGACGTATAAGTGAAATAATCTTGCGGACGGCGTAAGACATCAATCAATCATTATATTGCATAAGCACCTAGAGTTAAAAGAAGAAACAAAAGAAATACCAAACATTTAAGCACTTTTAAATAAATTCAAATGTTCCATTTTCGGGGTACAGAAGAGAAACATTAAAACAGATCAAGGCCTTTCTGATGATATTTTGTTTTGACAGTTTCCTAATGTCCTTAATCATATTTCGACATGCCGAAATTTCAAAGTTTATAATAAATAAGAACCTTGAGCCCGCTACAAAGAAACATCAAATGAGTTAAAATGTCCATTGCTTGGCTAATTGCTTCTTACATCGGTAATTTTGAATCCTTTGACTGTGCGAATTGTATTACACGAGTTAAATACTTTCTACCGATAAGACGTCTATTTTTTTTTTACCTTGTTAGGCGATGTGTGACTTAAGGAAATCCTTAAGCTTAAACATGAAATAGCCTATCTTATGTGGTTTGGCCAATGAAAACAATTCTTTGGTTAACTAATACAATACACCTATATGGTATCACTCTCACACTCGTTCATCGGAATATCCAGGTCTATGAGCAGATACTAAAATACATAAACGTTTATGTGTCACATTATTATACCTCATTAATATTCATTAGGCTTTACTCCCATTCCATTGGTCCATACGTACCACGTGGCGGGTCAATATTTTTCGCGGTATGACCTGGAGACGAGTCCGAAAAAGATATTTTATTATATGACGTCATTAAACTCGCAGTCTTGATCGGATATAACTGATCACGTGATAAATTGTCGTCTGTTTCATTACCAAAACATGGCGCAAAGTTATCGCTTCGCCGAACTATCGGATGCAGCTCTGCCGAAACTTCATGCAAATTGAGATAACAATAACACACCGAAAATGCTTCCATCATAAAGAAATCGTATAATAAAACACTTATTAACTCGCATCGGAGTCATTACCACATATTCCGTACCCTCGGATAGATGCTGCCAAGCTAACCTCACCTCGAACTCGGTCAGGTCAGCTTGGCAGCATCTCACCTCGGGTCCGGTATTCATGGCAATGACTCCGATGCGAGTTAATTAGTGTATAATATATGCTTAACTGTTATCTAGATCATAATTCAATATACGAGATTATGTGGCAACTTTATACTCATGAAATTGGTTAGGTTGGTGATTTTCGGACACTCAAATTTAGTTCGCCTTGATAGCAAAGGTATCAGCTTTAATGGGAGACGTGAACGTGGTTCATTTATTTGAAGTGTAATTTGATTACATTAAAATGATTTAGACCCACCTTTATCTATGTCTACGATAGTTTCGTCTAGAGATTTTCCGTGGTTTTGGAAAATTGCCCATTTTCTAAAGAAAATAATAACTTAGACATTTTGGCAACTTGAAGTGTCTCGCCAGGTAGCCTGTAGTATTTTCTATGTGGTATGCCATGCCCATAAAGTTGGCTAATATATCTAACTCGTTATCAGTCAGGTTAAGAAGCTGTGGCAAGGTAGCCTACTGTTTGCGCAGTTTTGTGGATCGTAGAATACTTGGCGCCACATGCTTCACTGGCATTCCTTAGAGCGCCAACCCTCTTATATAGCCCAAGGATCGATCGTAGTGAGTTTTTGGGAAGAGAAAGCGATTGTCTTGGTGAACACGTACAGCTTCTCTGATTTCCAGCAACAAATCTATCCGTCTACGCATCTGTTCGGTGAGGGGCATTGGGAGAGTCCTGTCTCGTTTTCTGACCAGTTCACATAGCTTTTACTCTAAGGGACATAGAATTTCGTGTAAATCTTTTTGCATGGCACTGTGTTATTTTTTTTTAGTCCTCGGCTTTCGCTGTCGAAATTCCCTATGACGTCTTCTATTGAACTGTATAATCTGCGTTAAAACTGCCTCATTTAAATATCGCCAAGCATTAACGTCTCTTCTGTTTAAAGTAAAGGTATTGTATGCATCAGCTGCTACTTCTGTCAGGTATGAAGTTAGAAAATTTACACCAATAAGCAAAGGAATAAACTTTGTTTCTATGAGCCTAATTCAATGTTCGCAATGCAGGTGTTGAAACTTCCTCTGTACAACTCATTTCACATAATTGGTGAAAGTTTCTGGCTTTTTCTACCAAACTATTGTCTTCTCTTCCAAGACCATCTCTCGCCAAGAGCTTGGCACACTCCTTGACAGAGTGGCCAATTTTAGGTACAAGTGATGGAGTTCTGAATAGATGAGTAGATGTGTTGAAACCGGCTACAGCTCGGGCAGACTCCACTACTTTCTTGTAAATTAATGGATCGATGAAAATTATAAGCCCTGCTTCTGGTGTTTCAGTTATTTTCTCAATTCCAACAGAAAGCTTGCTATTTCCTTTAAAGTATTGCTAATGTAGAAAAATTGTTCCTTAGAAACAGTTTCCCTCCCATCTGCAGGCTCAAAGGGTCACTTTTGACAAGCCGGCCGATGTCATCTAATTTCATAGTATCTAGCACTGACCGTAGGTCAATGCTGTTTCCTCTTGGCGCAGGCAAAAGGAGCCCACACATCGGGCAAGTTCGTCATGTATGACAACTTCAAAACAGTATGCTCTTTTATATATACAGAAACACCTACCAATCCATATATATATATATATATATATAGATAAATAAAAGATAGATATCTGCCCAGGATTAAATATGAAAAACTTTTATATTAAATTTCGATTAAAAACTTTTCATATATATATATATATATATGTTTAACTTTAAATTATACCTATATATGTTATTAACTTTAAAAATATATGGATATATATAAATAGCTATATAACATGTAATGAGGTCCCTTACATTATATATATATATATTAAATTAATATATTTACATGTAATTCATATATAGAAAGTTTATGTCTGTGTTCGGGCTTCAGTCTAGTTTAAAAGTTTATTTGATGGGTTGGCTATGGTCGTCTGTGTATTTTTTATATTTATTTATATTGCCGGGATGGCCACCGACAACCGACGACCGTCAATAAGCTGCTATCTCAAGTAGATGTAAATGTACCTGTCACATTTTAAATAATATATGTACTGGTATCATTTTCTATGGCTGGGATGGCCACCGACAACCGACGACCGTCAAGAAGCTGCTATCTCAAGTAGATGTAAATGTACCTGTCACATTTTTAATAATATATGTACTGGTATCATTTTCTATGGCTGGGATGGCCACCGACAACCGTCAAGTAGCTGCTATCTCAAGCAAAACAGTACATGTATGCTCTTTTATATATACAGAATCATCTGCACTCTGCAGTAGCGTTTGTCATCTTTATATATATACGTATCCATCTCTTTTTTTCTAGAGTAGACCTCACATGTATTTTTCATTTCTTCATATGTTTATGTTTATTGAGATCATTACATATTTGCACTTCTGCTCTTCGTAGGAAGTTTGTGTATTTTTCTGATGTGCTGTTTCTGGCGCACCGACGACCGACAACCGCCGGCAGTAACTAACATATTTTTTCAAATAAATTGACTCATGTGGATAAGTCAATTTATGACAATAATTTTATGTATGTGTTGTTTTCAAAGCACCGACAACTGCCGCTAATTATTAACAAGATACTTCCGAAAGATTTAGTTGATGTGGATATATTCGTTTTGTGTTGACTCTATCTCACCGACGACCGACAACCATCGCTGAATCTTTAGCAAGTGACAAATGAATTATGGGAGTGAAATACAACCTTATTTTTCAAAACATATATAGGTTTGGATTGGTAGGTGTTTTTGTATATATAAAAGAGCATACTGTTTTGAAGTTGTCTTTTATGAAGAACCTGTCGGTATTACTTGCAATGTTGGGAACAATTGCATCAAAATCTCACAATAATGCTCCGTTGAACATGTTCCACACGCAAAGTGATGTCAAATTCGGACGTATATATTGTGGTGTATAGCGGGGGGGGGGGGGGTGCAGTTTATTTTGGTTAGTCGAGTAATGAACAAGTCTATGAACAAACTTAAAAATTCGGTGTGTCTCAGTAGCCCAACGGTATATGATAAATTTACAAAATCAATCTATTTAATTCCGAACACTTATTCTGCCGTATCAAAACCATATACAAATACCGTATCAGACAGCCCATAAAAGAAACAAACGCGCGCCAAGCTGCACGTCATCACGTAGTCTCGATCAAAGCATCTTCTCTAGCCAAGATAAGATCTGCATGTCCCAATTCTGTGTTTTACCTTGGCGGACTACTCCACTCGAACCCGTAAATCAAACAGATCCCACTGGTGTGAATGTAAGAGTTGTCTGTCCTATACTTACAGAGTCTTGGCCAATCAACACTCGTTACAAAAAAGTTCAAGGTGAACACAGCCGCCATTACGTTATTTTTCATGTAAGTGCCCGAGGTTTTGATTAGCTGCGAGAAGTTTTACTCACACATTAAGTTTGTCGTTGTAGACGCTGAAGGTTTTCAATTTTTTTTTTTTTATGTTGTTCGGTTTAAAACATAATGATATAAGTGTGCCGGTGCCTGAGCGATTGCACGGCAGTAAATTTTAGGAAGGGGAGATGATTTAAAGGCACACTTGCCGCGAAAGTCAGGAATATTGTTTACATTAAAAAAGAAAGTCCGTTTTCTGTATTTTTCCCAGACAATATAAGTTAGGATCTTTTTTTTTTTACCAAAATTTAAAAGTTTGGACGTCACTTTGTATTTTTAATTTGAATTTGAAAATTTGAATTGTTAGGTGCCCGCAACGTAAACAAACCAAACTGCCCCCTATTGGCGCTTTTATGTTTCAGTCGAGTGAGTGAACTAACGGCACAGTGTAATTTTACGTAGGCCTATTTATCTGAGAAATACATACTGACGATCGGTTAACAGCGACTAGAAAAGCCTGCTGATAATTGTTTGAGTGTAAACCACAGATAAAAAGGCCTGAAATGAAGGTAATCCAACACGAAAGTTGACCGACACCGATCGTTGTTGTTGTAATTAGGCTTCGATTCTTCGTTTGTTTTTCACCCCATTTCTACATTCTAAAGCTAACTAGATATGTTTTATGTGTCCTGTGTTTAAGTTTAGTTGTATTAGTCGTAGTAAGCTCATGTAAATTGGTTTTCTTAGCAAATTTAAACAGGCTACGGCGGCAAGTGGGCCTTTAAGAAGTGTTGAGGATATCTTTAAGTTACCTATCCGTGTCTTTGGGAATGGAGACGACTTATCGTCATTGCAGGAAACCCTTTTCTCTTACCCACACGGAAATTCTGACTTGATTACATGCCCTCTTAAGCTAGTAGAAATTTTTTATCGAATGGTCGAATTGGACAGTTCTTTTAAACCTAACCGTGAGGCTCTTTAAAGAGACGGTTAGCTGAAGTTGTGTCAGATCTGGATTTGAAACGAGAGATTCGTCACCTAAACACAGAATGCCAAGAGCTTAACTTTTTCCAACCTAGAGACCGGGCCATAGGGTGGTTAGGCAGAGTGAAACCTGACGTGAGAACAAGATTAGCTACCACCCATGAGACTCTTATCAAGTTTCTTGTCAGCAAGGCCAAATTGATAAACTTTTGTTAGCTGCAGAGACCTCCTCAACATCCATCTGGCGGATATATGAAACCGTTTGGCCAGAGACAATACAGGGAACGCTGTTGTTGGGGATGTGGATCTTTAAAAAATCTTCGGAGAGACTGCCCTGATTCCCGGGAACATTAGCTTACAAAGTCTTCAGTCAGGGAGAATTTAAACTAGTATCACCTGTAGTTGCGAGTCACACTATGGGTAAATTTGATGAAGGCTCATTTTGGAGAAGACTGTAGGATCCTGTCCTGAAGCCGTGATAGAAGTTGAGGGAATAGGCTTGAGATGTCATTGAACACAGGTGCCCAAGTTTCAATAGTAACAGAGTCTTGGTACAAAGAGAATCTGTGGGAAAGAAATCCCATTGTTATGATGTATTGAGTTTAATGTTGTAAGTTTCCCAAGATGACATTCTTGGTAGCTAAAGATCCAGTGGACCGTGAAATTAAAGAGAGATAGTGTGATTGGCTCAAATATATTCAGAGAAATGAGCAAGCAATCATATCTGAATATACCAGATCCAAAATGGCAGACTAGTGTTTCCTTATATGAAGAAACGAAAGCGTTGAAAACGTGTAGAGTTAAAGTATCTAGAGAAAACCTGGCATTCAAGCTTGGTCGATTCCAGTAGTTGAAGGCTCTGTAAATCCCCCAAACAGTGGATCATTTACAGCTCTTGTTGAAGGAATTGGTGCGGAAGTTCCAACTTTGCAGAACAGGTTTTCTGATGTATTCAGCTCAGGTGAAGATGAGATCGGGTATTGTGATACAGTCGAACAACGAATAATGACTGAAGATGACGTACCAGTTAAAGTTCCTTAGCCAAGAGGGCACCCTCACATGTGGTCGGAAGTTCAAAAATATTTACAATCAGCATAGACACTGGAGTCATACGTATATCCTCGAGCCGTCTCAAGTTGTACGTGTTAGGAAAAAGACGGAAAACTGCGTTTATGCTGTGATTACCGTGATCTCAACGCAAAGACAAGGAAGGATGCCTATCCTTTACCACGAATAGAAGAGACTTTTGATGTGCTCAATGGTGCCAAGTTTTTTCTGCTCATTGGACCTCGCTCATGGGTTTAACCAGATATCAGTACAAGCCCAAGATGTCGAGAAGACTACATTCAGAGTCGACACAGGAGGTTTATATGAATATGTTAGAATGCCGTTTGGTTTCACAGGAGCCCTTGGGACTTTCATGCGCCTAATGGACAAAACTTTTGGAGACCAAAATTTCCAGACCCTTCTAATTTACTTGTATGATATTCTCTGTTTTGGTAAGACTTTTGAGAAAATCCTTGATAGGCTTGAAATGGTTTTAAGTCGTTTGAAAAAATGAAATTTAAAGTGGCATGAGCTGCCGAAATTCCCACTTTTTTCATAATTTCTGATGGTCACGACAGTAAGAGGCTTTGAAGGCCATCGAAAAACTAAATGATTGGCGTTGGAATGAGGAAAATCCATACAGTATGTGTCCTGTACGAACCAAAAACGTGTTCGAAAAGTAGCAAAATTTAAATAACCGGGACGACCATTCATTCATTCTAAGCCAAAGTTAGTTCAAAACAATACTTTATCGTACATTTTCGGCACTAGAAGCACTAAAAAGCTTCTGAATTATACGTCTTGAGAAAAATAGCCGATAATTTCAACATTCTGTGTTTACGTCAAAATATCAACATTTTGGCAGCTCATGCCCCTTTAAAGGTAAAGACTAAGAAATTTCAGTTGTTTAAATCTAAGTTGAGATACTTAGGATATGTTGTTTCTCAGGAAGGTATTCAACCTGACCTGGATAAGATATCGGCGATTAAAGATTGGCCCCAACCGAAAACAGATACAGATTTCCGATCTGTTCCTGGCATCACTGGCTACTATAGACGACTTGTCAAGAACTATGCAAGGATTGCATCACCTCTTCGTCAGTAAAGAAATCGAAGAGACGTAAGAAGAGTTTTTTCAACCCTAATGGTGTTACTGGCTGGAACAACGCTTATGACGAAGCAATGACGACGCTTCAAGATAAACTTGTCAGTCGACCTATTCTTGACAACCCCGATTTTTCGAAAATGTTTGTGGTAGATGTAGATGCAAGCCATTTAAGACTTGGGGCAGTCCTGTCTCAAGAACAAGATCAAGGCACAATAGTTTTAAGCTACGCAAGAAGAGCACTGCGTTCTGCTGAGTAAAACATGGAGAGGTATTCGTCCATGGAACTTGAACTTTTAGCTCTGGAGTGGGCTGTATTAGAGAAGTACAGGGATCTTTTGACGGTGTATACAAACTATGCTCCTCTTAGTTATATACAAACCACACCCAAGCTTGGAGCCACAGAGATGCGCCGAGTCGGTCAGCTTGCCCAGTTTGACATAAATCAGGAAAGGTTATTAAAAATGCAGACTCTATAAGTCGTAAACCCGAGCATTGCTTAGAATCTACTTGACTAGAAGAAATATCAGTCCATGTTTTACAACATTCATCCAACACCACCCTTTTACCAGGAAATCTCCGAAAAGAAATTAAAGATTTAGTGGAACAAGTGTGGATGGAGGAAGTCCAAGCCAAATCTACTAGAAATCCATCAGACTCGTCAAACTTAGTTGCCTCGTGTCTTGCAACTTTGTCCAGATGTCAGACTTATACAATGATACCTGAGATATTATCTTCTATGCATGATTCTATGGGACACCAATGTGCGAAGATAATATTAGGTCTCTTGGAAAATAGATGTTATTGGCCATTCATGGTTCGTGATGTTAAGGAGTATTGTTCAAAGTGTAGTCGTTGCTTATTTAGCAAATATGGTACAATATAAAGACTCTTTTAACTACATTGTTAGCCCAAAGGCCATTGGATATTTTAGCTATGGACTTTACGGTGGTTCTCAACCCCGGTATCGGTAATATCGACAATGTTTTAGTTTTAACAGAGGTCTTCACCAAATACACTCAGGCTATCTCTACAAAGGATACCTCCGAAACTTGATAGGATTTCTCTAACAACTTAGTTGAACGTATGGAACCTCGACGTACGGCTTCTTGCACAGCAGGGTAGTTGGAAATACCCAAGATAGTTCAATCTGAAGCCACAGACAGGGACACAGGAGATATGACTTATGATCCAGTAGGGGAGTTGGAAATATCAAACAGGCGTGGGCATGGTAAGTTTGATGAATGACAACATCGAAACACTATTTTTAGCTGTTTTCTCACAAGCTTTAACAATATACTTCAGTTCAAGAATGATAAAATAGGCCTGGTTGGATACCTACCTAACATGTGGGAAAGCGCCCATCGATGTGAGTGCAGCACGCAAAAGCTCAGAGTCCAGTAGAATATGAAGGGTCGTTTACATCACTGCCTCTTTATAATTAAACGAGAGTGCCGGCCTTTATACGAAGCATCCGTGTGTTAATATACTAGCTTCTATGTGGTTGATTTATAATTTTTCAACGCGCAAACACGTATATTTTACCTAAGTCTGTTAATTATAACTATTTAATTTATGTCAAAAATCCTCATTTTATCAAGGAAGAAACAGTAGGTCTATGATAACAATAGAGTTCCGTAGTATAATCTCCTATCTCCAAGACATTCAACTGGGTCAGAAAGTGGAAGGGGGGGGGGGGTGCAAGGAAGTATTTAATTCTTATCTATCTTACTTATTTTACGCCTGTGGTGTTCTATAGTTGATATTATATTTTCAACCATTTATATAGCACCCGGGAGGACTGCACTAAAGTAAAAAGATTCTTTAGAAAATGTAAGCCAGTCCATCATTTGATATTATAAACGCTCTACATGACGATTGTCGGTGGCCTTCGAAGCCATATAACAAACAAAACAATGGAATATATGTTAAGCACATATAAATAGACAATAGACAATAGCACGTACAATAGATTTCCAAATTTAGGAGAATGCTATAGGCGGTGGTCAGTTGTCTCTGGCTTTTTCCACAAAGGGTAAACATTGAATAACGGTAAATACATGTACTACGATTTCACTCTCGAGTAGAATGGTCGTCGGTTGTCGGTGGCCATCCCAGCAGGTAAAAAAGGTCTTATTAAGAATGAGGGGTACACATCCATCGACTTGGTAGGACACTGCAGCTACTTGACGGTCGTCGGTTGTCCGTGGCCATCCCAGCCATAGAAAATGATACCGGTACATATATTATTTAGAATGTGACAGGCACATTTACATCTACTTGGGATAGCAGCTTCTTGACGGTCGTCGGTTGTCGGTGGCCATCCCAGCAAGTAAAAAAGGTCTTAAGAATGAGGGGTACCCATCCATCGACTTGGTACGACACTGTAGCTTCTTGACGGTCGTCGGTTGTCGGTGGCCATCCCAGCCATAGAAAATGATACCAGTACATATATTATTTAAAATGTGACAGGTACATTTACATCTACTTGAGATAGCAGCTACTTGACGGTCGTCGGTTGTCGGTGGCCATCCCAGCCAAAGAAAATGATACATGTACCAGTACATATATTATTTAAAATTCAACAGATACATTTACATCTATACTTGAAATAGCAGCTTCTTGGCGGTCGTCGGTTGTCGGTGGCCATCCCGGCAATAGAAATAGAAAAAAACACACAGACGACCATAGCCAACCCATCAAATAAACTTTTAAACTAGACTGAAGCCCGAACACAGACATAAACTTTCTATATATGAATTACATATAAATATAATAATTTAATATATATAATGTAAGTGACCTCTTTACATGTTATATAGCTATATATATATATATATATACATATATATATCCATATATTTTTAAAGATAAAACATATATAGGTATGGATTGGTAGGTGTTTCTGTATATATAAAAGAGCATACTGTTTTGAAGTTGTCTTACATGACGAACTTGCCCCACATCGTCGGACAACCTGTGCTGATTGAATCATATCGTCTGGTGCAAGTGGGCATCGTCGCTATTTTAGAGAAACAATGTATTACTGTTTTACTATGTATCTATTTATTCATTTTAAGACAAAATATTTAGCTTTTCTATGAGCTCCAAGCGCTCACATTGTGTATAACAGCTGTTTATCCTAATCGTGAAAAAAACAAAAACTGTCATTCTTTTATATAGTATAACGCTGTTATTTTGGGTCAGATATAAATCAATTTGACCTACTCACAAAGAAGACGAGGACATTTTAATTAGCAGCGTTTGGTAAATTATCCATTTACCTTTTGGTTTTAAGATATAGGCTACAGGAACTGCAAGCCGTAAAGATAATACAAAATTAATGTAAACGAACATTAAAACGTCCCCAGTCCGCCCTTTGCGCTAACGCGAGGAAGGGAAAATGTATAAGGAATACCGATAATAACCCATAGAAAACGGGGACATAGGTACACTCAGCCAATGATGAACCAGAATGATGGACACCCCCATGTGTTACCGCTGCTTTAAATTTTCACTGATTAAATGAGCACTGTTGTCAAATCAACAAAATCAACGTCACTAGCATTTAAATCGGACATTCTAAAAGCTTTTTTTATGCTAAAACAACCGGGGGCGTCCCCGGTTGCAGCTATGTCCCCGAAGAAAAGGTGTGTATTTATCTGAATGTCCTCCTTTGATACCTTTCACAAATTCACAGGGAAAATCTTCTTGTCTAAAATAGCCATGGAGACAAGATTCTAAAAAATAGGTTAAAAAGAGGTATATCATTTAGACCTTTATACCCAATGATAAGCTGTTATAATAAACTAAAACCGATGATATTTTATTACTTTGACAGACAGGGTTTTGGGTTTAGTCGGTAGGATTTTCTGGAACACTTAAAGTGGCATGAGCTGCCGAAATTCCCACTTTTTTCATAATTTCTGATCGTCACGACAGTAAGAGGCTTTGAAGACCATCGAAAAACTAAATGATTGGCGTTGGAATGAGAAAAATCCATACAGTATGTGCCCTGTACGAACCGAAAACGTGTTCGAAAAGTAGCAAAATTTAAATAACCGGGACGACCATTCATTCATTCTAAGCCAAAGTTAGTTCAAAACAATACTTTATCGTACATTTTCGAGACTAGAAGCACTAAAAAGCTTCTGAATTATACGTCTTGAGAAAAATAGCCGATAATTTCAACAGTCTGTGTTTACGTCAAAATATCAACATTTTGGCAGCTCATGCCCCTTTAAGTAATGCATTGACAATGTTGACGCATCTTCAGCTATTTCAAGACTATCGGTAAACTGAGATTGAACCGTAAAGAATCATGGGAAAAGAAAGAGAAACTTTTGGTTCTCCCAGAAATAAAAGAAAGACAAGGAAGTTTAACCCTGACTAGTAAATATTTTTAACACATCTTCTTTTTACAAGCAACAACTGGCCTTCAGAGGTCGGACCATTTTACTTTGAAGCAGTTTGTTTGGTTGCTTTTGTATGAATGATGAATAGAAGTATATGTAGTTTATATTCTTCTACTATAATCTTGGACATGTTGATGTTGATCAATCCAACTACAGAACATTTGTTTATGTTTTCAATTTAAAAAAGAAATAGTTCCCAAAAGCATGTAAGGCTGCATCATAGCCCTGGTTGTTCGAAAACAACTTCACAATTGTGAGGTAAAACGCTCGGTTGTCAAAGATATATAGAGGATATTAACTGGTCTCGATGTGTATACCATAAATACTTCATCGAGTGGGATGCGAAAAGTGATATTTTCACGAGTGGCAAAGCCACGAGTGAAAATGTACATTTTCGCATCACACGAGATGAAATATTTATGGTATACATATCGAGACCAGTTAATTTTCTTTTTATTATATATCTAACAAGATTCATCTTTTAAATTTTGGTTTGAAAACAACTACGTAACGAAAACAAAACTATGCCAAAGGTTTCTGTCTCAGCGACTGACCTATATATCGAGCTATATAGGTCAATGGTCCAAACTACCACAATGCGCATGACAAAATAGATCGACAAAGAAATTCATTCAGTTAACTTATGAAAGAAAGCTATTCTTAACACCCGAATCAAATTACTGATACTGTTTATTAAGATCAACAAGAAAAAAGATATGCATCCTTTCGCTGCTTTTTCGTCATTTTTTCGTCAAGACGCGCGCATTTACACATAGCCAATCACGTGGCGTGACAGTGTCAAATTTGATCGAAGCGAGGAAAAATATGAAAATGCAAAACCAATTTTAAGATTAAAAAAACAATACAATCACAGTTCAACTGAAATAGTTCGCACCGCACTTTCAAATGTATAAAGAGTATTCGATGACGGAAAGTGCTTGAGTGCAAAAAGAAAGCGTAGGAAAAAAATGCTTAATAGTGGAGCACGGTCGAGGAAGATTGCGCTGCCTGTGGCAGTGGAGCGTCAAGTCACGGAGAGACATCAACGGGAAGGACGGCTTGGTAGGCCTCACTTGCAGTGGTCAAAGTAGTCCCGGCTATCAAAAGTGTTATCATCACTGTGACGATATCACAAAACTTGTTATCGTCACAGTGACGATATCAGTTATTTTCCCTCTGATATGATTTATATCATGTTGATAGTTCTCTATATTTCATTGCCAGATATATAATAAATTGCATTACATGCATCATAATAAAACATAGCCATCCAAATTGATCAATTGTTCCCAATACTCAATATGCGATAATTTAGTGTCTATGACAATACATTTATATTGGTAAAAACATGTACGTTGGGTTTTCTCATTAAACACACAGATAGTTAAACATTTTGCCGTTTCTTCTCTCTTTTTTTTTCTTCCAGTGGACTCAGATGGATACTGTGGCAACAGTGGTTGGTAGTTTCCATAATATCCCTCTAAAAAGGAATAATGCATTTTTCATCGAAACATCGTGATGAAATTCCACAAATACGTTACAACAGAAAACACTGGTCAAACACAGCACTTAACGGGAGTCCTTTGGGATTAAGAACACAACCCCATAGAGAGTCATAGGCGAACATTTGGTAATTGAATCAAAGATTCAAATCCCGTGGGTCGGAACAAGATTTCCTGGAGAGTTCAGCGTCGGTAAACTGATTTCGTAACAAACCACCTTCCATGGCACAGGTGCCTTGTTCGGACTTTCTCGCAACGAAATTTGCATTTCTGTGGTAAACTATGTTACATTTTGTCACATCTTTGATGGGGTTTTTTTAATTTGAGTTTGATTTTTATTCACCATAAAATCAGTGAGGTAGTAGGGCCTACAGAAATAGTAGTATGTGTAGAAGGCGGAGTAAAGTTCCAATCGAAAAATTTCTCCCTGTGTTGTCGTTTGATGGAGTTTAACATCATTTAACAAATTTTCTTAAAGGGTAGTGAAATGTGCAATCGTGGATTTATGTTAATCCGGCAAGTAGGGAACATTTTCTATTCAAACAGTTTGACAGAATAAGGTCGATGTTTTGTTAGGTAACGATCTTAATACAAACTGTGTAACGGCTTATTCGATAGAGACCTATTGGGAAACTTGATGTTACTTCATGGGATTCAAATGTTTTTAAATAGTTTAAACTACATGTAATTTAATCCCAATTTTCTTCGAGATGGCGACCGCTAAACCCGTAATGGTTCGACATTGTGTGATCTGATTACATTGGATTCGATAGCGGCGAGTGGCTTAAATGTGATTTTCAAACTAAATCATCACGAGAAAATCGAGTTTGTCGTGCGTAACATCAAAAACTAATTACCATATTTACCTGATATTAAACAGATAATTTCTTGTTAAACTTTGCCGATGTCGGAATGATTCCAAGTGGGCTTCCAGTGGTGTTGTTTTTTTTTCTCCAAACGAGATTTATTAAATTTCTCCAAGGACTGATCGCAAACTTACCGAAATCTGTGTATTCCAAAGAATTCATTAACATATAATTGTTCCTTACTTTTGTAACATTTGTAGTTCAAACATATGCTTATAATAACGCCAATTAAACCGAGAATTATCAAGCAAGCATCATTCCCACTGTAAAATGTGGACAACAATATTGGGTAAGTTTTTACCTCATAGCTTAACATGACATGTACTATTGAATTTAGCGTTCTATTTAGTGTAGGCCTACATTTCTAATTGTATAGATTATCATATGAGGGGAAAACTTTAAAGTCTGCGCAAAATCTGCACAATTTAAATGTCAAAAACGAGAAGCGTGATGGAATAATAACAGGAGAGCGTTGGATGTGAAACTCAACATAGAGATTCTTTAAGAAATAAACACAATCATAGACTCTTACTATCATATTAAACAGGGTTTCAGTTTTACGGTTAACACAAACTAAGGTCAGTGTTGGTCGATTTAACCTTACCCGGGTTTGGCAAAAGTCTGATAACTAAATCAGAGCTAAATCCCTGAAGTCAGAACAACATTTTCTCTATAGATTTTCTGACTAAATTGTTTTGTTTTTTTCAAACACTGCTTCTTTAAAAGACAAATCACGTATATTATACGGCAACTCCAACGATTCAAATAAAGCCCGTATAGATCTTCTCGTTGAAACAGTTTGATTTGTTTATCGAGAAGGTTGGGGGTTTTAAGGGAAGAAAATCCCACCAAGCGTGTCAACTCAATAAATAGAGCAACTTTCAATAGAACTGTGAGGTTTATTCCTCTGATGCTGTGCTGATTTTTTAGAGAGTTTTAAATCTAACATTACGAGTGTAAGCGATAATGGCATCAGTAGACTATTAATTTTACATTTGCGTTAATGTTAACATGAGTCATTCGGTTAGAAACATTCGCCCAGCTAAAAGCGCTGTCGGGAACTCTGAACCACTCCAGACAAGTCTTTAGTTCGAATATCGACGACCAGTAACGGAGAAATCTCAAAATTTTCACATCCGAAGGGGATAGGTACTGAACCGTAGAGGGGACATGCAAAAAAAAAAAAAAAAGCTCTAAAAAGATTTCGTTCTACGAATTACTATTTCGTTCCACGAATTACTATTTCGTTCCACGAATTACTAACTCGTTCCACGAATTACTAACTCGTTCCACGAATTATGGTTTCCGTTGTTGTAGTTACGGCTTTTAAATGAATTATTTGGAAGGACTTCGGATTTCAGATTTAAGCTAAGTCTTAACTATCCTTAATCTCAACTACCTTTCAGCTATTACCGCCTATTATATCTTTGAAACATTCCTCTTTTCACTGAACCAGTTGATTTCTTCGAAATCCGTTGTTAAACTGTTAAATCGCTCTTTGTAAAGCATAGCACAAAAATTGGCCTAATGACGTTACATGAGTTATCTTACCCTTATAATGGCGGTTTAATGTGTGGCTCTACCTGACCGGCAAAGTAAGTAAACCAGGATAGAGACACACGAGTGCGGCTACCGTTGTTGTTGTCCTAGAAATAGGTTCTCAAAGTGAGGCTATGCGTACAGGTCAACATGGAAAGGGTTGAACTTATTGCTATGTATTTTGAATTAGGGTTGTTGTACAAGAACATCGTGAGTATATTAGCTGTGAATCATGGAATTAGACAGTCTTTTCACCTTGTGCACCAATTTTTACATCGACGAGAGCCAGCCAAGAAATATGCAATGTTCATCCTAATTGGTTAGCTGGCAAGTTATAAAGCCAGGAGCCAGTGGTTATCACAATTCGTGGAACGAAATAGTAATTCGTGGAACGAAATAGTAGTTCGTGGAACGAAATAGTAGTTCGTGGAACGAAATAGTAGTTCGTGGAACGAAATAGTAGTTCGTGGAACGAAATAGTAGTTCGTGGAACGAAATAGTAATTCGTGGAACGAAATAGTAATTCGTGGAACGAAATAGTAATTCGTGGAACGAAATAGTAATTCGTGGAACGAAATAGTAATTCTTGGAACGAAATAGTAATTCGTGGAACGAAATAGTAATTAGTGGAACGAAATCTTTTTTTTTAGATAGGGGTGCAGACGACACAAGTCACAATGCTGAATTGGCTACCGGCTTATTATGCGGTGAATCGCCGTATTTTTGGGTTCAATACAAATGGCGACAGGTAAATTTTTAACTACAGTCCAAAGTAGAAAAAAAATGACAAACACGAAAGCAGCCTCATCTCTTTTTGAAGCATAAAACTACCCTCTACATCAGTTGTCCATCAGTATACAATATAGCTAAGGATGTTAATTACACTTTTCCGTCTAAAATAATATGTTAGGCATTTTGTCAAAGTCCTAATGCATCCAACACATCCATACTTGTTCAAGAAATGGTTTAATAAGGCCATTATTTAATGTATGTGTATGTTGTTTATGCTTATACTAAGCATTCCATGTATAAGATTTTAAGAAATGACTAATATCCGATTAGGCTTCGGGAGCTGAGTTGGTAGAGCAGTGGGCGACCTTGACCCTAAACCAATACTCGTCATGAGCCAATAAGCTCATATCCTTAGTGTAGCGATGATATCTCCCTAGTCTGAAAAACGTGGTAACAATCTTTTTAGCCAATGTTTGACCTCTCAGTGACCTTGACCCTTGGGCCGATCTTCGTCAAATTTGGTTTAGAGAGGATATATCCCAAGTTTCATGAAATTTGAAACATCGTTTTTTTGTTAAACATGGTAACAAGCTTTTTTGGTCCAAAATTTGAACCCCTGTATAACCTTGACCTTTTGGCCTATGTTCGCCAAAAGTCATTCCCCAGTCTGATAACTTCGGGGATTTACCTGCGTGAAATACAGCGTGTCAAAGCCGACTAGTATCGAGCGAAGATAGCGGAAGTGTGTTCCGACTGCTTGCCACCCTAGATTAACAATGATATATCCCAAGTGTCGCGTAATTTAAAGCAACCGTTTTCTGAGAAACTGGGGAACAGGCTTTTTAGCCCATGTATGACCTCTCAAAAAAATTCCCCAGGCCCATTTGTCCCACATCTGAAATATGGTAATCAGGTTCCTTTGGGGAACTGAGCTATTGCAAAAACAAAACGCCGCGGCGGCAGAGCAGGACCCGAAAAAAAACTGTAAACAGACAAAACCTGTAAGCATTCCCTTACAGAGGCTGCTAAAATCATCCACAAAGATATTTGTCTATAATATTGTGTTTAGCCCGGTAAAGCACACGTTATGCAACAGTAAGAAGACATACGCAGTTTGGGTACATATTAAGATTCCTCCAATAGGTTTCAATTATAACTGATCGAGACTGAAAGTTAACACAGTGTTTCGGTCCCTGGGCCTATTACTGCTATTTAGTTGTGGATATCAAGTGGATATGGAATTTGTTCGCTTCAAGGCTACCGTTTTGGTCGCTACATTCAAAATGATCAGTCTATCTGACGGCATTTCACGTGCGCAAATCCACGAAGTTTCAGACTGGATGTAGAGTTACAACGGTCAAAGGGATGCTACTCTCAATGTTTTACCGATCGACAGGATCTGAGTAGCCCCCCTTGGAATGAGCTGCCTAAATTAGGTTGTTTTTTTTCTTTCTTTTTTTTTTTTTATATCTGGTTCTGATTGTCAAGGGAAGATCAGCATTGGAAGTAGCTTGAAAAACTATTGACAAAGTCAATAACCCATACGAAATTTGTACAAATAAAGGACAAAGTTCAAATGGCCGAGATGTACGAATTCATGTTTGTGGATTTTACTTGTAAAACTACCAAGAAGTATGCAAGATTGGTATCAACGGAAAGCTATTATTTTGTACTTTTCGAACAAAAATATGACCAACAATAAGCTTATTCTGTTTCAACGAAATTTTCCCTACATTTGGCAACTCATGCCACTTTAAGCACAAGCGGAGAAAAGGCAAGATCGTCATGAAATATGTGCATTCAGGTTGAATGAGGTTGCAGATGTTTAAAGTGGCAGGAGCTGCCAAAATGTTGATATTTTGACGTTATAACAGAATGTTGAAATCATTGGCTATTTTTCTCAAGACGTATAATTCAGAAACGTTTTAATGCTTCGTACAGGCCACATACTGTATGGATTTTCCTCATTCCAACGCCAATCATTTAGTTTTTCGATGGCCTCAAAAGCATCTGTCGTGACATTCAGACATTTTGGAAAGAGCGTGAATTTTGGCAGCTCATGCCGCTTTAACAGATTCTTTGACAATGATGTAAATGTTTAAAAGAACTGATAACGGCTGTAAGATCTATGTGTTTACATTGAGGTGTGCGCCGGGAGAATTGGGATGTATGCACTTAGTTGAGGTGGATTTTATTACCGCACTCAAGATTCTTTCAATGGGGGAGAAAAGTTCTTTGTACCCGAGAAAAAAATCCATCTTGCAGGATGACAACCATTCCACAGGGCCGCCGAGAGAAAAAAAATGGGAGTTCTTTTTACCCAAAGGGAGGCTTGTAACAGTGTAAGGGCCCATCGCTCTCCTGGCTGAACAACAGAGGCCCTTGTTGCATTATACAGGCTGGGTAAACAAAACCATTGGAAATACCCAGATTAATAAGCACTTGAATTCCAACCGCGTGCATCAAACACACGGATACACTGTCAACTATACAGCATTGGCCTGTTTCACGAAGCGACGTGGTTTTTACGTAACTGCCATAGCAACCCATACTGTAGAGATACGTTAGTATGAAAGTCACGCAAAAAAAATATATCTACGTCGTTTTGTGAAACGGGCTCCAGGACTTACTGGGATGTACGACTGTAAAGGTTACTTCTGCAATATGTGATCCCTCCATACTAGATTGGTGTTATACACCGTACAAGATTATGCCACTTATAAGATGGTAGAGCGGAATTAAAATTTTGTTCAACACTCGCAGACCATAGGTGGAAGGTTCTACCTATAAAAATGAAGTCATATAATTACTTGGCGGACATAGTCAAGAAAACTAGTACAGCCAATATCCATTCTAAAATAATACTTTATTTTTTAAATGATTTTTCAGTCAGACATGTACACACACATACATCATGGAAAGCGGGTTAAAAGAAATACTTATTTTTATGTTTTTGGTTGACAAAGATGAAGGAAAAAAATGGACAGGTGAAAATAAAAAATAAATATCTTGTTGCTAACTGAAGTAATCAGGCCTAAATTTATCTTCTAAATCAGTCCAGATTTGACCATATTTAGGGTGACAGACGAACCAAGGTAGGTGAAAATTAATGCTTTTAAAAAAAAAAATGGACTCATAAAATACTAAAAAGTAAACTGGAAAAAAAACGCGACAAAATAAATAATGAAAAAAGATTAAAATTAAAACTTGGTTTAAAAATGGAAATGGCAAGCTTGGTAATACTGCGGATTATGATTTCTTAAACCAACTGAACAGAATGAACTTGGGAAGGCAGATCTGTCAGCACATATTTAAACACAAGCACTACCCAAAATCATGGAATAACAGATAAAAAAGAAAATACAAATTGGATAAAATAGAAGAGGAGAAAAATATTAAATCTTCAAATAAAATGGCGTCAAAAATTACAACCAACACTTTCAATCTGTCATAAAGAGCAGACTTGAACAAGACAAATTAAATTAATGTCAACTAGAAAGTTAAGACAAAGCTTTGGCTGAAAGCGAGCTTGTATGTTCTCTCCTGAACACTATGGCAGCATTGTTACCTTATGGCATCTTTCCGAAAAGGGAAGACGTTGTGACATTACATAGAGAAGGGAAGAATTCAAAAGTTTAACTTAAAATAGAATTGAGAAGTTCATTGTGAGAGAAAAATAAATCTACAAAATTTCAAACAATTGATTCAGTTAAATAAATTGATTTGTCTTATTTCATGATAAATAAAATAATAAAAGTTCAAATAAAATCCAAGGGTTTGAATATTTCCATTGTTTCCATGTATCTGTAGGACAAATATACATTAACAATACATTAACAAAAAAAAAATGAAAGGAAAAATGGAATTTACATAAATGGCTTATTAGTTGACCTCTTTGTTTGGGTTTTAAAACACATTTTTAACTTTTTTCATGTGTGTGTATAAAGCAAAGTTACATTGGGAAGAAAATAGGAATCAAATATTTTTTTTCAAATCTGTTTATCCATTTTATGAGCTACATCAAAAATGCATGAAACCGAAATTCATATTCGTAGAACCTTTTTTTTTTAATGAAGTTTGAAAAAAAGGTGAAAATCCAACTGTACAAATGACCAATCTTCCGACGAGGAAATTGTTTATGGTGAAAAAAAGATTGGACTGAAAAAGGATGACTGGCACATTTAGACCCTTTTCAGTGAATAAACATGAGAAAGTGATTGCACAAGTACTGTACATATTGTTTAAAATGGATTCATTGGAAATATGTGGGATACTGGGAAGACTAAATGAATTTAACAATATTTAACCCAAACTCTAGATCAAAATGAATGTTGTGGAGATTGACCAAAAGTCTTGTGTAGAGTATAAAATCACCTTTACAGTTATTTTACCATTTTTTTCTATGTTGAACATTAACCATTTTTTTAGACTGTCTTGGTCTGGTCTCCAGTTCTAGAGAAATAACACACATTCATACACAACACAGGCAAACAAATATAAAGAAATAATTCAGCCACCAAAGTGACAGAAAATAAGAGCCAGCTAAACACTACTGTACATAAGACAAGCTGGACAATGTTAAAACTTTGTGGCATCTCATCACGAAAATTTTAACGAAAACGACACCAAGAGCCCTGGTGGGGGCAGGAAATGTAAAGAGAATTGCCAGGAAGGCATAACGATGATTGAAGTTAGCACTAGAAGCTGTCAACGTTGTGTAGATCAAGATGGCTACCCTCTAGCTGGATGTATCTGTACCCTTACTGCGTGGAATGAATTCAGGAGCATTCGGGTTTAATTTGAACGGACTGGTCTGAAAAAAAAAACGTACATAAAATAACTGGACACTTGCTTCAACTAGAATTCAACAGACGGTTATGTCACCTGTCCAAACATAGGTTGTCCCATACGAATTAAGTATTTTTTGACGGTCACCTACATGTAAATTATTGTTATGAAGTTTCAATCTCAAGAGGGGCCTTAGTGGCTCAGTCAATTAGTGTGATAAGTCCCTCAGTTCGACGCAGTCGGGTTTCAAATCGCACTACAAAAAAAAGGCACCTTCCAAAATGTTTTTCAGACATTCTGGAAACAATTTTTCAACACAGCGAGAACTTCTGTAAATTAGGTGCACTATTTCCATGAACAAGAAATTTGGAACAATACTTACAGAATTTTCTAACACTGGGGTAATATTGCTGCTTTCCAGACGTTTTATAAGTTCTTCATATTCATTAAACAGTCTCTGAGCCTCCTCTTCTTCCAACATCTCCTCAAAACAGGCTTCAATGAACTCTTCTTCCCACAGCTGTTCTTCAACCTACACAATATACACAAACGTTAACCTCCATCAAAGAACGCTATTATTAATGACGGAACTGGCAGATTTCAAAAAGGTATTTCTTAAATTTTGACGGTACGGTACAGTACATGGAAAAGGCTTATTAGAAATCCACTGATTTCAGGTAAGCGGCAGTCAATTTCCGGTGATTGGTGCAGTAATTGTGCATGTGGTGGAACTGAGCATTTTCGCTTCTAAAATGATGTTTTCGTCTGACGTTACAATGTAACAAAATATGTCAAACGGAAATGCAACACCACTAAATACTTTCTTAATAGAGTCAGTCACAGAATATCATGAAATCTTATTGGTAGCTTGCAAGCCCTATACCATTATTTTTTTCTTATCAGTCTGATTTTCACCAATGACTATTTGTGAATGGTTTAAACATGAAATCTGACCTTCCTATCAAATTCCTCTAGTTCCTCTCCCATCCATTCATACTCTGAGAAGTCAACCCGATCGTTCGTACTAGGTAGTGGACCTCTTTCAGGTAAAACTTCAGGTTCTTGGTCATATATCACTGGGCACTTCATCTTGGGGTCTAAAAAAAAGAAACAAATTTTAACACAAGTCCTTCTTGATAAAGTCTTTAAAGACAAAGGTAATTTTAAATGTATTATCAGAAAATGAAACAATCAGTTTTACAGTTGACTGCGTATTTGTCTGGCTGGTTCATTTCCAGAAGCCCATTTTATTATTTACATATTTTTTTGTATTCCTCTTATTCATTAATATTACTTTATTTTGACAGAGTGGGATTCGAACTCCTCAACCTATCGACGGAATGCCCATATCAGACTGAGAGACTAGCATTCTGATTCAATCGACGGAGGAGATTGTGAAAGATTGTCACTTCAAAGTAATATCTTGATTGGAGGTCAGGGTTAAGTTGAAATTTGACCTATTTTACTGAATTAGTTGGAATTAATCAACAAGAGACAACTCCCCTTTAGTATTTTTGTTTATCTGTATAGAGTGATGAAAAAACATTTCAGAGTTTTCATGGAAAAAACACATTCACTACACATCAATATGCTTATCTTCAACAAGGGCTACCTGTAGCCTGAAAATTGGTCTATGGTGCTGAGAATCTAATATACATTCCCTGACGTTTGCAGAGCCAGAATGATCAATCCACCTTTAGAAATTGATACGAGTGAACCGACGGCTTCTTTTGTCTTAAAGACTTGCATGCGCTCTGTCGGCCCCGTCTATTTGTCCCCGAATGTTTTAAATGAACATTGTTAGTAGAGTCTATGTAAGAATTTGTTAGAAAATGTGTAAATAAAGTGCTATCATCAACCAGAGAATTTTATAGTGGCTTATATAGAAAAAATTCAGCACCAAGGACTTCCGAAGAGACCCGCTTCAAGCCAACATTACGTGAGTGGAACAGTCCAAGTGAAACACTTCATGGCAGAAAATGTCAAACTACAAGTCATATACTTTGGGTTTTGACTGCACACAGCCACAAACAAAATCCGACAAGTTTGGCAAAAAAAGAGTGTAGTGATTTTCTTATTCTTGTTTATTTAATAAGAAATTTGTATCATCATTTTTCTCTAAATATGCAAGTAATTTGTTCTGTGAAGAGCTAAGATAAAAAAATAAAATCTGGCAAATCAGCCTGTGTGGAGCAGTTACCGAGGGTAAATGTTACATTCATCGATCGTCTAATAAAATGGCTCGGGTGACAGTAATCTAAGTTTGGGAGTGCAAATATGTACCCGTTTGTTACTTATTTAAAATAATTTAGCATTGCTGGGTGACAGTTTTTCTTTATCGAAAGGGAAAAGTCAGCCTGGTTTCAGATTTAAAATTCAACAGCGAGGGTTGAGGAAAATGTCATTTTCTGAAAAAGTTTTTCAAAAATTTCTACTCTACACATGAGCACATTAAACGATTTATTGAATATAATGGACATTTTACAGTAAACTAGTCAAGTTCATTCTTTCTTTTGTACAAAAAAAAGTCACTTTCAAATGCCAAAACCTTACACGGAAACCATGAACAGAACGAACACTTTTACGGAGCCGTCATTTATGTCTTTGCCTATGTTAACCCATACTATGAAGGGACTTTGGTATCCAAATCAATAAATGGTCCCAGCTCGAACGACAGACCTAGATTCTAAAGTCGCCCTTCAAACTCACTTTCCGCAAAATTTTAATAATCATTTTTTAAGCAGCATAATGTTGTGATTTATTTGGTTTTAGGAGGTAATATTTGTTCAACTTTTTCATACTTTATGGATTTTTAAGACTTCTGTTGTACTAGTTACAGCTTTTAAATGAATTATTTGGAAGGACTTCGGATTTCAGATTTAAGCTAAGTCTTAACTATCCTTAATCTCAACTACCTTTCAGCTATTACCGCCTATTATATCTTTGAAACATTCCTCTTTTCACTGAACCAGTTGATTTCTTCGAAATCCGTCGTTAAACTGTTAAATCGCTCTTTGTAAAGCATAGCATAAAAATTGGCCTAATGAGGTTACATGAGTTATCTCACCCTTATAATGGCGGTTTAATGTGTGGCTTTACCTGACCAGCAAAGTAAGTAAACCAGGATAGAGACACACGAGTGCGGCTACTGTTGTACTGTCTATTTTTCGCCGATTTATTAATGACATCGTCTGCTCAAACAATTAAAATCGCAGACCAAGTTACAAAATCTGCCCTTTGAAAATGAAGGAAACTACGAATTGTAAGTACGTGTAAAATTTTGTTTTATTAGGACAGTATCTAATAACCCTCATTAACTGGTACTCTTAGACCAACGCACTTTATGTAAATTATGATATTACTATTAGTATTAGGCTACATCGAGGGTAAATAAGAGTACGGAATTTTTGTAGTTTTGCCTTTTATGCCCTAAAGCATCGCCTTTGTTTCCTTTTCTATTCTAAATTATATTTTCCGATTTCTAAATATTTTTGACGAGTATGCAAAATTTCGATTTTAACAAAGCAAGTTTTCAATGAATTCATGTTATTACTTCGACCTGAAGGCCAATTGCAGGGCCAAAACGACCGAGGATTAAGTTTACACCTTGCATTAGAAATGAAATAATAAGATAGCAGCAAGAAGTGGAAGTAATTTTGCTTCATAATCATAGTACATACGTGTTGTTTCTCCAGGCATCAAAATAAATTCTTCAGACCGGAAGTGTGATGTCACTATTTAGATGTATCAGTGCGCTCGATAAATAGTTCACACTAAACGATGGAAACCCCGTTTTATTCTTCTTCGAAAATAAAATTTGATAGTGGTCTTGACACAATTAATCAATTCGTTGTTCAAAAACTATACAGGTGGTTCGAAATTTGGATGTAGATATTGTCATAACAGCGACGTAAATCAGTCGCGGTGTCACTCACTGTCGTGTCTGTCAGCACCTTTTTACGATTATACTGTCATTTGATTTTTATGTTCAACCTTTAATACTCACTTGATATTTCTTCAATCATTGGTCTCCAGACGTGTTCCTATTTAGATGAAGATAGAGACTGAATTATACTTCTAAGAGGAGACTGTATTGTCGCTGTGAATGTGAACAGAAGTGATTACGACAGAGAACGAATGCGCTTTGTTTATGGTAGTGAAACAGCCCAAGAAGGTCAAGGCCATATAAATAATACTGACACTTGCGAACTACAAGATAGTTGACCTATATATATCGAGATCATTTGAATACATTAACATCAGTCCTAAATAGTAGAACAAGGGTTTATATAGACTTTGTAACATTTTTCCATATGGCTGTCCCTAAATAAAAAAAAAATTATCATTGGTTCATCAGAATATTCAACAATTTTTCATTTTCACCTGAATTCATTTTTCATTAAATCATAATAAACTGAAAGTGAAAGCAGTGAGTTTTGCCAATTCGAGAATATGTAAAAATAATAACTAAAAATCCTTATTAATTACGTTGGCGTCGTCTTTTCTTTTCTTTTTTTTTTTTAGGGTTTAGTCACATATTTCGGGTTAAATTGCAAGATGTCCTGAAACTAAGTTTTACTCTGGGCATGCACGTACCATTCTGAAGAAATTGGTGTAATAATACATGAAGTTCCCTGCATTTATCATTATCAGTTCGGTTTGTTACAACCACGAATTTATTGAAAATCCAGCAAATTAATCCTAAAAGTCTTACACTAATCGGAAAATTGCATAGCCCTTTTAAGGTGTTTAGTTTTTGTTGTGTTTTTTTATTATTCCTGAGTCATTCAGCACGTGTAGGGCTATATAGCTCACATGTTGAAGTAACAAAACCTTTTCTTTGAATCGACTGAAAATGGACCTTAAACATGTATAGTTTAAGATAATTAAAATTTTGATGGGAACTTTTCTCTCGCGTTTTATTGTGTACTACATTCGACGGACCTTTACATACTTTTAGTCTCGATTGGGGAGTCTATTTGTATACTCCTAAAATACTATTTTATGACTTACAAAAGCACCCCAAAATGTCCTTTCTCTGGCTGAAACCTATAACATACATGTAAGATTTTCGTGTTATTTGTCCTACGTATGACCCTCCCAAACTCGCACCACCACATTAATTGGGGGCGGGGTGGGGGGAGGGGGTCAATCAAGTCTATAACAATTGCATATTCCGAAGGATCGAAAAACCAGATAGCACTGATTATTTATTTATTTTCTGTTATGCCAAATGCCCCATTGCATGCCGTAGGCCTCAAAAGAATCCGCTGATCCAGAAACTGAAGGGCCTATATCAGCCTTACATGTGAACACTTGATTATAGCATATTCCGCAAATGAATAAATTAAAGTGGCCCGGGCTGTTAATTTTAGGGAATATTTCGTTGTAACACAATAACCTAATTGTTCGATGTTTTTATCAATAAGTTCATAATAAGAACTTTCCGCTGATATCAAGCTTATATAGGGACGCTAAGGTAAGTTCGAATGAGTGCTATATGCGACTTGTTTATATATAAGGATGATGCCTTCGGAGGGCGTGTGGTGCATTCTCCGCTGTTTATTTACTGACTGTCAGGCAGAAAACAAAGCTACGGGGAATTCCCTAATTGATCTTTTAAATTTACATTTTTGGCGGAAGGTCGACGTACAGCCGTTCATCTGAGATTGATCCCTTTTTAATTTTCTATTAATCTGAAGTGTAATGGAGAATCATAAGTTAGCTTTAGCAAGTTAGGGAATTCACTGCTGCTATTGTTAGTTAACAAACAACCGACAATGTACCACACTGGCAGCCACAAAGAGCCTTACCGTGCAGCTAACCAATGCAAGTGGATTATTTTTACCACAACAAAGCAGATAAAAGGAATCCCTCCAAAAACTCCCTATCCAGCGGTCCTCATGAGCCAATGACCATCTGGAAACCTCGTCTAAAAAATACACTACCGGTACTAAATTCAAGTCTTAGTGATTGCCTTGTTTCCATCGAAAAGGGTTCACCAGTCCGAAGGTAGTCAGAAGGTTCACTAGTCCGAATGAGAGGGTTCACTGGTTCGAAGGTTCACTTGTCCGAAGGTTCACTAGTCCGAAGAGAGGTACCGATATCATCCTCAATACAACAATAAGACATAGTTTACCGCTCTTTTCGTCTAGAAGAAACCAACGACCTTTAAGGGGTTCCCGGGGACTATTCTACCCTCCGTATCACCTACTTTTCCCGAATATTAGAAAGACGACCTGATATGTATGCAGAGAAAATTCAACCTTCTCAATTAAGGCCCGGGCAAATAAGCTGTGTCTGGTCTAATTCGTGGTTAGACTGGATTTAGGCCATTGGAAATAGTGGAATGTCAGGTAGAAAATACATTGCCCCTACTTCTGTGAGATGGGTGCAAAGCACAAACGGAAGTTTTTCGTCTTAATTTGCGATAAATTCCTTGTATTGTTTTTTCTCTTAAATGCACCTCGCTTGCCTGAGCTGCTCATCTTGATTTTGTTACAATGTGCCTCAATTTTAATCTACGATGCAAGTCAGTAGCAAAGAATATAAGGCCTAAGGGATGTTCGGACTAGTGGACCTTCGGACGAGCGAAACTTCGAACCAGTGAACCTTCGGACTAGTGGACCTTCGGACCGGTGAGCCTTCGGACAAGTGAGCAGTTCCCTTTCCATCAAAAAGATGTGCTCACTATCATACCCTTAATTAACTGTATTTCAGGGGGTTATGAAGAATAGTTCTGACACAGTAAAATATTACACACCAATCACTTTCGCTATCAGCTAAACACGCCAGTCAGATAATTAGCCAAGAAATCTGGACTGTGCTTGATCATTATTTTTCTTTGTTCGTCACGTCTCGGCACCATTGAGACCATTTTCCGGGGTTTTGACTCCAAAATGACTTTTTATAGAGTCCGGGCTCATTTCAATCAAAAAGTCGGGAGTAGACCTGGCCGCTTCTGATCGGGCAGTTTGCGGTCAGATTTAGACAGTCTACTCCAGCTTCATGATTGCAATGAACCCGGACTCCGTCAGTGTAAAAAAAAAAAAATGGTTATTTTGGACCAGGTCATAATTAGTTACATAAGATATGCTAGCATTGGCGTCAGGAAAAGAAGAAACAATTCATCATGAATTCGTTACAAAGCTTTAATTCACATAATTTTTAACAGTCGGTGCCAGCACAAAATGTTTGTGATTGAATAAGTTTTGTTACTTTCATCTAGCTAGTCCAAAACCCCACAAAGAAAGTTACGTTTTAGCATTTAGTAGAACTACCGAAGATAATAACTGTGGAAAGAAGCACCATTCACCCTCACAAAGGAAATTATGACCTCATTATACTAACAAAAAGTCGAAAGATGATCTTTTCAAAAAGGTTTCTTAACTCTTACTATTGGTCGTGGAGGAACAAGATATCAAACAGGGTTGAATTTGAAATTTGATGACCCAATAAAAAGGGAGTGTTTTTTTTTCCAAGATAAGAAAGATTTGATGGTACAAATGTCTAGACCCATAGCTTCCTATGCACTCGGTCAAATACAGGCTTTTGAAAATAGAAGAGAGAATTAAAGTAAGCCTGGAAAGTATCAAAAAATGTCCCCCTCTTGTAACCATACAAATATTTGATTACCAAATTAATAGGTTTAGTATAAGTAATCTATTTGAAACATACATAATAATAATATAAGAAACTTGTCTCCATGGTTATTTTAGACAAGAAGATTTTTCCTGTGTTTTACTGTTCAAAAATATTAACTCAATTACCAAAAGAAGTCCAAAAGAAGAACTAGGGCTGTTCATTTCCGTATTGACAGTCAAACCATTGATTACAAAAGGTACGGTAAGACTGCAACAATCAAGGTTGCCTTGTGATATTTGGCCCAGGGAAATGTACAGATACAAATTTGATAAAATCTTGATCTTGTTTTGGTTGAAGTGCAGCAATAGAAAGCTAAGTGTTTAAGTAAACGTCTTTAATAGATCTATTATGGATTTGTTAGCCGGGGGAATTTATACATAAACTGGTAGCAATACACATTTATTATCACCAAACTGACATATTTAAAATTTACACATTTAAAATGCTTGATTTTCTTCTATCTTGTAAAATCTGAAACTTTACAATGCTGTGGTTGCAAAAATATGGTTGATATAAACACAAACATATACCAACTGGACTTAAAAAAACAAAAACAAATCATACCTTTTTATTTTCTTAAATACCCGATATGTACTTAGTCTACAACTATTTCTTATATTATGCTAACATAACAGATTTACAAAATTAAATAAAATTTTAAAATAGGTTTTCTTTCTATTTAACACTATAGCCAAGCAATCTAGAAAAGGCTACAATAAAAATACAAATGAATGGGCCTAAAAAAAGCTAACAATTTACAAAAAAAAATGGTAAAATTCAAATAAAATATAGACATGGTTTATCATGTATAAGTGAAATAAAATGGTACAGACATCTTATGTCAAAAATAGTGTTGGTATCTTGGGTCCAGGATCACTTCAGAATAAAAACATCCCATGTTAATATTGAATGGTGTTTATAATGCAAGATGAGTTGCTTACAACTAACATGTAAGCCTGAATAATATGCCTTGCATTGAAGAAAAAAAATGATAAAAAGTACTCTAATAAATTAAAACTGCACTCAAGCAAAGCAAATTAAAAAATGCTAATTAAAAAAAAAATTGCACCAAAAATAATGTACAAGCTTTCTGTGATGTTTTTTTACTTTACAAAAAAAATACAAAATTAAAACCGCACTTAAGGAATTTATTTTATTCCAATTGAAGAAATGAATGGTAGGTAACAGAACCATGATTCAGACAATAATGTGAAAGAACTTCTACTGTGCTTTAAATGAATTGCATATGTTGATAAAATAAAACGTTGCAATTTAAAGAAAGGCAAGGCACATGCACATACATTTATTCTAACATATCTGCATTAGGAAACTATACACTGCAACAGAGAAGCGAAGCGCTAAGGATGAAATTATTAACATGCATGTTATCAGACCAATAAATGACAGCTATTCAATGGATTAACAGTGAAGACATAAAAAGCAATATACAATGTTGCGTACAAAAGCAAAAGCAGTATTTTTTATATAAGCACACAAAAATTGGAGTATTTATGTTCCTGCTGGTACTCCACACAGCTTGGACAGTTCCATTATGGCCAATGTTGTCAACATGAGAAATGTTTACTTTCATTGTTATTATACACTTGTTGATTGATTGATTGATTGTTTGGTGTTTTACGCCACACTCAAGATTATTTCACTTATATCGCGGCGTTGCCAGTTTTATTGTGGGAGGGAACCGGGCTCCATCCCACATAGGTCGTTCAAGTGAAAATCCAGTCCGTTATACATTTGTAGACTGAAGCATGAAATACAACAACCAAGCAAGGTATGACATATCCAACTGTACAGGAGAGATTGATTGTTGTCTCACACAGCACTCTAGATTATTTCACTCAAATAGTGGGTTTTCTTATTAGATGAGGAGCCTGGTAAACCTCTAATACAAGAGGAGGAGAGTGTCATAACTAAATTTGACATCAATCCATTGCTCCTCAATATCTGAATAAAAATGTCCTAAAAATTGGTGTCGAGCATAACCAATTAAAACACACCCAGTCAATTAACAAGTAAAGTCATTGCATTCCTTTTTTAAGACGGTAGACGATTGTCACTGACTTGTTTTTAAGAGCAGCTGTAAAAAAAGAATGTGTGTTTTGAAATTCTGCTGGAAATGGCTCACCATAGAAAGATATAATATAACATGATAATAATCATTGGTCACTGAAGCTTAAAGAAGTGTTGACATTTTGTCATTATAATCCGAATTCAATTGATAGTCCTAATTGCATTTTCTCAGTACAGTTGATTTCTCCGCTTGATATCATTTCTCTTCCATTCAGCCATCTTATAAAATTCTTCCCGAGGCATTTTGAAGATATCTTCAAATTCATCCTTGGAAAGGTGAATCTAAAACAGAAACAAGTTCATGAAACTACTATGGCGCAGAATGTAAAAATCACATGGTAAATATAACCAATTTTTAAAAAAAATGTATATTTACTACACTGGTTGCTTGGATTGAACTCAAGATTATTTCACTTGTATGGAACCAGGAAAACTGGCTATGATCAAATACTTTTCTTACAAAATAAGCCAGGAGAGTACAATCCAACATTCTTATAAATATCTAAAATACCAGAAGAAATGAAAATGTTTTTAAATCAAAATGCTTGAGCTTGGGAGTGCAAGAATACATATATCTCACAGTTTCATACCTCTAATCTATTGATATCCACGTCTCTTGGAAGATCAAAGTTTCTAATGTTCAACTTTTCATATGGGTACAACTGTAAAGAAGAAGTAGTCCAGGTTATTTATTTATTGATGTTTAAACTATTGACAGAGACATAATTTATTGCAAGACGATAATAAATATGAACAAAGACAATCAATAACTTGAAAAAGCAAAGCTCGGTAACTTTATGTTCAGTTTTGGCAACTGAAAGGGAACATTTTAAGCTGTTGCCGATTGCTCTGTTAACCAAGTCATGGTCAAAATTCAGGCAGCAAATTTACACACTGATGGATGGATAAATAGGTTGGAAGTCTAATGACGTCCCTTGAAAAACTATGGGATGACAGAGGGATCTTCTTTAAAGTAACCATTTTTTGTTGCGACACACATGTCCGCTCACCAAAACTTTCCGTGTAGATAAATTTCCACAAAGGTTTTGCACAAACCTATTCTGGTTAAATCCTATTTTACACCTCAAAACCACAGCTTAGCAAAGACATAATCAGAACCAATCGAATTACTAATTACAAACAAGATGAACATGACCACTCTGCAAAGCTATAATATTATTTCACATACACATTTCAACAATTCACCTGTCTGTGTGGGATAAAGAACAACAATATTGGTATCCTTTCCAATAAGTCTGCTCAAATAACCAACAATATAGATCATTTTCAACAAACAAGCCTTGAGACAAACATCTGTCCAGAGCTTTGTACAATTTTCCAGACGATTGTCACACGCTATTAGAGTGAGACTCACCGGGGGCTCAGTTTCTGTATGCCATGTACTTCTCTGTATCTTCAATAATGATACACTGGGGCCAGTGCCATCAAATATGCTAGAGGGTTTCTGTCGAGAGAAAAGAAAAAACCTTTTATTTTCATTCTATAAAAAATCAAGTAGGTTAATGGTTGGTTTGCTTCATAGAAAATATTGTTTATCGCTCTTTATTATAGCTAGGTTTTCAATTGATCAAAGAGTAGGGCCTAGGATTTTCCAGAGAGATTTCGCTATAATATCCGGTTACAGATGACGTTTTGTGATGTCTGCATCACATTCAAACGATAAAGGCTCCCCACAAGTACAATGAAAGTGTTGGTGACATGAAATTAGTGGAATTCTCACTATACTCCCGCTCCTAAATTGGTGATTGATGCCTTACACCCTACTCAAGAGTACTTCACAGGTTTAGAGGGGGAGAAAACCTGGACCTGTGCCAATGGGGAACCCTGACCTGCGCCGAGTATCTGGTCACTCTTCCACATATAGTGGTCTAATGAAAAACCCACTCAGAAATTAAAGAAAGTTTAGGCTTAACATTTTCTTAGAATTTTTCCATTTAATACATTCTACATGTAACCTTTTCAAATTAAAAATCTTACTAAACAAGTAGCATCTGTACAATGTGTGTGTTTAAGGAGAAAAGGGGAGTTAATTTTATATATCTACGTTGGGTAGTTACTTACCTTGGATCCGCCATCTGTGCTCACTGATGATGTAGAGGCATCTGAAATATGGAAAAACACAAATCACACAGTGTGTCAAAATTAACCTATACACATCTTACATCAAAAATGTTTTATGAAAAAAGCGAGAGAAAAAATGGCTAGAAAAGAATTGATTATGTTATTATTTGATTTGATTGATATATTGTGCCACACTTCAGATTGCTTCAGTTAAATGGCAGCCATGAAACCAGGTTCTTTGCCCAGAGTAAACACTCTCCCTTCAGCGAGTACCCGGTAACTCCTCCACAGAATTACTTATCCTCCCTAAGCTTCTAGTAATATGACCCAAGAGGAGGTAACTACATGTATGTTAGAATCATTTGTTCCATACACTGTCACTAATGAAGACTTACGGGTTGATCGCCTTCTCTCTCCATCAGCGGGATCAGTATCATCAAAACCAAAGAACCTCTGAAAAACATATTTTTAATTCTAGTTATACTTTACTTTCTATTCATTTGGGGAAGGATTTCACACCCGAGCTTATTCATATTTTAAAAGTAAGAAATGATAAATTAAAGTAGCAAGATGTCAGGACAAAGCATGGTTTACACAGACGAATATGTGGCAAATTGGAAGTCTAGAATCTATATGATCCACTGAACAACATCACATGGTAGGTCAGTGAGTAAACTCTGTAAATATCATTGTGTAATCTCAATAAACATCATCAAGAGAAATGTGAATACATCAAAAGATTGATTGATTTATGTTTTACGCCATACTCAAGATGATTTCACTTATATGGCGGCGTTGCCAAGTTTATTGAGGGAGGAAACCGGGCTCATTGCCCGGAAGAAACCCCCAACCTTCGAGTACCTGACAACTCTCCAATCCACTAAGAAATTACATCAAAAGATAGTGTTCATTTATAGTTCAGTTTACATCTCATACTGGTGATGACAATAAGCTGATGCTTTAAGGTATATCCAAATTTGTCCAACAAAATCAAATACAAGCACAGGAGATGAGATCAGTTAATATAAACAGAACTTACATAATCCAGTTGGCCTCCATAAGCCCCTTGTAATGGGAGAGTAACAGATTTCGGGGCCCAACCACCATAACCAGGTTTAGGGGCTATAAGCAAAATTCATAAGGCTTGAAATTTCAAAACAAATCAGTTACATAATGTGAATGACACACAACCGTGACAATAAACCTCTGTGTGATAATTCATGGTAAATTTATCATTGATGGAGATTGTATATGCCCCCCACAACCCATCCCACTCACCCGGCTGCCCCAACACAAGCATTTCATAAAGTTTATTAAGTCACATTTAGCAACTGACAGACCCTGGGTCAAATTTTTATTTCAAAATGCTGCATGCTCAAAGAGTATCCACTATGTTCTCATAACATATAAGGCATATTCATGTTTTCATTATTACATTTTCACTATCCTTAACAGCAAAATAGTATTCCCTTGTATCGAATTAGATAAGAGCTAGCTCAGCAGAGCTTTATTATTTTCCCTCCACTTACTTTTATAATTGGGGAACCTGGATGCAGCTAATGAACGGTAACCAAGGAGATCGCTATCATCCCAGGAACGGGGACGAGGTCTATCCAGGAAACGAGAAGGTGCTGTAACATAGATGATGTGATATAACATTTAACATTCAATGTTTCATATTCCTAGATATATCTCTGGAAAATGGAGAAATATTTTAGTAAACTAAAACGAAAGTATGGTCAGATGTAAATGTATAGCAGTGTTGCCCAAAAAATGTTCAGCGATAAACAGCAACAAAATTGTTGATTTATGGCTTCATGATAACTGCATCTTACAACTAAGCCTAAAAAAGATCATGTAAGGTAGTTTGTGTAAAAAGTTATTGATTGATCTTCTAGGGTACACTCCATGAAACCGTTGATAGTTTAAGTGTGGGGAGGGGGGGGGGGGGGGGGGGGGGGGAAATAGCCCTCTGGAAGAAACACACATCTATATAAAATAAGATGTTGAACTTTTTAGATAGATTTTGCTACTTACATGCAAACATTGGGGACTGGTATCTTGTCCCGTAGCGAGGCTCATAGCTTGCGTTAGGCACCCGGGATGCTTTCCAGGGGTCCAATGGAGAAGGGACTATGACTTTACGATCTTCCAAACTTTTCAGAATGGCTTGGGCTATAGAAGATCTGGCATCCAGTTTTGATAGCTCTTCTATTTCTCTCTTAACCTGTGGATTTTCATGGGGTAGTTCTACCATATCATCGTCCTCATCAACTAGACCACGGCTCTTCTTACGTTCTCGCACTGCAATGCAAACATCACATCTTAACTCATACACTAACAAATATATATATGGGCTAACATACACACACCTTAAAAAAAGTGATGACTTTTTTGGTTTTTCAACTTTTAATAATCTGAAGAATTGGAAGAATAATTCTCATATTCCTCCAAGATATACCTACCTGTACAAACACTTGCCTTTTGACCCTAGGAGAAAGAACAATCTGCATTTTACACAATAAAATCAAAAAATCTTGCCCTAACATCCTGTATAGTAACCTAGGCTAATGCCCTGTACTGGCTATCCGTTTGTACATACCGCGCATGCGCGAACCTTCCCTTCCGGTCTACCTCTTTCAACGCTTGCAGGCGTAATAGTGAGGGGAGGATGGGCTGGGTTTAACTGTTTGTACAGGTAGGTATATCTTGGAGGAATATGAGAATTATTCTTCCAATTCTTCAGATTCCCATAGATAGTACCTACAAACTGTACAAACACTTGCCTCGCATGCCACAGTCCGGAGGAGGGACTAATACGCCGTACAGAGCATTAACCAAGTTTTTTTGATTCCCGCGTAAAGAATGGTAACCTCGGTATTACTCACCTCGAACTCTCCTGGATCCGTCCTCAGGTGTCCAGTGGGCCAGGATGAATTAGATCTTTCCCTGAACGCTGTGTGGGCCGCTACCAACGGACCGAGTGAATACAACCCACCGTGTACTAAAGTCATGTCGCGGAGACAATAGTCCGCGAAAGTCGGTGACTTCCAAGACAGATAGATTGATAGGTTGTTTGGTGTTTTACGCTGCGATCAAGATTATTTCACTTATATTGCGGCGTCGCCAGTTTTATTGTGGGAGGAAAACGGGCTGTGTGAAACCACGACCCTCCGCTGGAAACTGGCAACCATCCCACATAGGTCGTTCGAGTGAAAACCCAGTCAAAAAAAATTTTTTTTTTTTTTTTTTTTTTTTTGGGCTGAGTGGGATTCGAACCCGTGACCCATTGGCGGAAGGCTGTTTGGATTGAGCGTCTAACGCTATACATACTGAGTCACGGACCCCAGCCTTCCAAGGAATAAGCCCTCATAATCCGGGGACATCGTGTAGGGACATCATCGTTTATCAAGGGGCTTGGTAAACGAAGATTGCACAGGAAATATATTCTCTATTAGAGAAATGTGTTTTATTTTACTGATTTATTTATTTCTTGGAAATAAACTTCACTCGGAAAGGAATAAGCAACATTCCTGTGTCGGCTACGAAGACCGGTGGTCTTCGAAGACCGACGGAAGACATATGGTCTTCGCAAAGGTCCGCGCTCAAATCTGCAGACTTTCTGCGTCTTGACAAGCAAAGTCAGCACCCAGGCTCAAGTGGCCGTACATACTAGGAATAACGGCTGTTCGTGTATTTCTTACTACGGTAATATACACAAGTACTGTCGGCTTCGGCGTTCACATCCCGTCGACCCGCAATGCCGAAAGGGTGTAACAGTCGACTATCCAACAGGCCTATCAGCCGAGTCGTTACTGATTAGCCAATCACAGCTCCTTTCTTTCCCGGCCTAAGAAATCATGAAGATGGCGGAAAGAGGACAATTCCAGCAATTGACGGGAGAAAAACATCTCTGGTATGGTTTATGTTCAAACTTAAGATCTGTAGTCAGAACAGGTACGGTACTTTTTCCTTTCCCTCATTTTGGAAAAAAAAAGGAATTTACTTGAAAACCAGTTGACAAGAAGTCCGTCTAAGATTAGAAGATAACGCCATTCTAATGAACTAGGAGCTCGGTCTTGTACTTACATTGATGATTGGTCTTCGCGCCGCACTGAAGTTATTTAACCTATAAGGTGGCGTAGCCAGATTGTGGGGGAAGGACCCGGGCCCGGAGGAAACCCCCGACCTTCGGCATGGCAACTCCTCCGCATACGGCAACCGCCATAATGTAAAAGTTGTCATTTTGCAACGGTAACTGCGAGAGGAAACGGTCAGGGTAATACTTTAAAGTGGCCTGTACGAACCGAAAACGTGTTCGAAAGTAAACAAAATTTAAATAACCGGGACGACCATTCATTCATTCTAAGCCGAAGTTGGATCAAACAATACTTTATCGTACATTTTCGAGACCAGAAGCATTAAAAAGCTTCTGAATTATACGCCTTGAGAGAAATAGCATAATTTCAACACTCTGTTGTGACTTCAAAATATCAACATTTTGGCAGTTCATACCCCTTCAATAGTAAGCTGTCATGACGCAATGCCACAAGAAAATAACAAACAGCGCACCATTTTAAACTACGAACGGGCTGTTATTGATTTACAACCGCGCAGTAGTGATATTTATTGGTCAGCCTTGAAATCTGCGAGCAGGCCGGGTGAGCAGTCCAACCTGACGATTGATTGATCGAAGAATTACGCTGCACGCAAAAGCTATTCCGTTTATACGGTGGCGTAGCCAGGTTTAGTGGGGGAGGAAGACCGGGCTTATTGTCCGGAGTAAACCCCGAACTCCGGCAAGTACCTTGGGAGTCTTCCACATACCCATCTTGATGAAGGCTGTGCCAACGCAGGTGTGCCCGACGAGTGCAACCTCGCCCTGCACTAGTGTCAAGTCTTATATGTAGAATACTGTGAAGGTCGTAGGGGAACCCCCAAGACCAAACCTCCTAAAGCCTGATCCCATAAATTATGGATGAGGGCTCACAATACTGCCAAGAGCCTGAATCCAAGAAGATTAGTCCTCGCCAAGGTTGCTCGTTGACGAGGGAAAATGTTTGCATGAAAACAGGCTCAGGGGTTCCTAGATATTACCAGTCGTCATGATCGGCTAATAGTCTTCTGTTTCCGTACCCCCCCCCCCCCCCTCATGTCCTATGACACAACTTGCAGGTCGTCCTGCAGGTCCAAGGGGTGGAAATCTGATTAATGTATTAATAGCTGATTTTTTGCCGCAATCCATGTTATTTCACTAACCGGGCAACTTGTCAGGTTTAGTGGGGGAGGGAATCCCCGATCCTCAGGGGAAAGGGTTGCATGGTTAATGCTTTACGCTACATTTCGGCTTATTCCACTTATACTGCAGTTTTGCAAGGATAAGTTGGGGAGGAAAACCGGGCTCATCGTCTGGAGGAAGCCCCCAACCTTCAGTGAGAACCTGGTAACCCCTTTCCATACGGCGACTGAGTGACGAGTCCTCTCAGAAATGTATTTGTTCTGAGTAAGATTCGAACCCGCGCCGCATGATTTGTGTAAGTAGGCCCCGGGCTGACATTTAAAAAAAAAATCAAAGGCAACCAGGCGGGGTCCAGGACCTAGCTATCGGATGGGGAGACCCCCACGCTTGGGCGATTTCCCGCTGTTGACCGGTCACCCCAGTGGCCCGCTCTAAATTGAGCAGCAGCTGGTAGATATAGTCCAGGAGTTCAGAGATAGTCAAATATTGATCGTCCGTCTCCTGTTGGTTTGACAGTTGGGATGATAACCGCCGGCGGTTCGACTCGCACCTGGGCGTACATCCATGGCCGAAACATGGTAGGTTTAGGCCTCTTGGAACACCTCTTGGCGTTTTGACAAACCCAGAACCTGGGTTAGGGCTGTTAGCCTTTCCCCCCACTCTAGTTGTCAGGCCGATCGACTCATGAACCCGTGGGTAGTGTCGTAATCGAAGGCGCCGTAATTTGAGGCTCCCCTGTGGACTGACAAATCCAGAGCTTGGAATGACGCCAGTATTACAATCAGCCCACTTTAGTTGTCAGGTGGCTGACTCGTGTACCTGGACGTACAGTCAGGGTCGAGGCCGCCGTATGCTAAGCCCCCAGGTGGATCGACAATACCAGAGCTGGGGTGACGCCCGTAGGCCCACAAAGCCACTCCGGTTGTCAGGCGGATCGACTCGTGTGCATGGGCGTACAGTCGTGGTCGAGGCCGTTGTATGTTGAGGCTTCCCGTCGGCTCGACAGATCCAGAGTTGGGGTGAGGCCCGTAGGGTAACCAACCCACTCCGGATGTCAGGCGGGTAGAGTCGTGGGCCTGGGCGTACAACCCTAGTCGAGGCTGTCGAATGTTTAAGCATCCTGGTGGCTCAACAGATCCAGACTTGGGGTAACGCCCGCAGGACTCGCCCACTCTGGTTGCTAGGCGGATCGACTTGTGTACATGGGCGTACATTCGTGGTCGAGGCCGCTGTATGTTTAAGCCTCCTGGCGGTTCGACAGATCGAGAAGTTGGGATGACGCCGAAGGCTCAAACCACTTCAGATGTCCGGCAGCTCGACTCGTGTACCTGGGCGTACAGACGTGGTCGAACCGCCTTGTTCAGTAGTTGAGAAACCCTGATCATCCGTATCTTCCGCCGAATCCGTCGGAGACTCCTCTCCAGTGGGCTCCGGTTCGGGATACTGGACGTTCGGCTGGAGGTAGTTCCCTGACCAAGTTTTAGTCTGGTAGTCGCCCTCTAAGAACTGGTCCACCCATCTCCTGGTCTCAGGGAGCGCCTCCTGGCGGTTCGACTGATCCAGGGACAAGGTTGCCGGTCGTTGCCTGATCAACCCGCCCTGGACGTCAGGCAACTCGACTCGTGTGCTTGGGTGCACAGTCGTGGTCGCAGAAGCCTGTTTAGATCGTGAAGATCTGGGCCCCTCGATTGCCGCGCCTGAGTTGTTTATTTACTCGAGCTTGGCAATTGAGAATTTAACGCCCTCTAACGTTTGTTCCATGGCACACAAACGTTCTGCGTCTGACCTCTGCGTGGGTTCCGACTGACGGGTGTTCCGACACGCAGACTTCGTATGGGACGGTGTAACTGACGTTCGGTCGCTGGCTTGAGAGACACTGTCGAAGATAAGCAAAATGAACAGAACATATGTTGAGAGCTAATCCCAACAAAGCATCAACGACAGCCAAATCAGAAGAGATAATCAACAAGAGAACACAGAAAAAAAAATTTTTTTTTTTTTTTTTTTTACTAACTCGTTATTAATTACTCATTCCTGTTATATTATATATCGTTTTTTTCTTTTTATTACAATAAATAATAGTTATTGATTTAGGACTTGCCTGGACCGTTTAACCTCGTCCGCTGAGTCTGGGGAGATCGCGTGATCGCCCCCCCCCCCCTCTTCGAGGACCTCCTCGGTTTCGAAGAATTGCCCTCCTTACTGGACCAGGAAGAACTTCGGGACCTGCTACTCTTCCTCTGAGGCTTCGCTGCTGATGATATTCTTGGCAGGTATTCGTGGGGTAAGTGTCTGCACAGGCACTAGACACCATTTTCCATCACAAATTTTTAATCTAAAAATAACAACGAAAAAGATTTAAAATTTAGTAATAGAACGTAATTTATTTAAACAGGGACGCACCCCGCTTTAAAAAATCGCCTATGAAAATATGTAATAGTGTTTGTATGGGAGGGTGGTGAGCCACAACAACCCGACCGCGTGGTGACGAATTTTGGACCCACGACAGCATATATGTGGGTTGAGATGGGTTGAGTCCGAAAACTCTCCAAAAAACAAAAAAATACAGGACATTTTTTGGTCAGAAACCCTCTAGTAATCTAGGGGAGGGTATCTAACCGCTAGGGACAGTAAAATTTCCTACCAAAAACGATTCAGAGAGAAGGATTAGTAAGAAAAGTATACTTAGTATAATTTGCAGTGTTGATCTCTTCTCTGCAGAGTTGAAAGAGGTAGACCGGAAGGGAAGGTTCGCGCATGCGCGGTATGTACAAACGGATAGCCAGTACAGGGCATTAGCCTAGGTTACTATACAGGATGTTAGGGCAAGATTTTTTGATTTTATTGTGTAAAATGCAGATTGTTCTTTCTCCTAGGGTCAAAAGGCAAGTGTTTGTACAGTTTGTAGGTACTATCTATGGGAATATATAAGTTTGTCTGTACACTGATGACAGTGAACATTGGTTGAAAGTAAGAATTTGATATCAAGCTATTTTAATAGGGCTAGATTACACATTGTGAAAGCGGAGTTCTCACTTTATGTAGCATACATGTAAATATTGTTTTATCAGTATTGTATTTACAATCTCCTATTTTCTTATTTATTTATTTATTACTATTTATTTTCACCGTTTTAAACACAGGACAGGATACACAAATCAATTAGCCTTAAACATTAAAAGAAAAGTAGAAAATCTTACTAATTTCTGGAAGTATTGCAGCAGCTGAGGCAGGTCCTGGCCAGTCTTCTCTCTCTATCTTTGTGATTTCATTAGGTTGTGGGGGTCGAGCTGCTGGATACATACTCATCTTCACTGGTTCCTCATTCTTCAGGTCTACTGGGGATGTGGCTGGTACCTTGATAATCTTCTTACCCTGACCAGATGCTGTAGATATATATAAAACTCAACTCAAAACTCAAACAATCTAGATTTGCGCTTCCAAAGTTTGAATGTTAATTTTCATTCACTAAGTCTCAGCAACTACTCGTTTGAATTGATTGATTTCCAAAATAATGCCAGATTGATTGGCAAAGGAAGCCAGATTAAATCTTGAAAAATAAAAATTTCTGAACTAAAACTAATCAAGACAGAGACCATTTATGGATTAAACATATGATCGTAAAATTTTTTTAGAGCTTTTACAAAATGCTAAAAAAAAAAGAGAGACAAATCCGTCAAAGCGGTGGTAAAAAAATATCCAAAAGACTTACCCAGGGCACTCATGCCTAAAACAAGAACAAAGAACAGAAAATTACTTTCAACAAAAATAATGAAATAAATTTTTTTTTGTAAGCACATTCGCCATCTCAGGATTTCTGACATTTGTACAGAAACCCCGCTTACTGCTAGTTAAACCACTAAAATTAATCATGGAGTTAAATTGTCTAAATCGTGATGTAAAAAGCACATATAGAATTGAAGCCTATAGACAACCAATCGATCAGAAAGAAAAATGTATTAACTTATATAGATATAATCTGCAAGTAATCAAATATTAAAATAAACTTTTGTTTGATATTACAAACCTTTTCTGTTCTTTGTCCAAGTAGGAGGTTCCATAGAGTATGTAAAGTTTTCTACAAGAAAAATTGAATCAAAAATTTTAAGTATTCAAAAACTATTGATTTTTTTCTTCACTCACAAACCGGCTTGCATTTATGGAAAGAAATCCATGTTGTTATATTTAGCAAAAAAATATTTACCGATAAAAATGTTAAAGAGAAATATATGGGTTGAATCCCACTATGAAGAATAATTTGAAAACTTTCTCCGGAAGTTTTAACTCTAGCGCTAAATGTAGAAAATCTTCCAGGATAAGCCGGGTTTTCTTGCTACACAAAGCATCAATCAATTTAAAGGTGCTAATCCAACAGTAATGAGCGTACCGGTACTGTGTTTGAAGGGGATGACATCAATGGCCATTAACCTGGTAAACACAGGGATCTTAAAATATAACATGTTGTATTTACCTGGTCTAGCAAAGTTGGGTGATCTTTGTGCCTGTGAAGGGTTGGAAGCTGGTCTCTTCAAATAACCAGTACCACTCTCCTTCAAATAACTTGTATTATAAAATTTACCAAAGTTAACTTCATTACGACGTGATATAGAGCCCGTTTCCTGAAACAACAACAACACTGCATGATAAACAACAAGTCTATGAGCATTTCACACAAAAAAGCCGAAAATTAGGCTAAAATATTTACTTCATAGAAAAATGTTCGAAGAATTAATCATATTTGTAAAAATATAAAACATGCATTTTAAATTGCAGTAAATAGCATGCCATATATGGGGAGTAAAATGCATCTATAATAATAATATATTCAATCAGATGAAGTATACATGCATTGGAAGGATGTTAAAAGGACAACATACAGAAGAATTAATATGCATTAAGACGGGAAGATAATTAAAATAATTAACACTATCTCGATTGAAAGAAAATAATTCTTTAAGCGAGTGGTCTCCACAACACAGAAAACGCTCAAATGAAACTATCACTCAATTGAAAGGAAATTATTAATCTTGCCTGAAACAACATTGAAATACAAGGTGTCAACGGTAAAATACAGACATGCTATTGAAAATAATTAAAAAAAGTTTGTTTTTTTTCCCAAATAAGACAAGTGAATCAATAAAAAATAAAGCGTTTTACATAAAAAAAAAATCTTCAAAACGATACGTAAGAAAAAATAAATTCTAAATTGTTTTAAATACAGTATTTTTAACAACAATTTGAAAAAAACATACTACAAGAAATAGTGTATGGAAATAATAAGCTGTATTTCTCAGAGCCACCAAAGGTAGCATACACAAAGAAAAAAATGTGAATTTTTTTTGTTTGCTTTGTTTTTTTTTAAATTAAATTTGAGAAGTGGAAACTGAAGCCATTTAAACTGAAAACATGTGACAAGACGTAGAGAAATAAACATGTGAAAAGAAATTGTTTCATCTTCAGTCTGTCCTCACAAACCTTATCCTTGTTGTTATACCAGGGGAAACACATCCCTGGAAAACCTCCTAATGCACACTACAAATTAACCAGTATAATACTGCATATTAATATCTGCACTGGACACAAAACAAGGACTTTATAAATGAAACAAAAACAGTAACGAAGAAAAAAATTCTGGCTTAATCTATTCTATGATGATGTATTTGGCTACTTTTTCTAATATTGAGTTTTAACTAAATCCTATCATATCCTGGATGGAAGCAAATGGTCTATGGGGCGAGTGTAGCCTCCAATAAACTCCTCTCCTGTATGTTTGAAATTCATCTAAAAACAGGGCATTCCTGGTTATGATAAGCACACTCGTAATAAGAGGCATACCAGAGAATCGTTTCACAAAGTCCCTGCACAATGCCATCAATCTCAGTTGCCATGACGTTGTATCTCTTCCCTATGGCATCCATTGGTAACTGGGCTTCCTTTGTGATGGGACAACTTTGTGAAACGACCCACAGGTTCAGAAAACCGTGCAGTTTATTATTCAATAAAAACTAAGAAATTCACTAAACCCACAGCAACAACCGGGCAATAATTTTAAAGCTAGATAGCCTCACGGTTTTCACATATATATATTTTGGGATTTTTAAAATGTTATAAGAGTCTGGATTGAAAGTACTGAAAGTAAAGCAAGCCATGCTACGCTTTTGTCATTCATATCATATGTACTCATTACATCCTTTAAAACATTTATGAACACTATAATTATTAATATATACATGCCGTATTTCTTCTAAAGGTTCAGCCACTTTTTTCCTCATAAGGATTCGACCATTAGAAAAGAAATATGCTTAATGTGGCCAGAAAAATTTGCCCATTAGAGGGAATTTAAGGCAATATGACCAGCCGAGCAGTGTGTGAAAATGGTTATCCTTAAACACAACTCCATGTCTCAATTTTTGTCTGACTCAAGGGAAAATTTAGGCCATTAGAATGGCTGAATATTTAGAAGAAATACGGTATATATTATAATAGATCAACATGCAGGGTGAAAAAGAGGAGACAGTACGATACAGGGAAAATAAAATCATAACGAATATCGCAGTCAACAACAAGGCTAAAATTCAATTGATTTTTGTTTAAGCAGCATAAGATCATTTCACTTTATAGCAACGTAATGTTGGTCACAGTTTAGGGGGGTTCCAAATCCAGACCCATTGAATAATTGGTTTTGGTGTCAGACAATTACAATGCCTGACCGTGACGTTGTGGAAAACTAACCTTATAAATACAAACAATAATGAACTTATAATAAATCAAATGTTTTTTGTGTTTGTGACAAAATCTATACAAATACTCAATCTAAAAAAAGAAAAAAAAGAAACATTTTGGGTGCATTGCATACATAATGATAAAGGAAGTGCATACATAAGATGATAACATATAAGTGATATCACATGCTTAGAGGGAAAGAATTTGGACAACCGTGCACGAGGCCAAACTTAAATGTCAGGATTTTGTGGTTACATGAATAGCCATATATAAGTTACAAATAAATGATACAATAAAGAACTAATATACAAGTCATGAAATATACACATATGTTAATCATAGAAAAGCACAATGACAAATGTTTGATTGATTGATTGATGTTTTGCCCTGCATTCAAGATTATTTCACTTATATGGCGGCTTTGCCAGGTTTAGTGTGGAAGAAAACCAGGCTCATTGCCAGGAGAAAACCGCAGACCTTCGACAAGTACCTGGCAACTCTTCAACATATGACAACTGTGTGAAAAATCCACTGATAAAAGCACAACATTCTTAAATTTTTATTTGCTCGGAGTGTGAATCGAGCCCACATGGAAGGTCTGTGTGGGAGTGAGGGACGATTACTCTTACCCACTGGACCACCGGGACCCCTACTAATGTTTGATGTTATGAAGAGATATATTAGATAAATATTTATCACAGGGGGTTAGACAGTTTCCAATTTATCTGTTCAGAATGGCAGACTTTTAAAAATCAAACTTATTTGGAAATTCTTTTTAACCTGGACCAGAGAGAAAGGTCGTTAGTAAAAGGTCTTCAAAAGGGTTTAATGGACGCCTTTCGTCATTTGTGTAGCTAACTGTTTAAAAGAGGTTACAAATAAAGGGGCAAGAGAGTTTCATTGGTGCAAGTCAGCATTAGCATCAGATTAATTGAATTTGAATCCACAACTTCCAAATTTGTTTGAATTTGTAACAAGAAATACTTCCATGCTTCAGACAAATATGTTTTCCATAGGAAATTATCTTTCCTTAACAGTTTTACAAACGGGCTGGATATGGTTAAGTCCACATTTTGTCCTGACAAACTTGATATATCACAATTAAATTGAAAGGCATGATTTGCCCAATTTCAAGAACTAAAAAAACCAACAGGAAAATATTTCAAATAATCTATGAGCGAGCACAGCCAGCAAAAGATTTAAGACAGACATTCAAAATAATACTGAAGAATTTCCCTTACTTTCAATGAGAAAATAGAGAGTCAATCACTTAGGTTTTTTTTGTTGTTGAAAACACAAGTGATAAAGTGTTCTAATTTTTCAGATTTCCTTCTTTCATTCCTTCTTTCTAAATATACTAAATATCTTTGTTTGCAAGTTCAGGGCTCGAATTAAACCAGGGCACCGAGGCCATTTGCCTCCATGCCCTTCTTTTTGGCAGTGGTGCCCTATTTTTCTCCCCAGGTTATTTGATAGAGGTAAGGCCAAAAAAAACCAAAGTGGCCTTAAAATAGGTGCCCTAAATTTTCCGAAATTCGAGGCCTGCAAGTTTGTCAGGGCAAATGATTTCAGGAGTAAATACAGTAGGGTATGGGGAGACAGGAGATGGGAGAAAAACATACCGAACTGAATCGACCATAGCTACTGGTGGTCGACTGTGATACCACAGATAATGTGGGACTCTGACAACGCAACAACTGAAAGATGTAACAACAACAAAAACAGGTGCAAAAACATGAGAAATGATAAAAGCACAACAAATGAGCATACTAACAAAATGTGATGGATAAAGACATTATGAAAAAAAGGCCAGATAGAATGACAAAATAATAAAACACTCTAAGCCCCAAAAAAAAAGAAATATCACAGGGTACAATAGATTTACAAACAAAGTTGCACAGGATTTGAAAGCCAAGCAAATACAATAATAATCTTATCAAATAGGACAAAATTAGTTTAATTCTTTTATTGTGACAGTTACTTCCCCTTATTTTTTTGCTTTCCTGTTTGTTATTGAGACGTCCTATTTATACCAGACACATCACACATATCAATTTCTACAGGGTTTCATATTCAGTTTAGAGCAATTTCAGTACTGAGCGAGAACCATAATAATCTCATCAGTTGACCCATCCATTGGCTACTAATGATTTTATTTGTTTTGTCTGTGTGTTGATGTTCACAATTCCCACTTAGTGTTTATCTTGAATCTATGATATTATATGACTTGTCATGTTTACTGTTAATCTACTGACATTCCTGCTTGAGTTTAAAACACCCAAACAAAAAAATTGAAATGTTTATTTCCCAATAGGCACATTCTATGCTTAAATAACATGTGTTTTTTTTATATCCAGACATGACAAGCTCATTGTTTCTATGTTTGCTGTTAACCATGTCTAAATCAATACAACCTTTGTAGACATTCTAAAATATGCTTCAGTTTGTCTTTTTCCAAATGAAAAAGTTCTAGTAAAAAAATTGTGGTATATGTGACACTTGCACTCGGAAAACAAACATAAGAATTGCACAAATCCGACAGCAAGAACTTTAAATGTACAAAAACATCCACTAAGTTCAGGAAATGTACGAGATTTCAATATTTTAATTTTATAAAAAATAGAGAGGCAAATTTTCAAGAGATTTGCTGTAAAAAGTATTGGCTAATTCCATGAGATTGAAGCCGGACAATTCTAGACCTAAAGCTACCATAGCACTTATTGTCATTATGTACAGGTATACGTTATCTTAGCAGTTTTTATTACATAGAGCTGTAGACATATTTACCTGATCTTCTGTTGGGGACATTCCTTCATCGTCACTCTGATCAGTTGTAGATCCAGGACCTGAAAGTGACAACAGTGCTTCATTGATTGCTTTTAACATAATCCTGATTACTTCACCACATTGATTGACTGATTGATTAACTGACTGATGTTTTACACCAGACTCAAGATTATTTCACATAGCAGTGTTGCCAGGTTTATTCGGGTTAAAATCCCACTGTCAACCCCAATGCCTGTGTCACATATAGCTCACTATAATAATTTTTAAATAATTTGGAGTGGAAATGGGCCCATGCCAGACAGCTTAATTCAAGGTATTTCACATCACAATTAAACATTGAATACTATTTCACTCTGAGCTGTATCCACAAATGCAGTATCTGGAGAAACCATATCCCCTGCATGCATGAAACCTCGGCCTCGTGTTGACACTTGGCAGCCATTACACATAAGGCAACCGAGTCAAAAAACAGTCAGAATCCAAGCAAGGAGAAAATCATTTTTCTTTTGAATGCTTGAAGAGCTCTCTGTTTCTATAGCAAAAACTTACAGACTTACTTTTGATAATGAAAGAACCATTCAAAATAGAATCAAATGAAAACGTCACAGACTTGCGTGAGGCCATTGAGTCTTGGCTCAGCTTTAAGAGAACAATACTTAAATTTTTGTACCCATTTCGGACCTTCCATATTATTCCTTAACTGAATGAAGCCATGGATGAATGAATAATTCACAGTATGACCAGATTTATGGTCAGAATCCTTAGAAAATATGTGGAGTATTTTCTCCATATGTGTTCCACTTCAAATTCAAGGCAGCTATGGATATATCTCAAGATTGCCACAAAAAAGGTGGTGAGAGCTGAATAAATCCAAACCAGTAAACCTTGAATTTCATGCAGACCAGTGAACTGAACATGTGTCTTCTCTAATGTCCAGACATGACCAGCTTATTGCTTCTACAGTAGGTTTGCTGTTAACCATGTCTTTCTGACTGGGTTTTCACTCGAACGACTTATGTGGGATGGTTGCCAGTTACCAGCGGAAGGCCGTGGGTTTCCTCCGGGCATCGAGCCCGGTTTCCTCCCACAATAAAACTGGCAACGCCGCCATATAAGTGAAATAATCTTGAGTGCGGCGTAAAACACCAAACAATCAATCAATCAATCAGTTAACCATCTCTAAATCAATACAACTTATGGAGATATTTTAAAATATGCCCACGGTTTGTCTTTTACCAAATGAAAATTTGTGTTAAAACTTAAAAGTGATGCTTTATATTTGCACCCTGAAAACAAACATAACATTTGTTTTGTCCATATTATCTCCTCTAAGGAAGACCAAATCTAACAAAGACGCCCTGAAAATGTCGAAGCCTGAAACCAGGTAACTTTAACTTTCTACAAGGGGCAACAAATACATGTATCATTTCACACTGTAATCTATACATAAAGATTGTAACACATGCAAAAGAAAACAAAAAGACTTTTTGTAAAAATAAACAGCCAAAAAAAAAGAAAAAGACAAGAATGTGATCCTTACTGAGTGGAGGACTAACAGATGGTCCATTAACCATGCCATTTGGTGCCGGAGTAGATGTGGCTTGGGGTCCAGTAATATGATTGGTCGAGTTCTGTAATGGGGTGACCGCTTCAAACTGAGGCTTCGTCTGTTTAATGGGAGTAACTTGACTAGAAATGTTTGTCTTATTTTCCTTATCATCAAAACTGGTTTCAATTCTTAGCTCTTGTGTCACATCTACTGATGTTTCTTTTTTGTCTGTCTCGGCTTTCTTTGAAGGAGTCTCCACATGTTTTTTAAGAGAGACCGTCTTCTTACTTGGTGACGATTCAGATTTCTTGGATGGGGAAGCTTTCGACTTGGATACACTCTGGGGCTGGTCAATCCTTTCTTGAACCTCTACCTGAACTGGTGAGGGGGTTTCACGTGACGGAGAATCTTTAGACTTCTTTGACCGTCCTTTTGAAGACCGTTTAGGTGATCCTCTTTTTGGTGAAGTTTCCAGACTGGCCTCTCCGGCCCCATCTGTAGCATCATCTGGACGGCCATGCCGGCTGTGTTTCTGACCTTGTAATAGATAAATGAGATAATTAATACAGGGAGCATAGTTTTGGAATTCTGATTTAATTTTAGTTTATTCACCTCTCCACACAAATTTCATTCCGTATTGAGTTATTTAACTGACATATGACTCTTACCAATCTCACTGATATATTTATGTACACTAAAACACACGGGCACAGGGAAAATCTTCTGGTCTAAAATAACCATGGAGACAAGTTTCTAATTGTGTTAAAAAGGGGTATATCATTTAGACCTTTATACCAAATCATAAATTGTCCTAATACATGTAGCAGCGTTGCAAGATTTATTTCACTGTTTGAAAGTGATTTAAGACCAGAGAAACAAACTCATTGTTTAAAAGGTTACTAAGGCGATTTATGATGGACAGCACAAGGGTCATTTCTTTATTATTCATTTACATCATCTCT